>CAWWDK010000288.1:0-10000 GCA_963942575.1 Priocnemis perturbator
GTCCCGTCGTAGCTGTATGTAAGTTCATCGAGAAATGCGAACCGACCGTACGATCTTCTTCAAACTTGCAGGAGTGCTCTCGATTGACGACACGAGCATTCTGTACAAGTTTCATAAACTTCGTACGGCTGGAAGCGGAGTTTGAGAAAAATTGTCATCATCCGATATTCCGCTCAGCGACCAAGTCCCGTCGTAGCTGTATGTAAGTTCATCGAGAAATCGAAACCGACCGTACGATGTTCTTCAAACTTGCAGGAGTGCTCTCGATTGACGACACGAGCAGTCTGTACAAGTTTCATAAACATCGTACGGCTGGAAGCGGAGTTAGACACAAATTGTCATCTACAACGCAGTACTGGATAGATCCCGTTCAGCGACCAAGTCCCGTCGTAGCTGTATGTAAGTTCATCGAGAAATGCGAACCGACCGTACGATCTTCTTCAAACTTGCAGGAGTGCTCTCGATTGACGACACGAGCATTCTGTACAAGTTTCATAAACTTCGTACGGCTGGAAGCGGAGTTTGAGAAAAATTGTCATCATCCGATATTCCGCTCAGCGACCAAGTCCCGTCGTAGCTGTATGTAAGTTCATCGAGAAATGCGAACCGACCGTACGATGTTCTTCAAACTTGCAGGAGTGCTCTCGATTGACGACACGAGCAGTCTGTACAAGTTTCATAAACATCGTACGGCTGGAAGCGGAGTTAGACACAAATTGTCATCTACAACGCAGTACTGGATAGATCCCGTTCAGCGACCAAGTCCCGTCGTAGCTGTATGTAAGTTCATCGAGAAATGCGAACCGACCGTACGATCTTCTTCAAACTTGCAGGAGTGCTCTCGATTGACGACACGAGCATTCTGTACAAGTTTCATAAACTTCGTACGGCTGGAAGCGGAGTTTGAGAAAAATTGTCATCATCCGATATTCCGCTCAGCGACCAAGTCCCGTCGTAGCTGTATGTAAGTTCATCGAGAAATGCGAACCGACCGTACGATGTTCTTCAAACTGGCAGGAGTGCTCTCGATTGACGACACGAGCAGTCTGTACAAGTTTCATAAACATCGTACGGCTGGAAGCGGAGTTAGACACAAATTGTCATCTACAACGCAGTACTGGATAGATCCCGTTCAGCGACTATGTCCCGTCGTAGCTGTATGTAAGTTCATCGAGAAATGCGAACCGACCGTACGATCTTCTTCAAACTTGCAGGAGTGCTCTCGATTGACGACACGAGCATTCTGTACAAGTTTCATAAACTTCGTACGGCTGGAAGCGGAGTTTGAGAAAAATTGTCATCATCCGATATTCCGCTCAGCGACCAAGTCCCGTCGTAGCTGTATGTAAGTTCATCGAGAAATGCGAACCGACCGTACGATGTTCTTCAAACTTGCAGGAGTGCTCTCGATTGACGACACGAGCAGTCTGTACAAGTTTCATAAACATCGTACGGCTGGAAGCGGAGTTAGACACAAATTGTCATCTACAACGCAGTACTGGATAGATCCCGTTCAGCGACTATGTCCCGTCGTAGCTGTATGTAAGTTCATCGAGAAATGCGAACCGACCGTACGATCTTCTTCAAACTTGCAGGAGTGCTCTCGATTGACGACACGAGCATTCTGTACAAGTTTCATAAACTTCGTACGGCTGGAAGCGGAGTTTGAGAAAAATTGTCATCATCCGATATTCCGCTCAGCGACCAAGTCCCGTCGTAGCTGTATGTAAGTTCATCGAGAAATGCGAACCGACCGTACGATCTTCTTCAAACTTGCAGGAGTGCTCTCGATTGACGACACGAGCATTCTGTACAAGTTTCATAAACTTCGTACGGCTGGAAGCGGAGTTTGAGAAAAATTGTCATCATCCGATATTCCGCTCAGCGACCAAGTCCCGTCGTAGCTGTATGTAAGTTCATCGAGAAATGCGAACCGACCGTACGATCTTCTTCAAACTTGCAGGAGTGCTCTCGATTGACGACACGAGCAGTCTGTACAAGTTTCATAAACATCGTACGGCTGGAAGCGGAGTTAGACACAAATTGTCATCTACAACGCAGTACTGGATAGATCCCGTTCAGCGACTATGTCCCGTCGTAGCTGTATGTAAGTTCATCGAGAAATGCGAACCGACCGTACGATCTTCTTCAAACTTGCAGGAGTGCTCTCGATTGACGACACGAGCATTCTGTACAAGTTTCATAAACTTCGTACGGCTGGAAGCGGAGTTTGAGAAAAATTGTCATCATCCGATATTCCGCTCAGCGACCAAGTCCCGTCGTAGCTGTATGTAAGTTCATCGAGAAATGCGAACCGACCGTACGATCTTCTCAAACTTGCAGGAGTGCTCTCGATTGACGACACGAGCAGTCTGTACAAGTTTCATAAACATCGTACGGCTGGAAGCGGAGTTAGACACAAATTGTCATCTACAACGCAGTACTGGATAGATCCCGTTCAGCGACTATGTCCCGTCGTAGCTGTATGTAAGTTCATCGAGAAATGCGAACCGACCGTACGATCTTCTTCAAACTTGCAGGAGTGCTCTCGATTGACGACACGAGCATTCTGTACAAGTTTCATAAACTTCGTACGGCTGGAAGCGGAGTTTGAGAAAAATTGTCATCATCCGATATTCCGCTCAGCGACAAAGTCCCGTCGTAGCTGTATGTAAGTTCATCGAGAAATGCGAACCGACCGTACGATGTTCTTCAAACTTGCAGGAGTGCTCTCGATTGACGACACGAGCAGTCTGTACAAGTTTCATAAACATCGTACGGCTGGAAGCGGAGTTAGACACAAATTGTCATCTACAACGCAGTACTGGATAGATCCCGTTCAGCGACCAAGTCCCGTCGTAGCTGTATGTAAGTTCATCGAGAAATGCGAACCGACCGTACGATCTTCTTCAAACTTGCAGGAGTGCTCTCGATTGACGACACGAGCATTCTGTACAAGTTTCATAAACTTCGTACGGCTGGAAGCGGAGTTTGAGAAAAATTGTCATCATCCGATATTCCGCTCAGCGACCAAGTCCCGTCGTAGCTGTATGTAAGTTCATCGAGAAATGCGAACCGACCGTACGATGTTCTTCAAACTGGCAGGAGTGCTCTCGATTGACGACACGAGCAGTCTGTACAAGTTTCATAAACATCGTACGGCTGGAAGCGGAGTTAGACACAAATTGTCATCTACAACGCAGTACTGGATAGATCCCGTTCAGCGACTATGTCCCGTCGTAGCTGTATGTAAGTTCATCGAGAAATGCGAACCGACCGTACGATCTTCTTCAAACTTGCAGGAGTGCTCTCGATTGACGACACGAGCATTCTGTACAAGTTTCATAAACTTCGTACGGCTGGAAGCGGAGTTTGAGAAAAATTGTCATCATCCGATATTCCGCTCAGCGACCAAGTCCCGTCGTAGCTGTATGTAAGTTCATCGAGAAATGCGAACCGACCGTACGATGTTCTTCAAACTGGCAGGAGTGCTCTCGATTGACGACACGAGCAGTCTGTACAAGTTTCATAAACATCGTACGGCTGGAAGCGGAGTTAGACACAAATTGTCATCTACAACGCAGTACTGGATAGATCCCGTTCAGCGACTATGTCCCGTCGTAGCTGTATGTAAGTTCATCGAGAAATGCGAACCGACCGTACGATCTTCTTCAAACTTGCAGGAGTGCTCTCGATTGACGACACGAGCATTCTGTACAAGTTTCATAAACTTCGTACGGCTGGAAGCGGAGTTTGAGAAAAATTGTCATCATCCGATATTCCGCTCAGCGACCAAGTCCCGTCGTAGCTGTATGTAAGTTCATCGAGAAATGCGAACCGACCGTACGATCTTCTTCAAACTTGCAGGAGTGCTCTCGATTGACGACACGAGCATTCTGTACAAGTTTCATAAACTTCGTACGGCTGGAAGCGGAGTTTGCGAAAAATTGTCATCATCCGATATTCCGCTCAGCGACCAAGTCCCGTCGTAGCTGTATGTAAGTTCATCGAGAAATGCGAACCGACCGTACGATGTTCTTCAAACTGGCAGGAGTGCTCTCGATTGACGACACGAGCAGTCTGTACAAGTTTCATAAACATCGTACGGCTGGAAGCGGAGTTAGACACAAATTGTCATCTACAACGCAGTACTGGATAGATCCCGTTCAGCGACTATGTCCCGTCGTAGCTGTATGTAAGTTCATCGAGAAATGCGAACCGACCGTACGATCTTCTTCAAACTTGCAGGAGTGCTCTCGATTGACGACACGAGCAGTCTGTACAAGTTTCATAAACATCGTACGGCTGGAAGCGGAGTTAGACACAAATTGTCATCTACAACGCAGTACTGGATAGATCCCGTTCAGCGACTATGTCCCGTCGTAGCTGTATGTAAGTTCATCGAGAAATGCGAACCGATCGTACGATCTTCTTCAAACTTGCAGGAGTGCTCTCGATTGACGACACGAGCATTCTGTACAAGTTTCATAAACTTCGTACGGCTGGAAGCGGAGTTTGAGAAAAATTGTCATCATCCGATATTCCGCTCAGCGACCAAGTCCCGTCGTAGCTGTATGTAAGTTCATCGAGAAATGCGAACCGACCGTACGATCTTCTTCAAACTTGCAGGAGTGCTCTCGATTGACGACACGAGCAGTCTGTACAAGTTTCATAAACATCGTACGGCTGGAAGCGGAGTTAGACACAAATTGTCATCTACAACGCAGTACTGGATAGATCCCGTTCAGCGACTATGTCCCGTCGTAGCTGTATGTAAGTTCATCGAGAAATGCGAACCGATCGTACGATCTTCTTCAAACTTGCAGGAGTGCTCTCGATTGACGACACGAGCATTCTGTACAAGTTTCATAAACTTCGTACGGCTGGAAGCGGAGTTTGAGAAAAATTGTCATCATCCGATATTCCGCTCAGCGACCAAGTCCCGTCGTAGCTGTATGTAAGTTCATCGAGAAATGCGAACCGACCGTACGATCTTCTTCAAACTTGCAGGAGTGCTCTCGATTGACGACACGAGCAGTCTGTACAAGTTTCATAAACATCGTACGGCTGGAAGCGGAGTTAGACACAAATTGTCATCTACAACGCAGTACTGGATAGATCCCGTTCAGCGACTATGTCCCGTCGTAGCTGTATGTAAGTTCATCGAGAAATGCGAACCGATCGTACGATCTTCTTCAAACTTGCAGGAGTGCTCTCGATTGACGACACGAGCATTCTGTACAAGTTTCATAAACTTCGTACGGCTGGAAGCGGAGTTTGAGAAAAATTGTCATCATCCGATATTCCGCTCAGCGACCAAGTCCCGTCGTAGCTGTATGTAAGTTCATCGAGAAATGCGAACCGACCGTACGATCTTCTTCAAACTTGCAGGAGTGCTCTCGATTGACGACACGAGCAGTCTGTACAAGTTTCATAAACATCGTACGGCTGGAAGCGGAGTTAGACACAAATTGTCATCTACAACGCAGTACTGGATAGATCCCGTTCAGCGACTATGTCCCGTCGTAGCTGTATGTAAGTTCATCGAGAAATGCGAACCGACCGTACGATCTTCTTCAAACTTGCAGGAGTGCTCTCGATTGACGACACGAGCATTCTGTACAAGTTTCATAAACTTCGTACGGCTGGAAGCGGAGTTTGAGAAAAATTGTCATCATCCGATATTCCGCTCAGCGACAAAGTCCCGTCGTAGCTGTATGTAAGTTCATCGAGAAATGCGAACCGACCGTACGATGTTCTTCAAACTTGCAGGAGTGCTCTCGATTGACGACACGAGCAGTCTGTACAAGTTTCATAAACATCGTACGGCTGGAAGCGGAGTTAGACACAAATTGTCATCTACAACGCAGTACTGGATAGATCCCGTTCAGCGACCAAGTCCCGTCGTAGCTGTATGTAAGTTCATCGAGAAATGCGAACCGACCGTACGATCTTCTTCAAACTTGCAGGAGTGCTCTCGATTGACGACACGAGCATTCTGTACAAGTTTCATAAACTTCGTACGGCTGGAAGCGGAGTTTGAGAAAAATTGTCATCATCCGATATTCCGCTCAGCGACCAAGTCCCGTCGTAGCTGTATGTAAGTTCATCGAGAAATGCGAACCGACCGTACGATGTTCTTCAAACTTGCAGGAGTGCTCTCGATTGACGACACGAGCAGTCTGTACAAGTTTCATAAACATCGTACGGCTGGAAGCGGAGTTAGACACAAATTGTCATCTACAACGCAGTACTGGATAGATCCCGTTCAGCGACTATGTCCCGTCGTAGCTGTATGTAAGTTCATCGAGAAATGCGAACCGACCGTACGATCTTCTTCAAACTTGCAGGAGTGCTCTCGATTGACGACACGAGCATTCTGTACAAGTTTCATAAACTTCGTACGGCTGGAAGCGGAGTTTGAGAAAAATTGTCATCATCCGATATTCCGCTCAGCGACCAAGTCCCGTCGTAGCTGTATGTAAGTTCATCGAGAAATGCGAACCGACCGTACGATCTTCTTCAAACTTGCAGGAGTGCTCTCGATTGACGACACGAGCATTCTGTACAAGTTTCATAAACTTCGTACGGCTGGAAGCGGAGTTTGAGAAAAATTGTCATCATCCGATATTCCGCTCAGCGACCAAGTCCCGTCGTAGCTGTATGTAAGTTCATCGAGAAATGCGAACCGACCGTACGATCTTCTTCAAACTTGCAGGAGTGCTCTCGATTGACGACACGAGCAGTCTGTACAAGTTTCATAAACATCGTACGGCTGGAAGCGGAGTTAGACACAAATTGTCATCTACAACGCAGTACTGGATAGATCCCGTTCAGCGACTATGTCCCGTCGTAGCTGTATGTAAGTTCATCGAGAAATGCGAACCGATCGTACGATCTTCTTCAAACTTGCAGGAGTGCTCTCGATTGACGACACGAGCATTCTGTACAAGTTTCATAAACTTCGTACGGCTGGAAGCGGAGTTTGAGAAAAATTGTCATCATCCGATATTCCGCTCAGCGACCAAGTCCCGTCGTAGCTGTATGTAAGTTCATCGAGAAATGCGAACCGACCGTACGATCTTCTTCAAACTTGCAGGAGTGCTCTCGATTGACGACACGAGCAGTCTGTACAAGTTTCATAAACATCGTACGGCTGGAAGCGGAGTTAGACACAAATTGTCATCTACAACGCAGTACTGGATAGATCCCGTTCAGCGACTATGTCCCGTCGTAGCTGTATGTAAGTTCATCGAGAAATGCGAACCGACCGTACGATCTTCTTCAAACTTGCAGGAGTGCTCTCGATTGACGACACGAGCATTCTGTACAAGTTTCATAAACTTCGTACGGCTGGAAGCGGAGTTTGAGAAAAATTGTCATCATCCGATATTCCGCTCAGCGACAAAGTCCCGTCGTAGCTGTATGTAAGTTCATCGAGAAATGCGAACCGACCGTACGATCTTCTTCAAACTTGCAGGAGTGCTCTCGATTGACGACACGAGCATTCTGTACAAGTTTCATAAACTTCGTACGGCTGGAAGCGGAGTTTGAGAAAAATTGTCATCATCCGATATTCCGCTCAGCGACCAAGTCCCGTCGTAGCTGTATGTAAGTTCATCGAGAAATGCGAACCGACCGTACGATGTTCTTCAAACTGGCAGGAGTGCTCTCGATTGACGACACGAGCAGTCTGTACAAGTTTCATAAACATCGTACGGCTGGAAGCGGAGTTAGACACAAATTGTCATCTACAACGCAGTACTGGATAGATCCCGTTCAGCGACTATGTCCCGTCGTAGCTGTATGTAAGTTCATCGAGAAATGCGAACCGACCGTACGATCTTCTTCAAACTTGCAGGAGTGCTCTCGATTGACGACACGAGCATTCTGTACAAGTTTCATAAACTTCGTACGGCTGGAAGCGGAGTTTGAGAAAAATTGTCATCATCCGATATTCCGCTCAGCGACCAAGTCCCGTCGTAGCTGTATGTAAGTTCATCGAGAAATGCGAACCGACCGTACGATGTTCTTCAAACTTGCAGGAGTGCTCTCGATTGACGACACGAGCAGTCTGTACAAGTTTCATAAACATCGTACGGCTGGAAGCGGAGTTAGACACAAATTGTCATCTACAACGCAGTACTGGATAGATCCCGTTCAGCGACTATGTCCCGTCGTAGCTGTATGTAAGTTCATCGAGAAATGCGAACCGACCGTACGATCTTCTTCAAACTTGCAGGAGTGCTCTCGATTGACGACACGAGCATTCTGTACAAGTTTCATAAACTTCGTACGGCTGGAAGCGGAGTTTGAGAAAAATTGTCATCATCCGATATTCCGCTCAGCGACCAAGTCCCGTCGTAGCTGTATGTAAGTTCATCGAGAAATGCGAACCGACCGTACGATCTTCTTCAAACTTGCAGGAGTGCTCTCGATTGACGACACGAGCATTCTGTACAAGTTTCATAAACTTCGTACGGCTGGAAGCGGAGTTTGAGAAAAATTGTCATCATCCGATATTCCGCTCAGCGACCAAGTCCCGTCGTAGCTGTATGTAAGTTCATCGAGAAATGCGAACCGACCGTACGATCTTCTTCAAACTTGCAGGAGTGCTCTCGATTGACGACACGAGCAGTCTGTACAAGTTTCATAAACATCGTACGGCTGGAAGCGGAGTTAGACACAAATTGTCATCTACAACGCAGTACTGGATAGATCCCGTTCAGCGACTATGTCCCGTCGTAGCTGTATGTAAGTTCATCGAGAAATGCGAACCGATCGTACGATCTTCTTCAAACTTGCAGGAGTGCTCTCGATTGACGACACGAGCATTCTGTACAAGTTTCATAAACTTCGTACGGCTGGAAGCGGAGTTTGAGAAAAATTGTCATCATCCGATATTCCGCTCAGCGACCAAGTCCCGTCGTAGCTGTATGTAAGTTCATCGAGAAATGCGAACCGACCGTACGATCTTCTTCAAACTTGCAGGAGTGCTCTCGATTGACGACACGAGCAGTCTGTACAAGTTTCATAAACATCGTACGGCTGGAAGCGGAGTTAGACACAAATTGTCATCTACAACGCAGTACTGGATAGATCCCGTTCAGCGACTATGTCCCGTCGTAGCTGTATGTAAGTTCATCGAGAAATGCGAACCGACCGTACGATCTTCTTCAAACTTGCAGGAGTGCTCTCGATTGACGACACGAGCATTCTGTACAAGTTTCATAAACTTCGTACGGCTGGAAGCGGAGTTTGAGAAAAATTGTCATCATCCGATATTCCGCTCAGCGACTAAGTGCCAGCGGCGTGTTCCTTTCGCCGAAGTGTTACGTTCCTATATAATTATATGCTTAAGGGGTTATCCTACTCTGACCAACCTCAAAAACAGGCTAATATTCGCGAATTAATTCCGAAAAAATTATTAAGCCGATATTATTAGTTTTTGAATACGTGTTTGTAGACAGCTTAGGGAGCATGAATAACAAATTTTACAACAAAATGTTTATATTTGAACAAGATATGTGACTTCGTGTTCAATATGGTGCTCTTCGTGCACGGTTCGACGGTGTACACGATATCTGAGTCTGTAATAGATTAATTGACTTGCAGTTGTGTACACATGTTCGGACAAATAGTAGCTTCAGTGTGTCGGGCGGTTTTTTCGATAACATATTTTGTTTAAGAAATAAACCACTTTAAACTACCCATTTCGTGCGCAAAATAGTGAAAAAAAAATCCAAACGTTGGATTTTTTATCCAACGTTGTGCGCAAAACCATGTGCGCAAAATAGTGAAAAAAAAATCCAAACGTTGGATTTTTATCCAACGTTATGCGCAAAATAGTCAAAAAAAAATCCAAACGTTGGATTTGTATCCAACGTTGTGCGCAAAATAGTCAAAAAAAAATCCAAACGTTGGATTTGTATCCAACGTTGTGCGCAAAACGTTGTGCGCAAAATAGTAAAAAAAAATCCAAACGTTGGATTTTTGTATA
>CAWWDK010000288.1:20000-30218 GCA_963942575.1 Priocnemis perturbator
AATCACCGCAGACGGCGACTCCAGGCTGGCACAAACACCAAACCCTTCTGCGCTCACCGTTCTGCAACAATTTCATTCTCCTCACCTTCTGTAAAATGACTATTTTCTCATTTTATACAAGTACTCTCAAAAAGTTGTCAAAACTGTAACCAATTACAGTAGTATTCGAATTTAATATAGGTATATGGCACCCCTACCGCGAAAAGCGGCAATGACCATCACAGTCTGAGTTTATGCGTAAGGGTACAAAGTACCGCCAACGGCAGTGCCGCGCATGCTACATTAGAATCATCGGTTCAAAGACACAGACTCATAGCTACGATGTAACGAAAACATAGTTTCGTACGACGGTCCTACCGGACCGTCCCATCTCTTAAGGATACCGGGGGAGCGTCCGGGCGGTCGGCGCGCGTGGACTCCGCCGAGCTAAGTAAGCGGCGGCGCCCGACGCAACGACCCCAGCGGACGGGTGGGCGATTGAGTGTTGGACTCAAACACAATTATCAAAAAATTTCCACTTTCACAGGGTGAACAACTCATCGTACCGAGGGTAGTCATGCATGTTATAAAAAATTGAAAAATACAGAAACAAACATTTGGAATATCTCGTCAATGGGTGAAATAGACGTTTATGAACAGAAATCTGAACCGACCGTACGATCTTCTTCAAACTTGCAGGAGTGCTCTCGATTGACGACACGAGCAGTCTGTACAAGTTTCATAAACATCGTACGGCTGGAAGCGGAGTTAGACACAAATTGTCATCTACAACGCAGTACTGGATAGATCCCGTTCAGCGACCAAGTCCCGTCGTAGCTGTATGTAAGTTCATCGAGAAATGCGAACCGACCGTACGATCTTCTTCAAACTTGCAGGAGTGCTCTCGATTGACGACACGAGCATTCTGTACAAGTTTCATAAACTTCGTACGGCTGGAAGCGGAGTTTGAGAAAAATTGTCATCATCCGATATTCCGCTCAGCGACCAAGTCCCGTCGTAGCTGTATGTAAGTTCATCGAGAAATGCGAACCGACCGTACGATGTTCTTCAAACTGGCAGGAGTGCTCTCGATTGACGACACGAGCAGTCTGTACAAGTTTCATAAACATCGTACGGCTGGAAGCGGAGTTAGACACAAATTGTCATCTACAACGCAGTACTGGATAGATCCCGTTCAGCGACTATGTCCCGTCGTAGCTGTATGTAAGTTCATCGAGAAATGCGAACCGACCGTACGATCTTCTTCAAACTTGCAGGAGTGCTCTCGATTGACGACACGAGCATTCTGTACAAGTTTCATAAACTTCGTACGGCTGGAAGCGGAGTTTGAGAAAAATTGTCATCATCCGATATTCCGCTCAGCGACCAAGTCCCGTCGTAGCTGTATGTAAGTTCATCGAGAAATGCGAACCGACCGTACGATGTTCTTCAAACTTGCAGGAGTGCTCTCGATTGACGACACGAGCAGTCTGTACAAGTTTCATAAACATCGTACGGCTGGAAGCGGAGTTAGACACAAATTGTCATCTACAACGCAGTACTGGATAGATCCCGTTCAGCGACTATGTCCCGTCGTAGCTGTATGTAAGTTCATCGAGAAATGCGAACCGACCGTACGATCTTCTTCAAACTTGCAGGAGTGCTCTCGATTGACGACACGAGCATTCTGTACAAGTTTCATAAACTTCGTACGGCTGGAAGCGGAGTTTGAGAAAAATTGTCATCATCCGATATTCCGCTCAGCGACCAAGTCCCGTCGTAGCTGTATGTAAGTTCATCGAGAAATGCGAACCGACCGTACGATCTTCTTCAAACTTGCAGGAGTGCTCTCGATTGACGACACGAGCATTCTGTACAAGTTTCATAAACTTCGTACGGCTGGAAGCGGAGTTTGAGAAAAATTGTCATCATCCGATATTCCGCTCAGCGACAAAGTCCCGTCGTAGCTGTATGTAAGTTCATCGAGAAATGCGAACCGACCGTACGATGTTCTTCAAACTTGCAGGAGTGCTCTCGATTGACGACACGAGCAGTCTGTACAAGTTTCATAAACATCGTACGGCTGGAAGCGGAGTTAGACACAAATTGTCATCTACAACGCAGTACTGGATAGATCCCGTTCAGCGACCAAGTCCCGTCGTAGCTGTATGTAAGTTCATCGAGAAATGCGAACCGACCGTACGATCTTCTTCAAACTTGCAGGAGTGCTCTCGATTGACGACACGAGCATTCTGTACAAGTTTCATAAACTTCGTACGGCTGGAAGCGGAGTTTGAGAAAAATTGTCATCATCCGATATTCCGCTCAGCGACCAAGTCCCGTCGTAGCTGTATGTAAGTTCATCGAGAAATGCGAACCGACCGTACGATCTTCTTCAAACTTGCAGGAGTGCTCTCGATTGACGACACGAGCATTCTGTACAAGTTTCATAAACTTCGTACGGCTGGAAGCGGAGTTTGAGAAAAATTGTCATCATCCGATATTCCGCTCAGCGACCAAGTCCCGTCGTAGCTGTATGTAAGTTCATCGAGAAATGCGAACCGACCGTACGATCTTCTTCAAACTTGCAGGAGTGCTCTCGATTGACGACACGAGCAGTCTGTACAAGTTTCATAAACATCGTACGGCTGGAAGCGGAGTTAGACACAAATTGTCATCTACAACGCAGTACTGGATAGATCCCGTTCAGCGACTATGTCCCGTCGTAGCTGTATGTAAGTTCATCGAGAAATGCGAACCGATCGTACGATCTTCTTCAAACTTGCAGGAGTGCTCTCGATTGACGACACGAGCATTCTGTACAAGTTTCATAAACTTCGTACGGCTGGAAGCGGAGTTTGAGAAAAATTGTCATCATCCGATATTCCGCTCAGCGACCAAGTCCCGTCGTAGCTGTATGTAAGTTCATCGAGAAATGCGAACCGACCGTACGATCTTCTTCAAACTTGCAGGAGTGCTCTCGATTGACGACACGAGCAGTCTGTACAAGTTTCATAAACATCGTACGGCTGGAAGCGGAGTTAGACACAAATTGTCATCTACAACGCAGTACTGGATAGATCCCGTTCAGCGACTATGTCCCGTCGTAGCTGTATGTAAGTTCATCGAGAAATGCGAACCGACCGTACGATCTTCTTCAAACTTGCAGGAGTGCTCTCGATTGACGACACGAGCATTCTGTACAAGTTTCATAAACTTCGTACGGCTGGAAGCGGAGTTTGAGAAAAATTGTCATCATCCGATATTCCGCTCAGCGACAAAGTCCCGTCGTAGCTGTATGTAAGTTCATCGAGAAATGCGAACCGACCGTACGATCTTCTTCAAACTTGCAGGAGTGCTCTCGATTGACGACACGAGCAGTCTGTACAAGTTTCATAAACATCGTACGGCTGGAAGCGGAGTTAGACACAAATTGTCATCTACAACGCAGTACTGGATAGATCCCGTTCAGCGACTATGTCCCGTCGTAGCTGTATGTAAGTTCATCGAGAAATGCGAACCGATCGTACGATCTTCTTCAAACTTGCAGGAGTGCTCTCGATTGACGACACGAGCATTCTGTACAAGTTTCATAAACTTCGTACGGCTGGAAGCGGAGTTTGAGAAAAATTGTCATCATCCGATATTCCGCTCAGCGACCAAGTCCCGTCGTAGCTGTATGTAAGTTCATCGAGAAATGCGAACCGACCGTACGATCTTCTTCAAACTTGCAGGAGTGCTCTCGATTGACGACACGAGCAGTCTGTACAAGTTTCATAAACATCGTACGGCTGGAAGCGGAGTTAGACACAAATTGTCATCTACAACGCAGTACTGGATAGATCCCGTTCAGCGACTATGTCCCGTCGTAGCTGTATGTAAGTTCATCGAGAAATGCGAACCGATCGTACGATCTTCTTCAAACTTGCAGGAGTGCTCTCGATTGACGACACGAGCATTCTGTACAAGTTTCATAAACTTCGTACGGCTGGAAGCGGAGTTTGAGAAAAATTGTCATCATCCGATATTCCGCTCAGCGACCAAGTCCCGTCGTAGCTGTATGTAAGTTCATCGAGAAATGCGAACCGACCGTACGATCTTCTTCAAACTTGCAGGAGTGCTCTCGATTGACGACACGAGCAGTCTGTACAAGTTTCATAAACATCGTACGGCTGGAAGCGGAGTTAGACACAAATTGTCATCTACAACGCAGTACTGGATAGATCCCGTTCAGCGACTATGTCCCGTCGTAGCTGTATGTAAGTTCATCGAGAAATGCGAACCGACCGTACGATCTTCTTCAAACTTGCAGGAGTGCTCTCGATTGACGACACGAGCATTCTGTACAAGTTTCATAAACTTCGTACGGCTGGAAGCGGAGTTTGAGAAAAATTGTCATCATCCGATATTCCGCTCAGCGACAAAGTCCCGTCGTAGCTGTATGTAAGTTCATCGAGAAATGCGAACCGACCGTACGATGTTCTTCAAACTTGCAGGAGTGCTCTCGATTGACGACACGAGCAGTCTGTACAAGTTTCATAAACATCGTACGGCTGGAAGCGGAGTTAGACACAAATTGTCATCTACAACGCAGTACTGGATAGATCCCGTTCAGCGACTATGTCCCGTCGTAGCTGTATGTAAGTTCATCGAGAAATGCGAACCGACCGTACGATCTTCTTCAAACTTGCAGGAGTGCTCTCGATTGACGACACGAGCATTCTGTACAAGTTTCATAAACTTCGTACGGCTGGAAGCGGAGTTTGAGAAAAATTGTCATCATCCGATATTCCGCTCAGCGACCAAGTCCCGTCGTAGCTGTATGTAAGTTCATCGAGAAATCCGAACCGACCGTACGATGTTCTTCAAACTTGCAGGAGTGCTCTCGATTGACGACACGAGCAGTCTGTACAAGTTTCATAAACATCGTACGGCTGGAAGCGGAGTTAGACACAAATTGTCACCTACAACGCAGTACTGGATAGATCCCGTTCAGCGACCAAGTCCCGTCGTAGCTGTATGTAAGTTCATCGAGAAATGCGAACCGACCGTACGATCTTCTTCAAACTTGCAGGAGTGCTCTCGATTGACGACACGAGCATTCTGTACAAGTTTCATAAACTTCGTACGGCTGGAAGCGGAGTTTGAGAAAAATTGTCATCATCCGATATTCCGCTCAGCGACAAAGTCCCGTCGTAGCTGTATGTAAGTTCATCGAGAAATGCGAACCGACCGTACGATGTTCTTCAAACTTGCAGGAGTGCTCTCGATTGACGACACGAGCAGTCTGTACAAGTTTCATAAACATCGTACGGCTGGAAGCGGAGTTAGACACAAATTGTCATCTACAACGCAGTACTGGATAGATCCCGTTCAGCGACCAAGTCCCGTCGTAGCTGTATGTAAGTTCATCGAGAAATGCGAACCGACCGTACGATCTTCTTCAAACTTGCAGGAGTGCTCTCGATTGACGACACGAGCATTCTGTACAAGTTTCATAAACTTCGTACGGCTGGAAGCGGAGTTTGAGAAAAATTGTCATCATCCGATATTCCGCTCAGCGACCAAGTCCCGTCGTAGCTGTATGTAAGTTCATCGAGAAATGCGAACCGACCGTACGATGTTCTTCAAACTGGCAGGAGTGCTCTCGATTGACGACACGAGCAGTCTGTACAAGTTTCATAAACATCGTACGGCTGGAAGCGGAGTTAGACACAAATTGTCATCTACAACGCAGTACTGGATAGATCCCGTTCAGCGACTATGTCCCGTCGTAGCTGTATGTAAGTTCATCGAGAAATGCGAACCGACCGTACGATCTTCTTCAAACTTGCAGGAGTGCTCTCGATTGACGACACGAGCATTCTGTACAAGTTTCATAAACTTCGTACGGCTGGAAGCGGAGTTTGAGAAAAATTGTCATCATCCGATATTCCGCTCAGCGACCAAGTCCCGTCGTAGCTGTATGTAAGTTCATCGAGAAATGCGAACCGACCGTACGATGTTCTTCAAACTGGCAGGAGTGCTCTCGATTGACGACACGAGCAGTCTGTACAAGTTTCATAAACATCGTACGGCTGGAAGCGGAGTTAGACACAAATTGTCATCTACAACGCAGTACTGGATAGATCCCGTTCAGCGACTATGTCCCGTCGTAGCTGTATGTAAGTTCATCGAGAAATGCGAACCGACCGTACGATCTTCTTCAAACTTGCAGGAGTGCTCTCGATTGACGACACGAGCATTCTGTACAAGTTTCATAAACTTCGTACGGCTGGAAGCGGAGTTTGAGAAAAATTGTCATCATCCGATATTCCGCTCAGCGACCAAGTCCCGTCGTAGCTGTATGTAAGTTCATCGAGAAATGCGAACCGACCGTACGATCTTCTTCAAACTTGCAGGAGTGCTCTCGATTGACGACACGAGCATTCTGTACAAGTTTCATAAACTTCGTACGGCTGGAAGCGGAGTTTGCGAAAAATTGTCATCATCCGATATTCCGCTCAGCGACCAAGTCCCGTCGTAGCTGTATGTAAGTTCATCGAGAAATGCGAACCGACCGTACGATGTTCTTCAAACTGGCAGGAGTGCTCTCGATTGACGACACGAGCAGTCTGTACAAGTTTCATAAACATCGTACGGCTGGAAGCGGAGTTAGACACAAATTGTCATCTACAACGCAGTACTGGATAGATCCCGTTCAGCGACTATGTCCCGTCGTAGCTGTATGTAAGTTCATCGAGAAATGCGAACCGACCGTACGATCTTCTTCAAACTTGCAGGAGTGCTCTCGATTGACGACACGAGCATTCTGTACAAGTTTCATAAACTTCGTACGGCTGGAAGCGGAGTTTGAGAAAAATTGTCATCATCCGATATTCCGCTCAGCGACCAAGTCCCGTCGTAGCTGTATGTAAGTTCATCGAGAAATGCGAACCGACCGTACGATGTTCTTCAAACTTGCAGGAGTGCTCTCGATTGACGACACGAGCAGTCTGTACAAGTTTCATAAACATCGTACGGCTGGAAGCGGAGTTAGACACAAATTGTCATCTACAACGCAGTACTGGATAGATCCCGTTCAGCGACTATGTCCCGTCGTAGCTGTATGTAAGTTCATCGAGAAATGCGAACCGACCGTACGATCTTCTTCAAACTTGCAGGAGTGCTCTCGATTGACGACACGAGCATTCTGTACAAGTTTCATAAACTTCGTACGGCTGGAAGCGGAGTTTGAGAAAAATTGTCATCATCCGATATTCCGCTCAGCGACCAAGTCCCGTCGTAGCTGTATGTAAGTTCATCGAGAAATGCGAACCGACCGTACGATCTTCTTCAAACTTGCAGGAGTGCTCTCGATTGACGACACGAGCATTCTGTACAAGTTTCATAAACTTCGTACGGCTGGAAGCGGAGTTTGAGAAAAATTGTCATCATCCGATATTCCGCTCAGCGACCAAGTCCCGTCGTAGCTGTATGTAAGTTCATCGAGAAATGCGAACCGACCGTACGATCTTCTTCAAACTTGCAGGAGTGCTCTCGATTGACGACACGAGCAGTCTGTACAAGTTTCATAAACATCGTACGGCTGGAAGCGGAGTTAGACACAAATTGTCATCTACAACGCAGTACTGGATAGATCCCGTTCAGCGACTATGTCCCGTCGTAGCTGTATGTAAGTTCATCGAGAAATGCGAACCGACCGTACGATCTTCTTCAAACTTGCAGGAGTGCTCTCGATTGACGACACGAGCATTCTGTACAAGTTTCATAAACTTCGTACGGCTGGAAGCGGAGTTTGAGAAAAATTGTCATCATCCGATATTCCGCTCAGCGACAAAGTCCCGTCGTAGCTGTATGTAAGTTCATCGAGAAATGCGAACCGACCGTACGATGTTCTTCAAACTTGCAGGAGTGCTCTCGATTGACGACACGAGCAGTCTGTACAAGTTTCATAAACATCGTACGGCTGGAAGCGGAGTTAGACACAAATTGTCATCTACAACGCAGTACTGGATAGATCCCGTTCAGCGACCAAGTCCCGTCGTAGCTGTATGTAAGTTCATCGAGAAATGCGAACCGACCGTACGATCTTCTTCAAACTTGCAGGAGTGCTCTCGATTGACGACACGAGCATTCTGTACAAGTTTCATAAACTTCGTACGGCTGGAAGCGGAGTTTGAGAAAAATTGTCATCATCCGATATTCCGCTCAGCGACCAAGTCCCGTCGTAGCTGTATGTAAGTTCATCGAGAAATGCGAACCGACCGTACGATGTTCTTCAAACTGGCAGGAGTGCTCTCGATTGACGACACGAGCAGTCTGTACAAGTTTCATAAACATCGTACGGCTGGAAGCGGAGTTAGACACAAATTGTCATCTACAACGCAGTACTGGATAGATCCCGTTCAGCGACTATGTCCCGTCGTAGCTGTATGTAAGTTCATCGAGAAATGCGAACCGACCGTACGATCTTCTTCAAACTTGCAGGAGTGCTCTCGATTGACGACACGAGCATTCTGTACAAGTTTCATAAACTTCGTACGGCTGGAAGCGGAGTTTGAGAAAAATTGTCATCATCCGATATTCCGCTCAGCGACCAAGTCCCGTCGTAGCTGTATGTAAGTTCATCGAGAAATGCGAACCGACCGTACGATGTTCTTCAAACTTGCAGGAGTGCTCTCGATTGACGACACGAGCAGTCTGTACAAGTTTCATAAACATCGTACGGCTGGAAGCGGAGTTAGACACAAATTGTCATCTACAACGCAGTACTGGATAGATCCCGTTCAGCGACTATGTCCCGTCGTAGCTGTATGTAAGTTCATCGAGAAATGCGAACCGACCGTACGATCTTCTTCAAACTTGCAGGAGTGCTCTCGATTGACGACACGAGCATTCTGTACAAGTTTCATAAACTTCGTACGGCTGGAAGCGGAGTTTGAGAAAAATTGTCATCATCCGATATTCCGCTCAGCGACCAAGTCCCGTCGTAGCTGTATGTAAGTTCATCGAGAAATGCGAACCGACCGTACGATCTTCTTCAAACTTGCAGGAGTGCTCTCGATTGACGACACGAGCATTCTGTACAAGTTTCATAAACTTCGTACGGCTGGAAGCGGAGTTTGAGAAAAATTGTCATCATCCGATATTCCGCTCAGCGACCAAGTCCCGTCGTAGCTGTATGTAAGTTCATCGAGAAATGCGAACCGACCGTACGATCTTCTTCAAACTTGCAGGAGTGCTCTCGATTGACGACACGAGCAGTCTGTACAAGTTTCATAAACATCGTACGGCTGGAAGCGGAGTTAGACACAAATTGTCATCTACAACGCAGTACTGGATAGATCCCGTTCAGCGACTATGTCCCGTCGTAGCTGTATGTAAGTTCATCGAGAAATGCGAACCGATCGTACGATCTTCTTCAAACTTGCAGGAGTGCTCTCGATTGACGACACGAGCATTCTGTACAAGTTTCATAAACTTCGTACGGCTGGAAGCGGAGTTTGAGAAAAATTGTCATCATCCGATATTCCGCTCAGCGACCAAGTCCCGTCGTAGCTGTATGTAAGTTCATCGAGAAATGCGAACCGACCGTACGATCTTCTTCAAACTTGCAGGAGTGCTCTCGATTGACGACACGAGCAGTCTGTACAAGTTTCATAAACATCGTACGGCTGGAAGCGGAGTTAGACACAAATTGTCATCTACAACGCAGTACTGGATAGATCCCGTTCAGCGACTATGTCCCGTCGTAGCTGTATGTAAGTTCATCGAGAAATGCGAACCGACCGTACGATCTTCTTCAAACTTGCAGGAGTGCTCTCGATTGACGACACGAGCATTCTGTACAAGTTTCATAAACTTCGTACGGCTGGAAGCGGAGTTTGAGAAAAATTGTCATCATCCGATATTCCGCTCAGCGACAAAGTCCCGTCGTAGCTGTATGTAAGTTCATCGAGAAATGCGAACCGACCGTACGATGTTCTTCAAACTTGCAGGAGTGCTCTCGATTGACGACACGAGCAGTCTGTACAAGTTTCATAAACATCGTACGGCTGGAAGCGGAGTTAGACACAAATTGTCATCTACAACGCAGTACTGGATAGATCCCGTTCAGCGACCAAGTCCCGTCGTAGCTGTATGTAAGTTCATCGAGAAATGCGAACCGACCGTACGATCTTCTTCAAACTTGCAGGAGTGCTCTCGATTGACGACACGAGCATTCTGTACAAGTTT
>CAWWDK010000289.1:5000-17500 GCA_963942575.1 Priocnemis perturbator
TTCTTCAAACTTGCAGGAGTGCTCTCGATTGACGACACGAGCAGTCTGTACAAGTTTCATAACATCGTACGGCTGGAAGCGGAGTTAGACACAAATTGTCATCTACAACGCAGTACTGGATAGATCCCGTTCAGCGACTATGTCCCGTCGTAGCTGTATGTAAGTTCATCGAGAAATGCGAACCGACCGTACGATCTTCTTCAAACTTGCAGGAGTGCTCTCGATTGACGACACGAGCATTCTGTACAAGTTTCATAAACTTCGTACGGCTGGAAGCGGAGTTTGAGAAAAATTGTCATCATCCGATATTCCGCTCAGCGACCAAGTCCCGTCGTAGCTGTATGTAAGTTCATCGAGAAATGCGAACCGACCGTACGATCTTCTTCAAACTTGCAGGAGTGCTCTCGATTGACGACACGAGCAGTCTGTACAAGTTTCATAAACATCGTACGGCTGGAAGCGGAGTTAGACACAAATTGTCATCTACAACGCAGTACTGGATAGATCCCGTTCAGCGACTATGTCCCGTCGTAGCTGTATGTAAGTTCATCGAGAAATGCGAACCGACCGTACGATCTTCTTCAAACTTGCAGGAGTGCTCTCGATTGACGACACGAGCATTCTGTACAAGTTTCATAAACTTCGTACGGCTGGAAGCGGAGTTTGAGAAAAATTGTCATCATCCGATATTCCGCTCAGCGACCAAGTCCCGTCGTAGCTGTATGTAAGTTCATCGAGAAATGCGAACCGACCGTAACGATCTTCTTCAAACTTGCAGGAGTGCTCTCGATTGACGACACGAGCATTCTGTACAAGTTTCATAAACTTCGTACGGCTGGAAGCGGAGTTTGAGAAAAATTGTCATCATCCGATATTCCGCTCAGCGACAAAGTCCCGTCGTAGCTGTATGTAAGTTCATCGAGAAATGCGAACCGACCGTACGATCTTCTTCAAACTTGCAGGAGTGCTCTCGATTGACGACACGAGCAGTCTGTACAAGTTTCATAAACATCGTACGGCTGGAAGCGGAGTTAGACACAAATTGTCATCTACAACGCAGTACTGGATAGATCCCGTTCAGCGACCAAGTCCCGTCGTAGCTGTATGTAAGTTCATCGAGAAATGCGAACCGACCGTACGATCTTCTTCAAACTTGCAGGAGTGCTCTCGATTGACGACACGAGCATTCTGTACAAGTTTCATAAACTTCGTACGGCTGGAAGCGGAGTTTGAGAAAAATTGTCATCATCCGATATTCCGCTCAGCGACCAAGTCCCGTCGTAGCTGTATGTAAGTTCATCGAGAAATGCGAACCGACCGTACGATGTTCTTCAAACTGGCAGGAGTGCTCTCGATTGACGACACGAGCAGTCTGTACAAGTTTCATAAACATCGTACGGCTGGAAGCGGAGTTAGACACAAATTGTCATCTACAACGCAGTACTGGATAGATCCCGTTCAGCGACTATGTCCCGTCGTAGCTGTATGTAAGTTCATCGAGAAATGCGAACCGACCGTACGATCTTCTTCAAACTTGCAGGAGTGCTCTCGATTGACGACACGAGCATTCTGTACAAGTTTCATAAACTTCGTACGGCTGGAAGCGGAGTTTGAGAAAAATTGTCATCATCCGATATTCCGCTCAGCGACCAAGTCCCGTCGTAGCTGTATGTAAGTTCATCGAGAAATGCGAACCGACCGTACGATCTTCTTCAAACTTGCAGGAGTGCTCTCGATTGACGACACGAGCAGTCTGTACAAGTTTCATAAACATCGTACGGCTGGAAGCGGAGTTAGACACAAATTGTCATCTACAACGCAGTACTGGATAGATCCCGTTCAGCGACTATGTCCCGTCGTAGCTGTATGTAAGTTCATCGAGAAATGCGAACCGACCGTACGATCTTCTTCAAACTTGCAGGAGTGCTCTCGATTGACGACACGAGCATTCTGTACAAGTTTCATAAACTTCGTACGGCTGGAAGCGGAGTTTGAGAAAAATTGTCATCATCCGATATTCCGCTCAGCGACCAAGTCCCGTCGTAGCTGTATGTAAGTTCATCGAGAAATGCGAACCGACCGTACGATCTTCTTCAAACTTGCAGGAGTGCTCTCGATTGACGACACGAGCAGTCTGTACAAGTTTCATAAACATCGTACGGCTGGAAGCGGAGTTAGACACAAATTGTCATCTACAACGCAGTACTGGATAGATCCCGTTCAGCGACTATGTCCCGTCGTAGCTGTATGTAAGTTCATCGAGAAATGCGAACCGACCGTACGATCTTCTTCAAACTTGCAGGAGTGCTCTCGATTGACGACACGAGCATTCTGTACAAGTTTCATAAACTTCGTACGGCTGGAAGCGGAGTTTGAGAAAAATTGTCATCATCCGATATTCCGCTCAGCGACCAAGTCCCGTCGTAGCTGTATGTAAGTTCATCGAGAAATGCGAACCGACCGTACGATCTTCTTCAAACTTGCAGGAGTGCTCTCGATTGACGACACGAGCATTCTGTACAAGTTTCATAAACTTCGTACGGCTGGAAGCGGAGTTTGAGAAAAATTGTCATCATCCGATATTCCGCTCAGCGACAAAGTCCCGTCGTAGCTGTATGTAAGTTCATCGAGAAATGCGAACCGACCGTACGATCTTCTTCAAACTTGCAGGAGTGCTCTCGATTGACGACACGAGCAGTCTGTACAAGTTTCATAAACATCGTACGGCTGGAAGCGGAGTTAGACACAAATTGTCATCTACAACGCAGTACTGGATAGATCCCGTTCAGCGACCAAGTCCCGTCGTAGCTGTATGTAAGTTCATCGAGAAATGCGAACCGACCGTACGATCTTCTTCAAACTTGCAGGAGTGCTCTCGATTGACGACACGAGCATTCTGTACAAGTTTCATAAACATCGTACGGCTGGAAGCGGAGTTAGACACAAATTGTCATCTACAACGCAGTACTGGATAGATCCCGTTCAGCGACCAAGTCCCGTCGTAGCTGTATGTAAGTTCATCGAGAAATGCGAACCGACCGTACGATCTTCTTCAAACTTGCAGGAGTGCTCTCGATTGACGACACGAGCATTCTGTACAAGTTTCATAAACTTCGTACGGCTGGAAGCGGAGTTTGAGAAAAATTGTCATCATCCGATATTCCGCTCAGCGACCAAGTCCCGTCGTAGCTGTATGTAAGTTCATCGAGAAATGCGAACCGACCGTACGATGTTCTTCAAACTGGCAGGAGTGCTCTCGATTGACGACACGAGCATTCTGTACAAGTTTCATAAACTTCGTACGGCTGGAAGCGGAGTTTGAGAAAAATTGTCATCATCCGATATTCCCGCTCAGCGACAAAGTCCCGTCGTAGCTGTATGTAAGTTCATCGAGAAATGCGAACCGACCGTACGATCTTCTTCAAACTTGCAGGAGTGCTCTCGATTGACGACACGAGCAGTCTGTACAAGTTTCATAAACATCGTACGGCTGGAAGCGGAGTTAGACACAAATTGTCATCTACAACGCAGTACTGGATAGATCCCGTTCAGCGACCAAGTCCCGTCGTAGCTGTATGTAAGTTCATCGAGAAAATGCGAACCGACCGTACGATCTTCTTCAAACTTGCAGGAGTGCTCTCGATTGACGACACGAGCATTCTGTACAAGTTTCATAAACTTCGTACGGCTGGAAGCGGAGTTTGAGAAAAATTGTCATCATCCGATATTCCGCTCAGCGACAAAGTCCCGTCGTAGCTGTATGTAAGTTCATCGAGAAATGCGAACCGACCGTACGATCTTCTTCAAACTTGCAGGAGTGCTCTCGATTGACGACACGAGCAGTCTGTACAAGTTTCATAAACATCGTACGGCTGGAAGCGGAGTTAGACACAAATTGTCATCTACAACGCAGTACTGGATAGATCCCGTTCAGCGACCAAGTCCCGTCGTAGCTGTATGTAAGTTCATCGAGAAATGCGAACCGACCGTACGATCTTCTTCAAACTTGCAGGAGTGCTCTCGATTGACGACACGAGCATTCTGTACAAGTTTCATAAACTTCGTACGGCTGGAAGCGGAGTTTTGAGAAAATTGTCATCATCCGATATTCCGCTCAGCGACCAAGTCCCGTCGTAGCTGTATGTAAGTTCATCGAGAAATGCGAACCGACCGTACGATGTTCTTCAAACTTGCAGGAGTGCTCTCGATTGACGACACGAGCAGTCTGTACAAGTTTCATAAACATCGTACGGCTGGAAGCGGAGTTAGACACAAATTGTCATCTACAACGCAGTACTGGATAGATCCCGTTCAGCGACTATGTCCCGTCGTAGCTGTATGTAAGTTCATCGAGAAATGCGAACCGACCGTACGATCTTCTTCAAACTTGCAGGAGTGCTCTCGATTGACGACACGAGCATTCTGTACAAGTTTCATAAACTTCGTACGGCTGGAAGCGGAGTTTGAGAAAAATTGTCATCATCCGATATTCCGCTCAGCGACCAAGTCCCGTCGTAGCTGTATGTAAGTTCATCGAGAAATGCGAACCGACCGTACGATCTTCTTCAAACTTGCAGGAGTGCTCTCGATTGACGACACGAGCATTCTGTACAAGTTTCATAAACTTCGTACGGCTGGAAGCGGAGTTTGAGAAAAATTGTCATCATCCGATATTCCGCTCAGCGACAAAGTCCCGTCGTAGCTGTATGTAAGTTCATCGAGAAATGCGAACCGACCGTACGATCTTCTTCAAACTTGCAGGAGTGCTCTCGATTGACGACACGAGCAGTCTGTACAAGTTTCATAAACATCGTACGGCTGGAAGCGGAGTTAGACACAAATTGTCATCTACAACGCAGTACTGGATAGATCCCGTTCAGCGACCAAGTCCCGTCGTAGCTGTATGTAAGTTCATCGAGAAATGCGAACCGACCGTACGATCTTCTTCAAACTTGCAGGAGTGCTCTCGATTGACGACACGAGCATTCTGTACAAGTTTCATAAACTTCGTACGGCTGGAAGCGGAGTTTGAGAAAATTGTCATCATCCGATATTCCGCTCAGCGACCAAGTCCCGTCGTAGCTGTATGTAAGTTCATCGAGAAATGCGAACCGACCGTACGATGTTCTTCAAACTGGCAGGAGTGCTCTCGATTGACGACACGAGCAGTCTGTACAAGTTTCATAAACATCGTACGGCTGGAAGCGGAGTTAGACACAAATTGTCATCTACAACGCAGTACTGGATAGATCCCGTTCAGCGACTATGTCCCGTCGTAGCTGTATGTAAGTTCATCGAGAAATGCGAACCGACCGTACGATCTTCTTCAAACTTGCAGGAGTGCTCTCGATTGACGACACGAGCATTCTGTACAAGTTTCATAAACTTCGTACGGCTGGAAGCGGAGTTTGAGAAAAATTGTCATCATCCGATATTCCGCTCAGCGACAAAGTCCCGTCGTAGCTGTATGTAAGTTCATCGAGAAATCCGAACCGACCGTACGATGTTCTTCAAACTTGCAGGAGTGCTCTCGATTGACGACACGAGCAGTCTGTACAAGTTTCATAAACATCGTACGGCTGGAAGCGGAGTTAGACACAAATTGTCATCTACAACGCAGTACTGGATAGATCCCGTTCAGCGACTATGTCCCGTCGTAGCTGTATGTAAGTTCATCGAGAAATGCGAACCGATCGTACGATCTTCTTCAAACTTGCAGGAGTGCTCTCGATTGACGACACGAGCATTCTGTACAAGTTTCATAAACTTCGTACGGCTGGAAGCGGAGTTTGAGAAAAATTGTCATCATCCGATATTCCGCTCAGCGACCAAGTCCCGTCGTAGCTGTATGTAAGTTCATCGAGAAATGCGAACCGACCGTACGATCTTCTTCAAACTTGCAGGAGTGCTCTCGATTGACGACACGAGCATTCTGTACAAGTTTCATAAACTTCGTACGGCTGGAAGCGGAGTTTGAGAAAAATTGTCATCATCCGATATTCCGCTCAGCGACCAAGTCCCGTCGTAGCTGTATGTAAGTTCATCGAGAAATCCGAACCGACCGTACGATGTTCTTCAAACTTGCAGGAGTGCTCTCGATTGACGACACGAGCAGTCTGTACAAGTTTCATAAACATCGTACGGCTGGAAGCGGAGTTAGACACAAATTGTCATCTACAACGCAGTACTGGATAGATCCCGTTCAGCGACCAAGTCCCGTCGTAGCTGTATGTAAGTTCATCGAGAAATGCGAACCGACCGTACGATCTTCTTCAAACTTGCAGGAGTGCTCTCGATTGACGACACGAGCATTCTGTACAAGTTTCATAAACTTCGTACGGCTGGAAGCGGAGTTTGAGAAAAATTGTCATCATCCGATATTCCGCTCAGCGACAAAGTCCCGTCGTAGCTGTATGTAAGTTCATCGAGAAATGCGAACCGACCGTACGATCTTCTTCAAACTTGCAGGAGTGCTCTCGATTGACGACACGAGCAGTCTGTACAAGTTTCATAAACATCGTACGGCTGGAAGCGGAGTTAGACACAAATTGTCATCTACAACGCAGTACTGGATAGATCCCGTTCAGCGACCAAGTCCCGTCGTAGCTGTATGTAAGTTCATCGAGAAATGCGAACCGACCGTACGATCTTCTTCAAACTTGCAGGAGTGCTCTCGATTGACGACACGAGCATTCTGTACAAGTTTCATAACTTCGTACGGCTGGAAGCGGAGTTTGAGAAAAATTGTCATCATCCGATATTCCGCTCAGCGACCAAGTCCCGTCGTAGCTGTATGTAAGTTCATCGAGAAATGCGAACCGACCGTACGATGTTCTTCAAACTTGCAGGAGTGCTCTCGATTGACGACACGAGCAGTCTGTACAAGTTTCATAAACATCGTACGGCTGGAAGCGGAGTTAGACACAAATTGTCATCTACAACGCAGTACTGGATAGATCCCGTTCAGCGACTATGTCCCGTCGTAGCTGTATGTAAGTTCATCGAGAAATGCGAACCGACCGTACGATCTTCTTCAAACTTGCAGGAGTGCTCTCGATTGACGACACGAGCATTCTGTACAAGTTTCATAAACTTCGTACGGCTGGAAGCGGAGTTTGAGAAAAATTGTCATCATCCGATATTCCGCTCAGCGACCAAGTCCCGTCGTAGCTGTATGTAAGTTCATCGAGAAATGCGAACCGACCGTACGATCTTCTTCAAACTTGCAGGAGTGCTCTCGATTGACGACACGAGCATTCTGTACAAGTTTCATAAACTTCGTACGGCTGGAAGCGGAGTTTGAGAAAAATTGTCATCATCCGATATTCCGCTCAGCGACAAAGTCCCGTCGTAGCTGTATGTAAGTTCATCGAGAAATGCGAACCGACCGTACGATCTTCTTCAAACTTGCAGGAGTGCTCTCGATTGACGACACGAGCAGTCTGTACAAGTTTCATAAACATCGTACGGCTGGAAGCGGAGTTAGACACAAATTGTCATCTACAACGCAGTACTGGATAGATCCCGTTCAGCGACCAAGTCCCGTCGTAGCTGTATGTAAGTTCATCGAGAAATGCGAACCGACCGTACGATCTTCTTCAAACTTGCAGGAGTGCTCTCGATTGACGACACGAGCATTCTGTACAAGTTTCATAAACTTCGTACGGCTGGAAGCGGAGTTTGAGAAAAATTGTCATCATCCGATATTCCGCTCAGCGACCAAGTCCCGTCGTAGCTGTATGTAAGTTCATCGAGAAATGCGAACCGACCGTACGATGTTCTTCAAACTGGCAGGAGTGCTCTCGATTGACGACACGAGCAGTCTGTACAAGTTTCATAAACATCGTACGGCTGGAAGCGGAGTTAGACACAAATTGTCATCTACAACGCAGTACTGGATAGATCCCGTTCAGCGACTATGTCCCGTCGTAGCTGTATGTAAGTTCATCGAGAAATGCGAACCGACCGTACGATCTTCTTCAAACTTGCAGGAGTGCTCTCGATTGACGACACGAGCATTCTGTACAAGTTTCATAAACTTCGTACGGCTGGAAGCGGAGTTTGAGAAAAATTGTCATCATCCGATATTCCGCTCAGCGACCAAGTCCCGTCGTAGCTGTATGTAAGTTCATCGAGAAATGCGAACCGACCGTACGATCTTCTTCAAACTTGCAGGAGTGCTCTCGATTGACGACACGAGCAGTCTGTACAAGTTTCATAAACATCGTACGGCTGGAAGCGGAGTTAGACACAAATTGTCATCTACAACGCAGTACTGGATAGATCCCGTTCAGCGACTATGTCCCGTCGTAGCTGTATGTAAGTTCATCGAGAAATGCGAACCGACCGTACGATCTTCTTCAAACTTGCAGGAGTGCTCTCGATTGACGACACGAGCATTCTGTACAAGTTTCATAAACTTCGTACGGCTGGAAGCGGAGTTTGAGAAAAATTGTCATCATCCGATATTCCGCTCAGCGACCAAGTCCCGTCGTAGCTGTATGTAAGTTCATCGAGAAATGCGAACCGACCGTACGATCTTCTTCAAACTTGCAGGAGTGCTCTCGATTGACGACACGAGCATTCTGTACAAGTTTCATAAACTTCGTACGGCTGGAAGCGGAGTTTGAGAAAAATTGTCATCATCCGATATTCCGCTCAGCGACAAAGTCCCGTCGTAGCTGTATGTAAGTTCATCGAGAAATGCGAACCGACCGTACGATCTTCTTCAAACTTGCAGGAGTGCTCTCGATTGACGACACGAGCAGTCTGTACAAGTTTCATAAACATCGTACGGCTGGAAGCGGAGTTAGACACAAATTGTCATCTACAACGCAGTACTGGATAGATCCCGTTCAGCGACCAAGTCCCGTCGTAGCTGTATGTAAGTTCATCGAGAAATGCGAACCGACCGTACGATCTTCTTCAAACTTGCAGGAGTGCTCTCGATTGACGACACGAGCATTCTGTACAAGTTTCATAAACATCGTACGGCTGGAAGCGGAGTTAGACACAAATTGTCATCTACAACGCAGTACTGGATAGATCCCGTTCAGCGACCAAGTCCCGTCGTAGCTGTATGTAAGTTCATCGAGAAATGCGAACCGACCGTACGATCTTCTTCAAACTTGCAGGAGTGCTCTCGATTGACGACACGAGCATTCTGTACAAGTTTCATAAACTTCGTACGGCTGGAAGCGGAGTTTGAGAAAAATTGTCATCATCCGATATTCCGCTCAGCGACCAAGTCCCGTCGTAGCTGTATGTAAGTTCATCGAGAAATGCGAACCGACCGTACGATGTTCTTCAAACTGGCAGGAGTGCTCTCGATTGACGACACGAGCAGTCTGTACAAGTTTCATAAACATCGTACGGCTGGAAGCGGAGTTAGACACAAATTGTCATCTACAACGCAGTACTGGATAGATCCCGTTCAGCGACTATGTCCCGTCGTAGCTGTATGTAAGTTCATCGAGAAATGCGAACCGACCGTACGATCTTCTTCAAACTTGCAGGAGTGCTCTCGATTGACGACACGAGCATTCTGTACAAGTTTCATAAACTTCGTACGGCTGGAAGCGGAGTTTGAGAAAAATTGTCATCATCCGATATTCCGCTCAGCGACCAAGTCCCGTCGTAGCTGTATGTAAGTTCATCGAGAAATGCGAACCGACCGTACGATCTTCTTCAAACTTGCAGGAGTGCTCTCGATTGACGACACGAGCAGTCTGTACAAGTTTCATAAACATCGTACGGCTGGAAGCGGAGTTAGACACAAATTGTCATCTACAACGCAGTACTGGATAGATCCCGTTCAGCGACTATGTCCCGTCGTAGCTGTATGTAAGTTCATCGAGAAATGCGAACCGACCGTACGATCTTCTTCAAACTTGCAGGAGTGCTCTCGATTGACGACACGAGCATTCTGTACAAGTTTCATAAACTTCGTACGGCTGGAAGCGGAGTTTGAGAAAAATTGTCATCATCCGATATTCCGCTCAGCGACCAAGTCCCGTCGTAGCTGTATGTAAGTTCATCGAGAAATGCGAACCGACCGTACGATGTTCTTCAAACTTGCAGGAGTGCTCTCGATTGACGACACGAGCAGTCTGTACAAGTTTCATAAACATCGTACGGCTGGAAGCGGAGTTAGACACAAATTGTCATCTACAACGCAGTACTGGATAGATCCCGTTCAGCGACTATGTCCCGTCGTAGCTGTATGTAAGTTCATCGAGAAATGCGAACCGACCGTACGATCTTCTTCAAACTTGCAGGAGTGCTCTCGATTGACGACACGAGCATTCTGTACAAGTTTCATAAACTTCGTACGGCTGGAAGCGGAGTTTGAGAAAAATTGTCATCATCCGATATTCCGCTCAGCGACCAAGTCCCGTCGTAGCTGTATGTAAGTTCATCGAGAAATGCGAACCGACCGTACGATGTTCTTCAAACTGGCAGGAGTGCTCTCGATTGACGACACGAGCAGTCTGTACAAGTTTCATAAACATCGTACGGCTGGAAGCGGAGTTAGACACAAATTGTCATCTACAACGCAGTACTGGATAGATCCCGTTCAGCGACTATGTCCCGTCGTAGCTGTATGTAAGTTCATCGAGAAATGCGAACCGACCGTACGATCTTCTTCAAACTTGCAGGAGTGCTCTCGATTGACGACACGAGCATTCTGTACAAGTTTCATAAACTTCGTACGGCTGGAAGCGGAGTTTGAGAAAAATTGTCATCATCCGATATTCCGCTCAGCGACCAAGTCCCGTCGTAGCTGTATGTAAGTTCATCGAGAAATGCGAACCGACCGTACGATCTTCTTCAAACTTGCAGGAGTGCTCTCGATTGACGACACGAGCAGTCTGTACAAGTTTCATAAACATCGTACGGCTGGAAGCGGAGTTAGACACAAATTGTCATCTACAACGCAGTACTGGATAGATCCCGTTCAGCGACTATGTCCCGTCGTAGCTGTATGTAAGTTCATCGAGAAATGCGAACCGACCGTACGATCTTCTTCAAACTTGCAGGAGTGCTCTCGATTGACGACACGAGCATTCTGTACAAGTTTCATAAACTTCGTACGGCTGGAAGCGGAGTTTGAGAAAAATTGTCATCATCCGATATTCCGCTCAGCGACCAAGTCCCGTCGTAGCTGTATGTAAGTTCATCGAGAAATGCGAACCGACCGTACGATCTTCTTCAAACTTGCAGGAGTGCTCTCGATTGACGACACGAGCATTCTGTACAAGTTTCATAAACTTCGTACGGCTGGAAGCGGAGTTTGAGAAAAATTGTCATCATCCGATATTCCGCTCAGCGACAAAGTCCCGTCGTAGCTGTATGTAAGTTCATCGAGAAATGCGAACCGACCGTACGATGTTCTTCAAACTTGCAGGAGTGCTCTCGATTGACGACACGAGCAGTCTGTACAAGTTTCATAAACATCGTACGGCTGGAAGCGGAGTTAGACACAAATTGTCATCTACAACGCAGTACTGGATAGATCCCGTTCAGCGACTATGTCCCGTCGTAGCTGTATGTAAGTTCATCGAGAAATGCGAACCGACCGTACGATCTTCTTCAAACTTGCAGGAGTGCTCTCGATTGACGACACGAGCATTCTGTACAAGTTTCATAAACTTCGTACGGCTGGAAGCGGAGTTTGAGAAAAATTGTCATCATCCGATATTCCGCTCAGCGACAAAGTCCCGTCGTAGCTGTATGTAAGTTCATCGAGAAATGCGAACCGACCGTACGATGTTCTTCAAACTTGCAGGAGTGCTCTCGATTGACGACACGAGCAGTCTGTACAAGTTTCATAAACATCGTACGGCTGGAAGCGGAGTTAGACACAAATTGTCATCTACAACGCAGTACTGGATAGATCCCGTTCAGCGACTATGTCCCGTCGTAGCTGTATGTAAGTTCATCGAGAAATGCGAACCGACCGTACGATCTTCTTCAAACTTGCAGGAGTGCTCTCGATTGACGACACGAGCATTCTGTACAAGTTTCATAAACTTCGTACGGCTGGAAGCGGAGTTTGAGAAAAATTGTCATCATCCGATATTCCGCTCAGCGACCAAGTCCCGTCGTAGCTGTATGTAAGTTCATCGAGAAATGCGAACCGACCGTACGATGTTCTTCAAACTGGCAGGAGTGCTCTCGATTGACGACACGAGCAGTCTGTACAAGTTTCATAAACATCGTACGGCTGGAAGCGGAGTTAGACACAAATTGTCATCTACAACGCAGTACTGGATAGATCCCGTTCAGCGACTATGTCCCGTCGTAGCTGTATGTAAGTTCATCGAGAAATGCGAACCGACCGTACGATCTTCTTCAAACTTGCAGGAGTGCTCTCGATTGACGACACGAGCATTCTGTACAAGTTTCATAAACTTCGTACGGCTGGAAGCGGAGTTTGAGAAAAATTGTCATCATCCGATATTCCGCTCAGCGACCAAGTCCCGTCGTAGCTGTATGTA
>CAWWDK010000289.1:22500-35000 GCA_963942575.1 Priocnemis perturbator
CCTGCGGCGGCGTACGTAATGATCGGGACAGAAACTCCCTGGTATACCGTTTTCAAGGTCGGGAATCGGAGACCCCAATCTGTTCCTGCGAGTCTTCTGAACTTCCCGAAGAGCTTCCCGACCTTTTCGCTCAAGTGCTTAACGTGTGAGTGAACTCGCATTCCCGTGTCAAAGTGGACGCCGAGGTACTTTACGGTTTCTTTGAATTTAATATTCCCGTCGCCTAGTCGGATGGTCGGGGGCCTATTGGCCAGGTTCGGTTTGCTGGGCCTCGTTTGCTTTCGCTTTCTATCGGGACGCGCTCCTCCCCTTGGACCTATCGGTTCTCGCGGAGCCCAGTCGCTACGAAGCACGATTGCTTCGGTCTTGGTGTTGCTAAGTTCGAGTTTAGCCGCCTTGCACCATTCCTCAATGACGGGGACAATCCGGTTCCCTTCCGATTCTACTTCTCTTCGCGAGTCGCCTCTGATGATAACTACGAGATCATCCGCGTATGCGACAAAGTCGTTGCCCACTGAATTTTCGAGCGTCTTCAGCAGGCCGTCGAACATTAGGTTCCAGCAAGTCGGCCCGAGGACCGATCCCTGCGGGCACCCGCGCGTGGCTCGCTTGGAGACCTCTTGATTCCCGATGGAGATCTTGACCCTTCGATCGTCGAAGTAACTCTGAAGTACTCCGAAAACATTCTTAGGGCAGTCTCTCTCGCGAAGGCTTTTGAGCACTAGGGGCCACCAGACATTGTCGAAGGCGCCCGAGATGTCGAAGAGTAGCGCAGCAGCGTATCTCTTTTCGGAGGCACCCACCAGGCGCCTCAATTCGACCACGGCATCCTCAGCCGATCGCCCGGGCATAAACCCGTACTGCCGGTCGGAGAGCCTCTCGGGGCTCATCGCCGTGCTGGCTAATCGAAGCTTGATGAGCTTCTCAAGAAGTTTCCCTATTGCGGAGAGGAGACAAATCGGCCTATATGATTTGGGGTCCTTCACGTCTTTCCCCTGTCCTTTCAAGAGGATGCATAGGGAACCCTCTTTCCAACCGGAGGGGAAGACGCCCCACTGAAGGCACCCGTTGAAGAGCCGTGTAAACACCTCCGGAATAACGCCTACGGCCCTTTTGAGGACGCCGACCTCTATTAGGTCGGTGCCCGGGGCTTTGTTATTTTTGAGCGTCCGGGTGACAAGTGTCACCTCGGCGCTCGTGAATGGGGGAGAATCTACTGTGTCGGGGACGGTGTTTGCCTCCGCCCTGATCACTTCTTGACACGGGCTGTCCAATTCAGCCCGGTCCTCTGGGACGTGGGTTTCCAGAAGCAAGCTGGCGGTATCTTTAATGCCCATAGTGGACTTATCCCCTTTCCGGAGGGTGCTTAGAACTTGCCCGACTCGGAATTTATCTGCCTGGAGCTTGTACACGATGCCCCAGGGCTCCGAGTTACCTTCGTTTGTAACATATTTCCGCCAGCTTTCACGCTTCGCCCTTCTCACTTGCCGGCTATACGCACGCAAGAGGATGCGGTACTGAAGCTTTTTGGCTTCGCGAGCAGGCCCAGCACTTTCCCTCCTGTATGCCCTTTCTTTGGCGTACACGGCCTTCTTTATTTTAGTTAGATTTTCTGTCCACCATGGGTTGGACTTCCTATATGCTCGCTTTCGTGGCATCGACTGGACGCAGGCGTGAGTAATCACGTCTGTTAGGGTCTTAGCCATTTCGTGAACTGACTCCGCTGAGTCCAGGTTGGTCGCTTCGAGCTGTTGCCTTGAAAGACAAGCGAGGGTCTCATCGAACTTTTCCCAGTCTGCCTTTCGGACGTTGAAACGCCCGGTAGGCCGAGACCCCGGAGCAGCCTTCGGCAGCCCCAATCTAATGTCCACAGCACGGTGGTCGCTGGTCGTCCAGTCCGGCCTGACTTTCCACCCCCGTATATATTGGGCGGCGCTAGCGGTACAGAGGGTCACATCGATGTATGACGAACCTCTGCTGGAGGAGTAAGTGGCCGGCTGGGTCGGATCGTTCACAACTTCAAGGTTGTGCTCGCGGATGAAAGATTCTATTTTGAGACCACGTTCGTCTCTGAGGGACCGCGGGTCTTTCGGAGACCATAGGGGGTTTTCCGCGTTGGCATCTATGCCAATAAGGACCGGTCGCCCTCTGAGTGCACGAAGCACTTTATCGAGCTGTTCGAGGTGAACTTCTACCTCGTCTCTATGCTGGAAATAGTGGGACACGATGAAGAAGTTGAAGTCCCCGGTTTGGACTTCCGCGCATACGCAATGGGAGGAACTGAGTTGAGAGACGAGGACCGCCTGGTATGCCGGATTGCATACCGCGACTGCCGCCCATGGGCGCATTGGGCCGGCAGCTGCAACCCGCACACCGGCTCCTAACCCGGTGATTTTATGTACGCCGTCCTTCTTTGTAACGCTCGGTTCCTGAACGATCAGGAAATCTATTTTTCGCGTGGCCACAAGTTCGCGCACCTCTCCCGTCACCACTCCTGAACGGGCCATGTTCAGTTGTAGGATCCTAACTCCCATGGTCGCTCGCTCGCTATGTCTCATCGCCGGAGACTGTGGGTTCGCACGCACGCTCGGGTTTTCGCAATCTAAGTCCGCTCGCGGGGCTTGTGCCCTTCCCTGTTCGCTATCGCAGTTAACGCTGCCGCCGACCACTGATGATGGGCCGGCGACTATCTGATCGCATCTTACAAGTTCTAAGCGGACGGCACGGAGGCCGAGGTCCTGGGGCGTCGCTGCCCCGTCGCGCTCCCGGCCGGCGGTATCTTCGAGGGAGCGGCGGTTGTGTGTGCCCTCGCTTTGGGCGGGCGACGTCCTGGCAACTTCAGCCAGGGCTCGGGTGACCGCACGAGTGTGCGGTCGCGCGACGGAGCTAGCCCCCATCCTATCGTCGCTTCTCGTCGCCACGCCTCCTCGTCGGTCCGGGAAAATTCCGAAGACATCACCCCGCAGGCCAGCCCCCACCCGGACATCCGAACGGGGGGCTATTTCACGTCCGGAGTATTTTGGCCCATTGAATTCTGTCATCTTTGTTTTGTTTGGTTTTGTGCCTGAAACCTTCTAACTGCCTCGATTAGTGCTTTTTAGAGGGCCCTGTGGGCCTATAAGTTTTGCCTAGTTGATAGCTGACAGGTGGCCCTATCGCGACGCTTTTATATTCCCGCTGGTCTACAAAGGGAATTCTGACTCTATACCAGCGGGTGGGGTGGGCTATATTTCGCTCGCTCGCTCGCGGGACCATTCTCGACGGACCCCTAGCGGCGTGTTCCTTTCGAGGATTACGTATGCCGTGTGTACTTGGCGGCGTGGTAGGGTCCGACGGGGGATATATTTTTGACACTGTTTGCTTCTACTTTTTGCCCAGGGCCGAGGTCTTAGCAATTGTCTTTCGGGTTTCCCATTTTTGCCTCGTGCCCTTGGGCGGCCACCTGTAAATTGGCCTAAAGCAAATTTGGCCTCTGTCCATCGTTGGATCAGAGGCCACCTATCGAAAATGAGTTGAAATTTTTGCTCAAAGGCAAATTGGCCTCTGTCCACCGTTGGATCAGAGGCCACCTATCTAAATGAATTGAAAATTGAAATTTTTGCTCAAAGGCAAATTGGCCTCTGTCCACCGTTGGATCAGAGGCCACCTATCTAAATGAATTGAAATTGAAATATTGGCTCAAAGCAAATTGGCCTCTGTCCACCGTTGGATCAGAGGCCACCTATTTAAGTGAATTGAATATGCGAATTGAAAGTGGCTACGTGGGCGTCATCCAGCTATCAGGATGATTCCCCTATCCATGGCACCCAGACGCCCAGACGGGGCGCCTAGAACGCCCCATCAACGAGGCGACAAGGTGTTAAGTTTGTAGGGTCTGTGATCTGGGGTTGTTAGAGTGTTGGGATCTCCTGGGACTTGTCCCAGGAGGGGGTGCGGCCCAGACTCCTCGTACCATTACGCTACACATTGAAGGGCACGTGAGCAGCCAGACCTACGCACGATAGAGGGCGGGAGGGTCTAGAATCCCCCCCCCTTCGTCGTACGCACTAGTCGGACTATAATGCTCACATCCCTAGCGGCATGTGCACTAGTAGGAGGCATGTCTGAACTCTTTACTTCATCTCTTGCCTCTTATGCAAGGAGAATCGGGGGATGGGAAACCCCTTGGGTACTCCACTATTATTACATAAGTTCATCGCGGACCGGAGTCCACTCACTTTCAAGTGCTAACCAGCGTTGCTTGGCAGCGAGTAGTGGAGGGCGGCGAGGCTTTTTGAGTCCTGTCTCCCACGTTGAGAGAACAGGATGCAATTTTTCGTCATAACGCACGTCCCTCAAGGGGAGTCGTGCTTCGGTCTTATTTTGCCTTCTAGCCGCCGTACCCATTTTCAGGGAGGAAGAGAGGAGTGCATGTGAGCGATTGTGCTATCGTCACTTATTTATTATTTCTAAGTCCTGTCCCCCAGATGGGGAGATCAGGACGTGTCTGCTCTTTTATTTCTTTTACCATCTCTTATTCTTATTTGGCACGCACTTAGTGCTTTTATTATATTCGGTCCGGTGGCTTAACCCGGACCTTGGATCTTGTGTCCCGTCCTCCAGATGGGGGGATCGGGACGTGCCTGTACTTTATGCTTTGCTTCGCATTTGTGTCTTTCTTTCTTTCTTTCTTTCTTTCTTTCCTTCCCTTCTTTTCTTTACCCTTTTTACTCGCACATAGAGCTTTTCTTTAATTCAATTCAATTCAATAATTCAATTCAATTCAAGTTTTGGTCCGGTGCATTCAACCGGACCTTAGGCCCCTGCTGGCCATTAGTATGCACATTAGGTATGTGGATATGTTTGACTCTGTCGTCGTCTGTAGTCTGCGATCCGTCGAGCTTGGTTGGGTCTGGACGTTCCAGACCCGTAACAGCGTCACCCGTGGCCGAAGCCACTTCGAGAAGGTGCTCGAACGGTCTTGGGTTCTTACACCCCTGTCATCAATTGAGATGACTTGAACCCACCCTTAGGGTGGGCGGAGTCATTTATTTCCCCCACAAAGCATCATTGGTCTCTGACTCGGTACGCGACGGTGACATCCCTGCCACCGAGGCTCCCTGGGCCAAACGCTCCAGATCAACCAAAAACGCCTGGACCTCGCAAGGCCAGGACGCTTCTGCAAAACCTTCATTACATTCGTTAACTAGAGAAAACTTTCGCTCCCTTACTCTCAGTGGAACATAGTATAACCTTTATATTGACCGCCTAACAAAGCCGAAGCCCGAAGTCGGTCCAGCTAGAAATGCCGGTGCTTACCAAGTCTGACCGATATAAATACCGAGCTCGGCTCCCAGAATTGATCTTTCACGGTCTATTGCGATAGGTGCGCGAACGCACCACGCCGAGTCAGAGATGTAACGCCCCATGGCTTCAATAGTTACTCCCGCCAGTAGATAGGGACATTTAATGTAAATGCGCCGAACACGAAATCCGGAACGCATGTGCGGTCGCCCAGAAGAGCATGCGCTATCAAACTTTTCCATCCACCAACCAACTCTGCCATGCCAAGACAACTTGCAATGGAAAAATCCTTTGGCAATCACGGGACCGTGTCAGTGAAAAGAGCGCTTTTGCTACGCCGTGGTCCGGAGTCCCGTTAAAGGAGGGACCGAAGTCACTCCCGAACAGAGCCATCCGAATCCACGGTCGCACCCGCGGGGAACCCCGGGAAGGCGCACTCCCTGTGCCCGCCTGGCACATGCCCAGATTGTGGCTGAAAGAACGTGGGGAGGACTGCGATGCATAGAGGCCACGCAGCCCGAACCGTGCGTCCCGTCGAGTTTCTGGCCAAGTGGGGAGCCCAAGAGGAGTTTCGGGGCCACTCTCCTTCTTCTCGACGGTTGCGATGTGTCAAACAGGCGGTTACCCGAGAAGGTTACGGGCTCGCCTGTCCGTAATCGGAGTTCCGACACTTGCCGATTTAGACACTCGCTGGTCGACCCATCCCTATACCCCGTTGATGCGCGTTCCTTATTCTTTACGCGACTGGCTCCGGAGCCACAGACAATCGCCGCTGAAACCATTGAGGACTGAAAACGCATCCTTGTCTTCGACGAATGCTCGCGCCGCGCGTGGCCATTCCTGGCCGTTGGCGATCTCCAGAAGGGAGGGTCGCTGGTCCTCAAAGTTGGGACACTGCAGCAAGAAGTGCTCGACAGTGTCTATCGCTCCGCATTCGCATCTCCCGTTGTCAGACAACCCGAGCGCAGCCAATCGCGCTCCGAAGTCGCCATGACCCGAGAGGATTTGGGTATTGTAGTGGTTGGGAAGCAACCACTTCTTTTCCAGACGTGCTCGAACGTCCGGAAGGAACGCGTATGTGGTACGGCCTTTAGTGGAAACCGACCACCTAGCCTGCCACATGTTGATAGATTCGCTTTCTGCTATTTTGAATCTCTCGGCGTCCTGGCCTGAGATGGCCTTGTCGCTTATTCTGGCGTCTAATCCTTGTTTAAGTTTGTACGCTGCTTGCCGCTCTTCAAGCTTTAGGTCGATTGGGATAGCCCCTGCGATCGCGCAGAGTGCTTCCCCGGACGCGGTACGGTAAGCGGACGTAGTCGCGATCAGCGCCCGGCGCTGTGCAGAGAGGAGGACCTTCACGTCCTTGGCAGTGCACAAATCGTACCATCCTGCGGCGGCGTACGTAATGATCGGGACAGAAACTCCCTGGTATACCGTTTTCAAGGACGGGAATCGGAGACCCCAATCTGTTCCTGCGAGTCTTCTGAACTTCCCGAAGAGCTTCCCGACCTTTTCGCTCAAGTGCTTAACGTGTGAGTGAACTCGCATTCCCGTGTCAAAGTGGACGCCGAGGTACTTTACGGTTTCTTTGAATTTAATATTCCCGTCGCCTAGTCGGATGGTCGGGGGCCTATTGGCCAGGTTCGGTTTGCTGGGCCTCGTTTGCTTTCGCTTTCTATCGGGACGCGCTCCTCCCCTTGGACCTATCGGTTCTCGCGGAGCCCAGTCGCTACGAAGCACGATTGCTTCGGTCTTGGTGTTGCTAAGTTCGAGTTTAGCCGCCTTGCACCATTCCTCAATGACGGGGACAATCCGGTTCCCTTCCGATTCTACTTCTCTTCGCGAGTCGCCTCTGATGATAACTACGAGATCATCCGCGTATGCGACAAAGTCGTTGCCCACTGAATTTTCGAGCGTCTTCAGCAGGCCGTCGAACATTAGGTTCCAGCAAGTCGGCCCGAGGACCGATCCCTGCGGGCACCCGCGCGTGGCTCGCTTGGAGACCTCTTGATTCCCGATGGAGATCTTGACCCTTCGATCGTCGAAGTAACTCTGAAGTACTCCGAAAACATTCTTAGGGCAGTCTCTCTCGCGAAGGCTTTTGAGCACTAGGGGCCACCAGACATTGTCGAAGGCGCCCGAGATGTCGAAGAGTAGCGCAGCAGCGTATCTCTTTTCGGAGGCACCCACCAGGCGCCTCAATTCGACCACGGCATCCTCAGCCGATCGCCCGGGCATAAACCCGTACTGCCGGTCGGAGAGCCTCTCGGGGCTCATCGCCGTGCTGGCTAATCGAAGCTTGATGAGCTTCTCAAGAAGTTTCCCTATTGCGGAGAGGAGACAAATCGGCCTATATGATTTGGGGTCCTTCACGTCTTTCCCCTGTCCTTTCAAGAGGATGCATAGGGAGCCCTCTTTCCAACCGGAGGGGAAGACGCCCCACTGAAGGCACCCGTTGAAGAGCCGTGTAAACACCTCCGGAATAACGCCTACGGCCCTTTTGAGGACGCCGACCTCTATTAGGTCGGTGCCCGGGGCTTTGTTATTTTTGAGCGTCCGGGTGACAAGTGTCACCTCGGCGCTCGTGAATGGGGGAGAATCTACTGTGTCGGGGACGGTGTTTGCCTCCGCCCTGATCACTTCTTGACACGGGCTGTCCAATTCAGCCCGGTCCTCTGGGACGTGGGTTTCCAGAAGCAAGCTGGCGGTATCTTTAATGCCCATAGTGGACTTATCCCCTTTCCGGAGGGTGCTTAGAACTTGCCCGACTCGGAATTTATCTGCCTGGAGCTTGTACACGATGCCCCAGGGCTCCGAGTTACCTTCGTTTGTAACATATTTCCGCCAGCTTTCACGCTTCGCCCTTCTCACTTGCCGGCTATACGCACGCAAGAGGATGCGGTACTGAAGCTTTTTGGCTTCGCGAGCAGGCCCAGCACTTTCCCTCCTGTATGCCCTTTCTTTGGCGTACACGGCCTTCTTTATTTTAGTTAGATTTTCTGTCCACCATGGGTTGGACTTCCTATATGCTCGCTTTCGTGGCATCGACTGGACGCAGGCGTGAGTAATCACGTCTGTTAGGGTCTTAGCCATTTCGTGAACTGACTCCGCTGAGTCCAGGTTGGTCGCTTCGAGCTGTTGCCTTGAAAGACAAGCGAGGGTCTCATCGAACTTTTCCCAGTCTGCCTTTCGGACGTTGAAACGCCCGGTAGGCCGAGACCCCGGAGCAGCCTTCGGCAGCCCCAATCTAATGTCCACAGCACGGTGGTCGCTGGTCGTCCAGTCCGGCCTGACTTTCCACCCCCGTATATATTGGGCGGCGCTAGCGGTACAGAGGGTCACATCGATGTATGACGAACCTCTGCTGGAGGAGTAAGTGGCCGGCTGGGTCGGATCGTTCACAACTTCAAGGTTGTGCTCGCGGATGAAAGATTCTATTTTGAGACCACGTTCGTCTCTGAGGGACCGCGGGTCTTTCGGAGACCATAGGGGGTTTTCCGCGTTGGCATCTATGCCAATAAGGACCGGTCGCCCTCTGAGTGCACGAAGCACTTTATCGAGCTGTTCGAGGTGAACTTCTACCTCGTCTCTATGCTGGAAATAGTGGGACACGATGAAGAAGTTGAAGTCCCCGGTTTGGACTTCCGCGCATACGCAATGGGAGGAACTGAGTTGAGAGACGAGGACCGCCTGGTATGCCGGATTGCATACCGCGACTGCCGCCCATGGGCGCATTGGGCCGGCAGCTGCAACCCGCACACCGGCTCCTAACCCGGTGATTTTATGTACGCCGTCCTTCTTTGTAACGCTCGGTTCCTGAACGATCAGGAAATCTATTTTTCGCGTGGCCACAAGTTCGCGCACCTCTCCCGTCACCACTCCTGAACGGGCCATGTTCAGTTGTAGGATCCTAACTCCCATGGTCGCTCGCTCGCTATGTCTCATCGCCGGAGACTGTGGGTTCGCACGCACGCTCGGGTTTTCGCAATCTAAGTCCGCTCGCGGGGCTTGTGCCCTTCCCTGTTCGCTATCGCAGTTAACGCTGCCGCCGACCACTGATGATGGGCCGGCGACTATCTGATCGCATCTTACAAGTTCTAAGCGGACGGCACGGAGGCCGAGGTCCTGGGGCGTCGCTGCCCCGTCGCGCTCCCGGCCGGCGGTATCTTCGAGGGAGCGGCGGTTGTGTGTGCCCTCGCTTTGGGCGGGCGACGTCCTGGCAACTTCAGCCAGGGCTCGGGTGACCGCACGAGTGTGCGGTCGCGCGACGGAGCTAGCCCCCATCCTATCGTCGCTTCTCGTCGCCACGCCTCCTCGTCGGTCCGGGAAAATTCCGAAGACATCACCCCGCAGGCCAGCCCCCACCCGGACATCCGAACGGGGGGCTATTTCACGTCCGGAGTATTTTGGCCCATTGAATTCTGTCATCTTTGTTTTGTTTGGTTTTGTGCCTGAAACCTTCTAACTGCCTCGATTAGTGCTTTTTAGAGGGCCCTGTGGGCCTATAAGTTTTGCCTAGTTGATAGCTGACAGGTGGCCCTATCGCGACGCTTTTATATTCCCGCTGGTCTACAAAGGGAATTCTGACTCTATACCAGCGGGTGGGGTGGGCTATATTTCGCTCGCTCGCTCGCGGGACCATTCTCGACGGACCCCTAGCGGCGTGTTCCTTTCGAGGATTACGTATGCCGTGTGTACTTGGCGGCGTGGTAGGGTCCGACGGGGGATATATTTTTGACACTGTTTGCTTCTACTTTTTGCCCAGGGCCGAGGTCTTAGCAATTGTCTTTCGGGTTTCCCATTTTTGCCTCGTGCCCTTGGGCGGCCACCTGTAAATTGGCCTAAAGCAAATTTGGCCTCTGTCCATCGTTGGATCAGAGGCCACCTATCGAAAATGAGTTGAAATTTTTGCTCAAAGGCAAATTGGCCTCTGTCCACCGTTGGATCAGAGGCCACCTATCTAAATGAATTGAAAATTGAAATTTTTGCTCAAAGGCAAATTGGCCTCTGTCCACCGTTGGATCAGAGGCCACCTATCTAAATGAATTGAAATTGAAATATTGGCTCAAAGCAAATTGGCCTCTGTCCACCGTTGGATCAGAGGCCACCTATTTAAGTGAATTGAATATGCGAATTGAAAGTGGCTACGTGGGCGTCATCCAGCTATCAGGATGATTCCCCTATCCATGGCACCCAGACGCCCAGACGGGGCGCCTAGAACGCCCCATCAACGAGGCGACAAGGTGTTAAGTTTGTAGGGTCTGTGATCTGGGGTTGTTAGAGTGTTGGGATCTCCTGGGACTTGTCCCAGGAGGGGGTGCGGCCCAGACTCCTCGTACCATTACGCTACACATTGAAGGGCACGTGAGCAGCCAGACCTACGCACGATAGAGGGCGGGAGGGTCTAGAATCCCCCCCCCTTCGTCGTACGCACTAGTCGGACTATAATGCTCACATCCCTAGCGGCATGTGCACTAGTAGGAGGCATGTCTGAACTCTTTACTTCATCTCTTGCCTCTTATGCAAGGAGAATCGGGGGATGGGAAACCCCTTGGGTACTCCACTATTATTACATAAGTTCATCGCGGACCGGAGTCCACTCACTTTCAAGTGCTAACCAGCGTTGCTTGGCAGCGAGTAGTGGAGGGCGGCGAGGCTTTTTGAGTCCTGTCTCCCACGTTGAGAGAACAGGATGCAATTTTTCGTCATAACGCACGTCCCTCAAGGGGAGTCGTGCTTCGGTCTTATTTTGCCTTCTAGCCGCCGTACCCATTTTCAGGGAGGAAGAGAGGAGTGCATGTGAGCGATTGTGCTATCGTCACTTATTTATTATTTCTAAGTCCTGTCCCCCAGATGGGGAGATCAGGACGTGTCTGCTCTTTTATTTCTTTTACCATCTCTTATTCTTATTTGGCACGCACTTAGTGCTTTTATTATATTCGGTCCGGTGGCTTAACCCGGACCTTGGATCTTGTGTCCCGTCCTCCAGATGGGGGGATCGGGACGTGCCTGTACTTTATGCTTTGCTTCGCATTTGTGTCTTTCTTTCTTTCTTTCTTTCTTTCTTTCCTTCCCTTCTTTTCTTTACCCTTTTTACTCGCACATAGAGCTTTTCTTTAATTCAATTCAATTCAATAATTCAATTCAATTCAAGTTTTGGTCCGGTGCATTCAACCGGACCTTAGGCCCCTGCTGGCCATTAGTATGCACATTAGGTATGTGGATATGTTTGACTCTGTCGTCGTCTGTAGTCTGCGATCCGTCGAGCTTGGTTGGGTCTGGACGTTCCAGACCCGTAACAGCGTCACCCGTGGCCGAAGCCACTTCGAGAAGGTGCTCGAACGGTCTTGGGTTCTTACACCCCTGTCATCAATTGAGATGACTTGAACCCACCCTTAGGGTGGGCGGAGTCATTTATTTCCCCCACAAAGCATCATTGGTCTCTGACTCGGTACGCGACGGTGACATCCCTGCCACCGAGGCTCCCTGGGCCAAACGCTCCAGATCAACCAAAAACGCCTGGACCTCGCAAGGCCAGGACGCTCCTGCAAAACCTTCATTACATTCGTTAACTAGAGAAAACTTTCGCTCCCTTACTCTCAGTGGAACATAGTATAACCTTTATATTGACCGCCTAACAAAGCCGAAGCCCGAAGTCGGTCCAGCTAGAAATGCCGGTGCTTACCAAGTCTGACCGATATAAATACCGAGCTCGGCTCCCAGAATTGATCTTTCACGGTCTTTTGCGATAGGTGCGCGAACGCACCACGCCGAGTCAGAGATGTAACGCCCCATGGCTTCAATAGTTACTCCCGCCAGTAGATAGGGACAGAGGGAATCTCGTTAATCCATTCATGCGCGTCACTAATTAGATGACGAGGCATTTGGCTACCTTAAGAGAGTCATAGTTACTCCCGCCGTTTACCCGCGCTTAATTGAATTTCTTCACGTTGACATTCAGAGCACTGGGCAGAAATCACATTGCGTCAACACCCGTGAGGGCCATCGCAATGCTTTGTTTTAATTAGACAGTCGGATTCCCCTAGTCCGTGCCAGTTCTGAGTTGAGCGTTGAATGGCGGCCGAAGAGGACGACCATGACGGCTAACCGCCAACGGAAGCCTCGCAGCAAGGAAGATCCGTGAGAAGCCAAGGCACGGGACCGAGCTCGTATCCCAACCGGACGAACCGGTCGTTCACCTCGCCCAGGCCCGGCAC
>CAWWDK010000289.1:42500-44257 GCA_963942575.1 Priocnemis perturbator
GTAAGTTCATCGAGAAATGCGAACCGACCGTACGATGTTCTTCAAACTTGCAGGAGTGCTCTCGATTGACGACACGAGCAGTCTGTACAAGTTTCATAAACATCGTACGGCTGGAAGCGGAGTTAGACACAAATTGTCATCTACAACGCAGTACTGGATAGATCCCGTTCAGCGACTATGTCCCGTCGTAGCTGTATGTAAGTTCATCGAGAAATGCGAACCGACCGTACGATCTTCTTCAAACTTGCAGGAGTGCTCTCGATTGACGACACGAGCATTCTGTACAAGTTTCATAAACTTCGTACGGCTGGAAGCGGAGTTTGAGAAAAATTGTCATCATCCGATATTCCGCTCAGCGACCAAGTCCCGTCGTAGCTGTATGTAAGTTCATCGAGAAATGCGAACCGACCGTACGATCTTCTTCAAACTTGCAGGAGTGCTCTCGATTGACGACACGAGCATTCTGTACAAGTTTCATAAACTTCGTACGGCTGGAAGCGGAGTTTGAGAAAAATTGTCATCATCCGATATTCCGCTCAGCGACCAAGTCCCGTCGTAGCTGTATGTAAGTTCATCGAGAAATGCGAACCGACCGTACGATCTTCTTCAAACTTGCAGGAGTGCTCTCGATTGACGACACGAGCAGTCTGTACAAGTTTCATAAACATCGTACGGCTGGAAGCGGAGTTAGACACAAATTGTCATCTACAACGCAGTACTGGATAGATCCCGTTCAGCGACTATGTCCCGTCGTAGCTGTATGTAAGTTCATCGAGAAATGCGAACCGATCGTACGATCTTCTTCAAACTTGCAGGAGTGCTCTCGATTGACGACACGAGCATTCTGTACAAGTTTCATAAACTTCGTACGGCTGGAAGCGGAGTTTGAGAAAAATTGTCATCATCCGATATTCCGCTCAGCGACCAAGTCCCGTCGTAGCTGTATGTAAGTTCATCGAGAAATGCGAACCGACCGTACGATCTTCTTCAAACTTGCAGGAGTGCTCTCGATTGACGACACGAGCAGTCTGTACAAGTTTCATAAACATCGTACGGCTGGAAGCGGAGTTAGACACAAATTGTCATCTACAACGCAGTACTGGATAGATCCCGTTCAGCGACTATGTCCCGTCGTAGCTGTATGTAAGTTCATCGAGAAATGCGAACCGACCGTACGATCTTCTTCAAACTTGCAGGAGTGCTCTCGATTGACGACACGAGCATTCTGTACAAGTTTCATAAACTTCGTACGGCTGGAAGCGGAGTTTGAGAAAAATTGTCATCATCCGATATTCCGCTCAGCGACCAAGTCCCGTCGTAGCTGTATGTAAGTTCATCGAGAAATCCGAACCGACCGTACGATGTTCTTCAAACTTGCAGGAGTGCTCTCGATTGACGACACGAGCAGTCTGTACAAGTTTCATAAACATCGTACGGCTGGAAGCGGAGTTAGACACAAATTGTCATCTACAACGCAGTACTGGATAGATCCCGTTCAGCGACCAAGTCCCGTCGTAGCTGTATGTAAGTTCATCGAGAAATGCGAACCGACCGTACGATCTTCTTCAAACTTGCAGGAGTGCTCTCGATTGACGACACGAGCATTCTGTACAAGTTTCATAAACTTCGTACGGCTGGAAGCGGAGTTTGAGAAAAATTGTCATCATCCGATATTCCGCTCAGCGACAAAGTCCCGTCGTAGCTGTATGTAAGTTCATCGAGAAATGCGAACCGACCGTACGATCTTCTTCAAACTT
>CAWWDK010000290.1:0-371484 GCA_963942575.1 Priocnemis perturbator
CAAGCGTCATACCGCGTTTTTAGCGTCTAAAACAGACGAGGACCACGTTTTCGACGCGAAACACTCGCGGATGTCCGAGATACGAGAGTTCTTGAACGAATTGAACGAAACGCGATGCATCGTGCGTTTCGCTTGCAAAACGTTAGAACTAGCAAGATTTCATCGTCCGGAAGTGTAACACGGCGTATCTCGGATGTCCGAGATACAAGAGTTCTTGAACGAATTGAACGAAACGCGGTGCATCGTGCGTTTCGCTTGCAAAACGTGAGAACTAGCAAGATTTCACCGTCCGGACATGTAACACGGCGTATCTATTCCATTTCTCAATGGATTCGTGCGAATCAACTGTCATACGCGTTTTTAGCGTCTACAACAGACGGGGACCACGTTTTCGACACGAAACATTCGCGGATGTCCGAGATACGAGAGTTCTTGAACGAATTGAACGAATTCATCGTCCCGAAGTGTAATACGTCGAATCTCGGCCATTTCTCAACGGATTCGTGCAAATCAAGTGTCATACGCGTTTTTAGTGTCTAAAACAGACGGGGAGCATGTTTTCAACGCGAAACACTCGCGGATGTCCGAGATACGAGAGTTCTTGAACGAATTGAACGAAACGCGGTGCATCGTGCGTTTCGCTTGCAAAACGTGAGAACTAGCAAGATTTCATCGTCCGGAAGTGTAACACGGCGTATCTCGGCCATTTCTCAACGGATTCGTGCGAATCAAGTGTCATACCCGTTTTTAGCGTCTAAAACAGACGGGGACCATGTTTTCGACGCGAAACACTCGCGGATGTCCGAGATACGAGAGTTCTTGAACGAATTGAACGATACGCGGTGCATCGTGCGTTTCGCTTGCAAAACGTGAGAACTAGCAAGATTTCATCGTCCGGAAGTGTAACACGGCGTATCTCGGCCATTTCTCAACGGATTCGTGCGAATCAAGTGTCATACGCGTTTCTAGCCTCTAAAAGAGACGGGGACCACGTTTTCGACGCGAAACACTCGCGGATGTCCGAGATACGAGAGTTCTTGGACGAATTGAACGAATTCATCGTCCGGAAGTGTAACACGGCGTATCTCGGTCATTTCTCATCGGATTCGTGCGAATCAAGTGTCATACGCGTTTTTAGCGTCTAAAACAGACGGGGACCATGTTTTCGACGCGAAACACTCGCGGATGTCCGATGTACGAGAGTTCTTGAACGATTTGAACGAAACGCGGTGCATCGTGCGTTTCGCTTGCAAAACGTGAGAACTAGCAAGATTTCATCGTCCGGAAGTGTAACACGGCGTATCTCGGCCATTTCTCAACGGATTCGTGCGAATCAAGTGTCATACGCGTTTTTAGCGTCTAAAACAGACGGGGAGGATGTTTTCAACGCGAAACGCTCGCGGATGTCCGAGATACGAGAGTTCTTGATCGAATTGAACGAATACATCGTCCGGATGTGTAACACGGCGTATCTCGGATGTCCGAGATACAAGAGTTCTTGAACGATTTGAACGAAACGCGGTGCATCGTGCGTTTCGCTTGCAAAACGTGAGAACTAGCAAGATTTCACCGTCCGGAAATGTAACACGGCGTATCTATTCCATTTCTCAATGGATTCGTGCGAATCAAGTGTCATACGCGTTTTTAGCGTCTACAACAGACGGGGACCACGTTTTCGACACGAAACATTCGCGGATGTCCGAGATACGAGAGTTCTTGAACGAATTGAACGAATTCATCGTCCCGAAGTGTAATACGTCGTATCTCGGCCATTTCTCAACGGATTCGTGCGAATCAAGTGTCATACGCGTTTTTAGTGTCTAAAACAGACGGGGAGCATGTTTTCACCGCGAAACACTCGCGGATGTCCGAGATACGAGAGTTCTTGAACGAATTGAACGAAACGCGGTGCATCGTGCGTTTCGCTTGCAAAACGTGAGAACTAGCAAGATTTCATCGTCCGGAAGTGTAACACGGCGTGTCTCGGCCATTTCTCAACGGATTCGTGCGAATCAAGTGTCATACGCGTTTTTAGCGTCTAAAACAGATGGGGAGCATGCTTTCAACGCGAAACACTCGCGGATGTCCGAGATACGAGAGTTCTTGAACGAATTGAACGAAACGCGGTGCATCGTGCGTTTCGCTTGCAAAACGTGAGAACTAGCAAGATTTCATCGTCCGGAAGTGTAACACGCCGTATCTCGGCCATTTCTCAACGGATTCGTGCGAATCAAGTGTCATACGCGTTTTTTAGCGTCTAAAACAGACGGGGACCATGTTTTCGACGCGAAACACTCGCGGATGTCCGATGTACGAGAGTTCTTGAACGATTTGAACGAAACGCGGTGCATCGTGCGTTTCGCTTGCAAAACGTGAGAACTAGCAAGATTTCATCGTCCGGAAGTGTAACACGGCGTATCTCGGCCATTTCTCAACGGATTCGTGCGAATCAAGTGTCATACGCGTTTTTAGCGTCTAAAACAGACGGGGAGGATGTTTTCAACGCGAAACACTCGCGGATGTCCGAGATACGAGAGTTCTTGATCGAATTGAACGAATACATCGTCCGGATGTGTAACACGGCGTATCTCGGATGTCCGAGATACAAGAGTTCTTGAACGAATTGAACGAAACGCGGTGCATCGTGCGTTTCGCTTGCAAAACGTGAGAACTAGCAAGATTTCACCGTCCGGAAATGTAACACGGCGTATCTATTCCATTTCTCAATGGATTCGTGCGAATCAAGTGTCATACGCGTTTTTAGCGTCTACAACAGACGGGGACCACGTTTTCGACACGAAACATTCGCGGATGTCCGAGATACGAGAGTTCTTGAACGAATTGAACGAATTCATCGTCCCGAAGTGTAATACGTCGTATCTCGGCCATTTCTCAACGGATTCGTGCGAATCAAGTGTCATACGCGTTTTTAGTGTCTAAAACAGACGGGGAGCATGTTTTCAACGCGAAACACTCGCGGATGTCCGAGATACGAGAGTTCTTGAACGAATTGAACGAAACGCGGCGCATCGTGCGTTTCGCTTGCAAAACGTGAGAACTAGCAAGATTTCATCGTCCGGAAGTATAACACGGCGTGTCTCGGCCATTTCTCAACGGATTCGTGCGAATCAAGTGTCATACGCGTTTTTAGCGTCTAAAACAGATGGGGAGCATGTTTTCAACGCGAAACACTCGCGGATGTCCGAGATACGAGAGTTCTTGAACGAATTGAACGAAACGCGGTGCATCGTGCGTTTCGCTTGCAAAACGTGAGAACTAGCAAGATTTCATCGTCCGGAAGTGTAACACGGCGTATCTCGGCCATTTCTCAACGGATTCGTGCGAATCAAGTGTCATACGCGTTTTTAGCGTCTAAAACAGACGGGGACCACGTTTTCGACGCGAAACACTCGCGGATGTCCGAGATACGAGAGTTCTTGAACGTATTGAACGAAACGCGGTGCATCGTGCGTTTCGCTTGCAAAACGTGAGAACTAGCAAGATTTCATCGTGCGGAAGTGTAACACGGCGTATCTCGGCCATATCTCAACGGATTCGTGCGAATCAAGTGTCTTACGCGTTTTTAGCTTCTAAAACAGACGGGGACCACGTTTTCGACGCGAAACACTCGCGGATGTCCGAGATACGAGAGTTCTTGAACGAATTGAACGAATTCATCGTCCGGAAGAGTAACACGGCGTATCTCGGCCATTTCTCAACGGATTCGTGCGAATCAAGTGTGATAGGCGTTTTTAGCGTCTAAAACAGACGGGGACCACGTTTTCGACGCGAAACACTCGCGGATGTCCGAGATACGAGAGTTCTTGAACGAATTAACCGAAACGCGGTGCATCGTGCGTGTCGCTTGCAAATAGTGAGAACTAGCAAGATTTCATCGTCCGGAAGTGTAACACGGCGTATCTCGGCCATTTCTCAACGGATTCGTGCGAATCAAGTGTCATTCGCGTTTTTGGCGTCTACAACAGACGGGGACCACATTTTTGAGGCGAAACACTCGCGGATGTCCGAGATACGAGAGTTCTTGAACGAATTGAACGAAACGCGTTGCATCGTGCGTTTCGCTTGCAAAACGTGAGAACTAGCAAGATTTCATCGTCCGGAAGTGTAACACGGCGTATCTCGGCCATTTCTCAACGGATACTCGCGAATCAAGCGTCATACGCGTTTTTAGCGTCTAAAACAGACGGGGACCACGTTTTCGACGCGAAACACTCGCGGATGTCCGAGATACGAGAGTTCTTGAACGAATTGAACGAAACGCGGTGCATCGTGCGTTTCGCTTGCAAAACGTTAGAACTAGCAAGATTTCATCGTCTGGAAGTGTAACACGGCGTATCTCGGCCATTTCTCAACGGATTCGTGCGAATCAAGTGTCATACGCGTTTTTAGCGTCTAAAACAGACGGGGACCATGTTTTCGACGCGAAACACTCGCGGATGTCCGAGGTACGACAGTTCTTGAACGAATTAAACGAATTCATCGTCCGGAAGTGTAACACGATGTATCTCGGCCATTTCTCAACGGATTCGTGCGAATCAAGTGTCATACGCGTTTTTAGCGTCTAAAACAGACGGGGACCATGTTTTCGACGCGAAGCACTCGCGGATGTCCGAGATACGAGAGTTCTTGAACGATTTGAACGAAACGCGGTGCATCGTGCGTTTCGCTTGCAAAACGTGAGAACTAGCAAGATTTCATCGTCCGGAAGTGTAACACGGCGTATCTCGGCCATTTCTCAACGGATTCGTGCGAATCAAGTGTCATACGCGTTTTTAGCGTCTACAACAGACGGGGACCAGTTTTTGGCCGCGAAACACTCGCGGATGTCCGAGATAGGAGAGTTCTTGAACGAATTAAACGAATACATCGTCCGGATGTGTAACACGGCGTATCTCGGATGTCCGAGATACAAGAGTTCTTGAACGAATTGAACGAAACGCGGTGCATCGTGCGTTTCGCTTGCAAAACGTGAGAACTAGCAAGATTTCACCGTCCGGACATGTAACACGGCGTATCTATTCCATTTCTCAATGGATTCGTGCGAACCAAGTGTCATACGCGTTTTTAGCGTCTACAACAGACGGGGACCACGTTTTCGACACGAAACATTCGCGGATGTCCGAGATACGAGAGTTCTTGAACGAATTGAACGAATTCATCGTCCCGAAGTGTAATACGTCGTATCTCGGCCATTTCTCAACGGATTCGTGCAAATCAAGTGTCATACGCGTTTTTAGTGTCTAAAACAGACGGGGAGCATGTTTTCAACGCGAAACACTCGCGGATGTCCGAGATACGAGAGTTCTTGAACGAATTGAACGAAACGCGGTGCATCGTGCGTTTCGCTTGCAAAACGTGAGAACTAGCAAGATTTCATCGTCCGGAAGTGTAACACGGCGTGTCTCGGCAGTTTCTCAACGGATTCGTGCGAATCAAGTGTCATACGCGTTTTTAGTGTCTAAAATAGACGGGGACCGCGTTTTCGACGCGAAACACTCGCGGATGTCCGAGATACGAGAGTTCTTGAACGAATTGAACGAAACGCGGTGCATCGTGCGTTTCGCTTGCAAAACGTGAGAACTAGCAAGATTTCATCGTGCAGAAGTATAACACGGCGTATCTCGGCCATATCGCAACGGATTCGTGCGAATCAAGTGTCATACGCGTTTTTAGCGTCTACAACAGGTGGGGACCACGTTTTCGACGCGAAACACTCGCGGATGTCCGAGATACGAGAGTTCTTGAACGAATTGAACGAAACGCGGTGCATCGTGCGTTTCGCTTGCAAAACGTGAGAACTAGCAAGATTTCATCGTCCGGAAGTGTAACACGGCGTATCTCGGCCATTTCTCAACGGATTCGTGCGAATCAAGTGTCATACGCGTTTTTAGCGTCTAAAACAGACGGGGACCACGTTTTCGACGCGAAACACTCGCGGATGTCCGAGATACGAGAGTTCTTGAACGTATTGAACGAAACGCGGTGCATCGTGCGTTTCGCTTGCAAAACGTGAGAACTAGCAAGATTTCATCGTGCGGAAGTGTAACACGGCGTATCTCGGCCATATCTCAACGGATTCGTGCGAATCAAGTGTCTTACGCGTTTTTAGCTTCTAAAACAGACGGGGACCACGTTTTCGACGCGAAACACTCGCGGATGTCCGAGATACGAGAGTTATTGAACGAATTGAACGAATTCATCGTCCGGAAGAGTAACACGGCGTATCTCGGCCATTTCTCAACGGATTCGTGCGAATCAAGTGTGATAGGCGTTTTTAGCGTCTAAAACAGACGGGGACCACGTTTTCGACGCGAAACACTCGCGGATGTCCGAGATACGAGAGTTCTTGAACGAATTAAACGAAACGCGGTGCATCGTGCGTGTCGCTTGCAAATAGTGAGAACTAGCAAGATTTCATCGTCCGGAAGTGTAACACGGCGTATCTCGGCCATTTCTCAACGGATTCGTGCGAATCAAGTGTCATTCGCGTTTTTAGCGTCTACAACAGACGGGGACCACGTTTTTGAGGCGAAACACTCGCGGATGTCCGAGATACGAGAGTTCTTGAACGATTTGAACGAAACGCGGTGCATCGTGCGTTTCGCTTGCAAAACGTGAGAACTAGCAAGATTTCATCGTCCGGAAGTGTAACACGGCGTATCTCGGCCATTTCTCAACGGATTCGTGCGAATCAAGTGTCATACGCGTTTTTAGCGTCTATAACAGACGGGGAGGATGTTTTCAACGCGAAACACTCGCGGATGTCCGAGATACGAGAGTTCTTGATCGAATTGAACGAATACATCGTCCGGATGTGTAACACGGCGTATCTCGGATGTCCGAGATACAAGAGTTCTTGAACGAATTGAACGAAACGCGGTGCATCGTGCGTTTCGCTTGCAAAACGTGAGAACTAGCAAGATTTCACCGTCCGGAAATGTAACACGGCGTATCTATTCCATTTCTCAATGGATTCGTGCGAATCAAGTGTCATACGCGTTTTTAGCGTCTACAACAGACGGGGACCACGTTTTCGACACGAAACATTCGCGGATGTCCGAGATACGAGAGTTCTTGAACGAATTGAACGAATTCATCGTCCCGAAGTGTAATACGTCGTATCTCGGCCATTTCTCAACGGATTCGTGCGAATCAAGTGTCATACGCGTTTTTAGTGTCTAAAACAGACGGGGACCACGTTTTCGACGCGAAACACTCGCGGATGTCCGAAATACGAGAGTTCTTGAACGAATTAACCGAAACGCGGTGCATCGTGCGTTTCGCTTGCAAAACGTGAGAACTAGCAAGATTTCATCGTCCGGAAGTGTAACACGGCGTATCTCGGCCATTTCTCAACGGATTCGTGCGAATCAAGTGTCATTCGCGTTTTTAGCGTCTACAACAGACGGGGACCACGTTTTTGAGGCGAAACACTCGCGGATGTCCGAGATACGAGAGTTCTTGAACGAATTGAACGAAACGCGTTGCATCGTGCGTTTCGCTTGCAAAACGTGAGAACTAGCAAGATTTCATCGTCCGGAAGTGTAACACGGCGTATCTCGGCCATTTCTCAACGGATACTCGCGAATCAAGCGTCATACGCGTTTTTAGCGTCTAAAACAGACGGGGACCACGTTTTCGACGCGAAACACTCGCGGATGTCCGAGATACGAGAGTTCTTGAACGAATTGAACGAAACGCGGTGCATCGTGCGTTTCGCTTGCAAAACGTTAGAACTAGCAAGATTTCATCGTCCGGAAGTGTAACACGGCGTATCTCGGCCATTTCTCAACGGATTCGTGCGAATCAAGTGTCATACGCGTTTTTAGCGTCTAAAACAGACGGGGACCATGTTTTCGACGCGAAACACTCGCGGATGTCCGAGGTACGACAGTTCTTGAACGAATTAAACGAATTCATCGTCCGGAAGTGTAACACGATGTATCTCGGCCATTTCTCAACGGATTCGTGCGAATCAAGTGTCATACGCGTTTTTAGCGTCTTAAACAGACGGGGACCATGTTTTCGACGCGAAGCACTCGCGGATGTCCGAGATACGAGAGTTCTTGAACGATTTGAACGAAACGCGGTGCATCGTGCGTTTCGCTTGCAAAACGTGAGAACTAGCAAGATTTCATCGTCCGGAAGTGTAACACGGCGTATCTCGGCCATTTCTCAACGGATTCGTGCGAATCATGTGTCATACGCGTTTTTAGCGTCTACAACAGACGGGGACCAGTTTTTGGCCGCGAAACACTCGCGGATGTCCGAGATAGGAGAGTTCTTGAACGAATTAAACGAATACATCGTCCGGATGTGTAACACGGCGTATCTCGGATGTCCGAGATACAAGAGTTCTTGAACGAATTGAACGAAACGCGGTGCATCGTGCGTTTCGCTTGCAAAACGTGAGAACTAGCAAGATTTCACCGTCCGGACATGTAACACGGCGTATCTATTCCATTTCTCAACGGACTCGTGCGAATCAAGTGTCATACGCGTTTTTAGCGTCTAAAACAGACGGGGACCACGTTTTCGACGCGAAACACTCGCGGATGTCCGAGATACGAGAGTTCTTGGACGAATTGAACGAATTCATCGTCCGGAAGTGTAACACGGCGTATCTCGGTCATTTCTCATCGGATTCGTGCGAATCAAGTGTCATACGCGTTTTTGCGTCTAAAACAGACGGGGACCATGTTTTCGACGCGAAACACTCGCGGATGTCCGATGTACGAGAGTTCTTGAACGATTTGAACGAAACGCGGTGCATCGTGCGTTTCACTTGCAAAACGTGAGAACTAGCAAGATTTCATCGTCCGGAAGTGTAACACGGCGTATCCCGGCCATTTCTCAACGGATTCGTGCGAATCAAGTGTCATACGCGTTTTTAGCGTCTAAAACAGACGGGAACCATGTTTTCGACGCAAAACACTCGCGGATGTCCGAGATACGAGAGTTCTTGAACGAATTGAACGAGACGCGGTGCATCGTGCGTTTCGCTTGCAAAACGTGAGAACTAGCAAGATTTCATCGTCCGGAAGTGTAACACGGCGTATCTCGGCCATTTCCCAACGGATTCGTGCGAATCAAGTGTCTTACGCGTTTTTAGCGTCTAAAACAGACGGGGACCACGTTTTCGACGCGAAACACTCGCGGATGTCCGAGATACGAGAGTTCTTGGACGAATTGAACGAATTCATCGTCCGCAAGTGTAACACGGCGTATCTCGGTCATTTCTCATCGGATTCGTGCGAATCATGTGTCATACGCGTTTTTAGCGTCTACAACAGACGGGAACAACGTTTTCGACGCGAAACACTCGCGAATGTTCGAGATACGAGAGTTCTTGGACGAATTGAACGAAACGGGGTGCATCGTGCGTTTTGCTCGCAAAACGTGAAAACTAGCAAGATTTGATCGTCCGAAAGTGTAACACGGCGTATCTCTTCCATTTCTCAACGGATTCGTGCGAATCAAGTGTCATACCCGTTTTTAGCGTCTAAAACAGACGGGGACCAGGTTTTCGACGCGAAACACTCGCGGATGTCCGAGATACGAGAGTTCTTGAACGAATTGAACGAGACGCGGTGCATCGTGCGTTTCGCTTGCAAAACGTGAGAACTAGCAAGATTTCATCGTGCGGAAGTGTAACACGGCGTATCTCGGCCATATCTCAACGGATTCGTGCGAATCAAGTGTCATACGCGTTTTTAGCGTCTAAAACAGACGGGGACCATGTTTTCGACGCGAGACACTCGTGGATGTCCGAGATACGAGAGTTCTTGATCGAATTGAACGAATACATCGTCCGGATGTGTAACACGGCGTATCTCGGATGTCCGAGATACAAGAGTTCTTGAACGAATTGAGCGAAACGCGGTGCATCGTGCGTTTCGCTTGCAAAACGTTAGAACTAGCAAGATTTCATCGTCCGGAAGTGTAACACGGCGTATCTCGGCCATTTCTCAACGGACTCGTGCGAATCAAGTGTCATACGCGTTTTTAGCGTCTAAAACAGACGGGGACCATGTTTTCGACGCGAGACACTCGCGGATGTTCGAGATACGAGAGTTCTTGATCGAATTGAACGAATACATCGTCCGGATGTGTAACATGGCGTATCTCGGATGTCCGAGATACAAGAGTTCTTGAACGAATTGAACGAAACGCGGTGCATCGTGCGTTTCGCTTGCAAAACGTGAGAACTAGCAAGATTTCATCGTCCGGAAGTGTAACACGGCGTATCTCGGCCATTTCTCAACGGATTCGTGCGAATCAAGTGTCATACGCGTTTTTAGTGTCTAAAACAGACGGGGACCATGTTTTCGACCCGAGACACTCGCGGATGTCCGAGATACGAGAGTTCTTGAACGAATTGAACGAATTCATCATCCGGAAGTGTAATACGGCGTATCTCGGCCATTTCTCAACGGGTTCGTGCGAATCAAGTGTCATACGCGTTTTTAGCGTCTAAAACAGACGGGGACCATGTTTTCGACGCGAAACACTCGCGGATGTCCGAGATACGAGAGTTCTTGAACGAATTGAACGAAACGCGGTGCATCGTGCGTTTCGCTTGCAAATCGTGAGAATTAGCAAGATTTCATCGTGCGGAAGTGTAACACGGCGTATCTCAGCCATATCTCAACGGATTCGGCGAATCTAATGTCATACGCGTTTTTATCGTCTAAAACAGACGGGGACCATGTTTTCGACGCGAGACACTCGCGGATGTCCGAGATACGAGAGTTCTTGATCGAATTGAACGAATACATCGTCCGGATGTGTAACACGGCGTATCTCGGATGTCCGAGATACAAGAGTTCTTGAACGAATTGAACGAAACGCGGTGCATCGTGCGTTTCGCTTGCAAAACGTGAGAACTAGCAAGATTACATCGTCCGGAAGTGTAACACGGCGTATCTGGGCCATTTCTCAACGGATTCGTGCGAATCAAGTGTCATACGCGTTTCTAGCGTCTAAAACAGACGGGGACCATGTTTTCGACGCGAGACACTCGCGGATGTCCGAGATACGAGAGTTCTTGAACGAATTGAACGAATTCATCGTCCGGAAGTGTAATACGGCGTATCTCGGCCATTTCTCAACGGATTCGTGCGAATCAAGTGTCATGCGCGTTTTTAGCGTCTAAAACAGACAGGGACCATGTTTTCGACGCGACACACTCGCGGATGTCCGAGATACGAGAGTTCTTGAACGAATTGAACGAAACGCGGTGCATCGTGCGTTTCGCTTGCAAAACGTGAGAACTAGCAAGATTACATCGTCCTGAAGTGCAACACGGCGTATCTCGGCCATTTCTCAACGGATTCGTGCGAATCAAGTGTCATACGCGTTTTTAGCGTCTGCAACAGACGGGGACCACGTTTTCGACGCGAAACACTCGCGGATGTGCGAGATACGAGAGTTCTTGAACGAATAGAATGTAACGCGGTGCATCGTGCCTTTCGCTTGCAAAACGTGAGAACTAGCAAGATTTCATCGTCCGGAAGTTTAACACGGCGTATCTCGGCCATTTCTCAACGGATTCGTGCGAATCAAGTGTCATACGCGTTTTTAGCGTCTAAAACAGACGGGGACCACGTTTTCGACCCGAAACACTCGCGGATGTCCGAGATACGAGAGTTCTTGAACGAATTGAACGAATACATCGTCCGGATGTGTAACACGGCGTATCTCGGATGTCCGAGATACAAGAGTTCTTGAACGAATTGAACGAAACGCGGTGCATCGTGCGTTTCGCTTGCAAAACGTGAGAACTAGCAAGATTTCATCGTGCGGAAGTATAACACGGCGTATCTCGGCCATATCTCAACGGATTCGTGCGAATCAAGGGTCATACGCGTTTTTAGTGTCTAAAACAGAAGGGGATCATGTTTTCAACGCGAAACACTCGCGGATGTCCGAGATACGAGAGTTCTTGAACGAATTGAACGAAACGCGGTGCATCGTGCGTTTCGCTGGCAAAACGTGAGAACTAGCAAGATTTCATCGTCCGGAAGTGTAACACGGCGTATCTCGGCCATTTCTCAACGGATTCGTGCGAATCAAGTGTCTTACGCGTTTTTAGCGTCTAAAACAGACGGGGACCACGTTTTCGACGCGAAACACTCGCGGATGTCCGAGATACGAGAGTTCTTGGACGAATTGAACGAATTCATCGTCCGCAAGTGTAACACGGCGTACCTCGGTCATTTCTCATCGGATTCGTGCGAATCATGTGTCATACGCGTTTTTAGCGTCTACAACAGACGGGAACAACGTTTTCGACGCGAAACACTCGCGAATGTTCGAGATACGAGAGGTCTTGGACGAATTGAACGAAACGGGGTGCATCGTGCGTTTTGCTCGCAAAACGTGAAAACTAGCAAGATTTGATCGTCCGGAAGTGTAACACGGCGTATCTCTTCCATTTCTCAACGGATTCGTGCGAATCAAGTGTCATACCCGTTTTTAGCGTCTAAAACAGACGGGGACCAGGTTTTCGACGCGAAACACTCGCGGATGTCCGAGATACGAGAGTTCTTGAACGAATTGAACGAGACGCGGTGCATCGTGCGTTTTGCTCGCAAAACGTGAAAACTAGCAAGATTTGATCGTCCGGAAGTGTAACACGGCGTATCTCTTCCATTTCTCAATGGATTCGTGCGAATCAAGTGTCATAGCCGTTTTTAGCGTCTAAAACAGACGGGGACCAGGTTTTCGACGCGAAACACTCGCGGATGTCCGAGATACGAGAGTTCTTGAACGAATTGAACGAGACGCGGTGCATCGTGCGTTTCGCTTGCAAAACGTGAGAACTAGCAAGATTTCATCGTGCGGAAGTGTAACACGGCGTATCTCGGCCATATCTCAACGGATTCGTGCGAATCAAGTGTCATACGCGTTTTTAGCGTCTAAAACAGACGGGGACCATGTTTTCGACGCGAGACACTCGTGGATGTCCGAGATACGAGAGTTCTTGATCGAATTGAACGAATACATCGTCCGGATGTGTAACACGGCGTATCTCGGATGTCCGAGATACAAGAGTTCTTGAACGAATTGAGCGAAACGCGGTGCATCGTGCGTTTCGCTTGCAAAACGTTAGAACTAGCAAGATTTCATCGTCCGGAAGTGTAACACGGCGTATCTCGGCCATTTCTCAACGGACTCGTGCGAATCAAGTGTCATACGCGTTTTTAGCGTCTAAAACAGACGGGGACCATGTTTTCGACGCGAGACACTCGCGGATGTCCGAGATACGAGAGTTCTTGATCGAATTGAACGAATACATCGTCCGGATGTGTAACATGGCGTATCTCGGATGTCCGAGATACAAGAGTTCTTGAACGAATTGAACGAAACGCGGTGCATCGTGCGTTTCGCTTGCAAAACGTGAGAACTAGCAAGATTTCATCGTCCGGAAGTGTAACACGGCGTATCTCGGCCATTTCTCAACGGATTCGTGCGAATCAAGTGTCATACGCGTTTTTAGTGTCTAAAACAGACGGGGACCATGTTTTCGACGCGAGACACTCGCGGATGTCCGAGATACGAGAGTTCTTGAACGAATTGAACGAATTCATCATCCGGAAGTGTAATACGGCGTATCTCGGCCATTTCTCAACGGGTTCGTGCGAATCAAGTGTCATACGCGTTTTTAGCGTCTAAAACAGACGGGGACCATGTTTTCGACGCGAAACACTCGCGGATGTCCGAGATACGAGAGTTCTTGAACGAATTGAACGAAACGCGGTGCATCGTGAATTTCGCTTGCAAAACGTGAGAACTAGCAAGATTACATCGTCCGGAAGTATAACACGGCGTATCTCGGCCATTTCTCAACGGATTGTTGCGAATCAAGTGTCATACGCGTTTTTAGCGTCTACAACAGACGGGGACCACGTTTTCGACGGGAAACACTCGCGGATGTGCGAGATACGAGAGTTCTTGGACGAATTGAACGAATTCATCGTCCGGAAGTGTAACACGGCGTATCTCGGTCATTTCTCATCGGATTCGTGCGAATCAAGTGTCATACGCGTTTTTAGCGTCTAAAACAGACGGGGACCATGTTTTCGACGCGAAACACTCGCGGATGTCCGGGGTACGAGAGTTTTTGAACGATTTGAACGAAACGCGGTGCATCGTGCGTTTCGCTTGCAAAACGTGAGAACTAGCAAGATTTCATCGTCCGGAAGTGCAACACGGCGTATCTCGGCCATTTCTCAACGGATTCGTGCGAATCAAGTGTCTTACGCGTTTTTAGCGTCTAAAACAGACGGGGACCATGTTTTCGACGCGAAACACTCATGGATGTCCGAGGTACGAGAGTTCTTGAACGAATCGAACGAAACGCGGTGCATCGTGCGTTTCGCTTGCAAAACGTGAGAACTATTAAGATTTCATCGTCCGGAAGTGTAACACGGCGTATCTCGGCCATTTCTCAACGGACTCGTGCGAATCGAGTGTCATACGCGTTTTTAGCGTCTAAAACAGACGGGGACCACGTTTTCGACGCGAAACATTCGCGGATGTCCGAGATACGAGAGTTCTTGGACGAATTGAACGAATTCATCGTCCGGAAGTGTAACACGGCGTATCTCGGTCATTTCTCATCGGATTCGTGCGAATCAAGTGTCATACGCGTTTTTAGCGTCTAAAACAGACGGGGACCATGTTTTCGACGCGAAACACTCGCGGATGTCCGAGGTACGAGAGTTTTTGAACGATTTGAACGAAACGCGGTGCATCGTGCGTTTCGCTTGCAAAACGTGAGAACTAGCAAGATTTCATCGTCCGGAAGTGTAACACGGCGTATCTCGGCCGTTTCTCAACGGATTCGTGCGAATCAAGTGTCATACGCGTTTTTAGCGTCTAAAACAGACGGGGACCAGGTTTTCGACGCGAAACACTCGCGGATGTCCGAGATACGAGAGTTCTTGAACGAATTGAACGAATACATCGCTCGGATGTGTAATACGGCGTATCTCGGATGTCCGAGATACAAGAGTTCTTGAACGAATTGAACGAAACGCGGTGCATCGTGCGTTTCGCTTGCCAAACGTGAGAATTAGCAAGATTTCATCGTCCGGAAGTGTAACACGGCGTATCTCGGCCATTTCTCAACGGATTCGTGCGAATCAAGTGTCATACGCGTTTTTAGCGTCTACAACAGACGGGGATCATGTTTTCGACGCGAAACACTCGCGGAGGTCTGAGATACGAGAGTTCTTGAACGAATTGAACGATTTCATCGTCCGGAAGTGTAATACGGCGTATCTCGGCCATTTCTCAACGGATTCGTGCGAATCAAGTGTCATACGCGTTATTGCGTCTAAAACAGACGGGGACCATGTTTTCGACGCGAAACACTCGCGAATGTCCGAGATACGAGAGTTCTTGAACGAATTGAACGAATACATCGTCCGGAAGTGTAACACGGCGTATCTCGGCCATTTCTCAACGGATTCGTCCGAATCAAATGTCATACGCGTTTTTAGCGTCTAAAACACACGGGGACCATGTTTTCGACGCGAAACACTCGCGGATGTCCGAGATACGAGAGTTCTTGGGCGAATTGAACGAATTCAACGTCCGGAAGTGTAACACGGCGTGCCTCGGTCATTTGTCATCGGATTCGTGCGAATCAAGTGTCATACGCGTTTTTAGCGTCTAAAACAGACGGGGACCATGTTTTCGACGCGAAACACTCGCGGATGTCCGAGATACGAGAGTTCTTGAACGAATTGAACGAATACATCGTCCGGAAGTGTAACACGGCGTATCTCGGCCATTTCTCAACGGATTCGTGCGAATCAAGTTTCATACGCGTTTTTAGCGTCTAAAACAGACGGGGACCATGTTTTCGACGCGAAACACTCGCGGATGTCCGAGATACGAGAGTTCTTGAACGAATTGAACGAATACATCGTCCGGAAGTGTAACACGGCGTATCTCGGCCATTTCTCAACGGATTCGTGCGAATCAAGTGTCATACGCGTTTTTAGCGTCTAAAACAGACGGGGACCATGTTTTCGACGCGAAACACTCGCGGATGTCCGAGATACGAGAGTTCTTGAACGAATTGAACGAATACATCGTCCGGAAGTGTAACACGGCGTATCTCGGCCACTTCTCAACGGATTCGTGCGAATCAAGTGTCATACGCGTTTTTAGCGTCTACAACAGACGGGGACCACGTTTTCGACGCGAAACACTCGCGGATGTCCAAGATGCGAGAGTTCTTGAACGAATTGAACGAATTCATTGTCCGGAAGTGTAATACGGCGTATCTCGGCCATTTCCCAACGGATTCGTGCGAATCAAGTGTCATACGCGTTTTTAGCGTCTACAACAGACGGGGACCACGTTTTTGACGCGAAACACTCGCGGATGTCCAAGATGCGAGAGTTCTTGAACGAATTGAACGAATTCATTGTCCGGAAGTGTAATACGGCGTATCTCCGCCATTTCCCAACGGATTCGTGCGAATCAAGTGTCATACGCGTTTTTAGCGTCTACAACAGACGGGGACCACGTTTTCGACGCGAAACGCTCGCGGATGTCCGAGATACGAGAGTTCTTGAACGAATTGAACGAATTCATTGTCCGGAAGTGTAATACGGCGTATCTCCGCCATTTCCCAACGGATTCGTGCGAATCAAGTGTCATACGAGTTTTTAGCGTCTACAACAGACGGGGACCACGTTTTCGACCCGAAACACTCGCGGATGTCCAAGATGCGAGAGTTCTTGAACGAATTGAACGAATTCATCGTCCGGAAGTGTAATACGGCGTATCTCAGCCATTTCCCAACGGATTCGTGCGAATCAAGTGTCATACGCGTTTTTAGCGTCTACAACAGACGGAGACCACGTTTTCGACGCGAAACACTCGCGGATGTCCAAGATGCGAGAGTTCTTGAACGAATTGAACGAATACATCGTCCGGAAGTGTAACACGGCGTATCTCGGCCACTTCTCAACGGATTCGTGCGAATCAAGTGTCATACGCGTTTTTAGCGTCTACAACAGGCGGGGACCACGTTTTCGACGCGAAACACTCGCGGATGTCCGCGATACGAGAGTTCTTGAACGAATTGAACGAAACGCGGTGCATCGTGCGTTTCGCTTGCAAAACGTAAGAACTAGCAAGATTTCATCGTCCGGAAGTGTAACACGGCGTATCTCGGCCATTTCTCAACGGATTCGTGCGAATCAAGTGTCATACGCGTTTTTAGCGTCTACAACAGACGGGGATCATGTTTTCGACGCGAAACACTCGCGGAGGTCTGAGATACGAGAGTTCTTGAACGAATTGAACGATTTCATCGTCCGGAAGTGTAATACGGCGTATCTCGGCCATTTCTCAACGGATTCGTGCGAATCAAGTGTCATACGCGTTATTGCGTCTAAAACAGACGGGGACCATGTTTTCGACGCGAAACACTCGCGAATGTCCGAGATACGAGAGTTCTTGAATGAATTGAACGAATACATCGTCCGGAAGTGTAACACGGCGTATCTCGGCCATTTCTCAACGGATTCGTCCGAATCAAATGTCATACGCGTTTTTAGCGTCCAAAACAGACGGGGACCACGTTTCCGACGCGCAACACTCGCGGATGTCCGAGATACCAGAGCATGCTGTACAAGTTACATAAACTTCGTACGGCTGGAAGCGGAGTTTGAAAAAAATTGTCGTCATCCGAATTTCCGCTCAGCGACCAAGTCCCGTCGTAGCTGTATGTAAGTTCATCGAGAAATGCGAACCGACCGTACGATCTTCTTCAAACTTGCAGGAGTGCTCTCGATTGGCGACACGAGCATTCTCTACAAGTTTCATAAACTTCTTACGGCTGGAAGGGGAGTTAGACACAAATTGTCATCATCCGAATTTCCGCTTACCGACCAAGTCCCTTCGTAGCTGCATGTAAGTTCATCGAGAAATCTGAACCGACCGTACGATCATCTTCAAGCTTGTAGGAGTGCTCTCGATTGGCGACACGAGCATTCTCTACAAGTTTCATAAACTTCGTACGGCTGGAAGCGGAGTTTGAAAAAAATTGTCATCATTCGAATTTCCGCTCAGCGACCAAGTCCCTTCGTAGCTGTATGTAAGTTCATCGAGAAATGCGAACCGACCATACGATTATCTTCAAACTTGCAGGAGTGCTCTCGATTGGCGACACGAGCATTCTCTACAAGTTTCATAAACTTCGTACGGCTGGAAGGGGTGTTAGCCACAAATTGTCATCTACAACAAAGTTTCCGCTCAGCGACCAAGTCCCGTCGTAGCTGTATGTAAGTTGATCGAGAAATGCGATCCGACCGTACGATGTTCTTCAAACTTGCAGGAGTGCTCTCGATTGACGACACGAGCATGCTGTGCAAGTTTCATAAACTTCGTACGGCTAGAAGCGGAGTTTGACAAAAACTGTCATCATCCGAATTTCCGCTCAGCGACCAATTCCCTTCGTAGCTGCATGTAAGATCATCGAGAAATCTGAACCGACGGTACGATCATCTTCAAACTTGCAGGAGTGCTCTCGATTGGCGACACGAGCATTCTGTACAAGTTTCATAAACTTCGTAAGGTTGGAAGGGGCGTTAGACACAAATTGTCATCTACAACGCAGTACTGGATAGTTCCCGTTCAGCGAATATGTCCCGTCGTAGGTGCGTGTAGGTTCATCGAGAAATGTTAACCGACCGTACGATCTTCTTCAAACTTGCAGGAGTGCTCTCGATTGGCGACACGAGCATTCTCTACAAGTTTCATTAACTTCGTATGGCTGGAAGCGGAGTTAGACACAAATTGTCATCATCCGAATTTCCGCTCAGCGACCAAGTCCCTTCGTAGCTGCATGTAAGTTCATCGAGAAATCTGAACCGACCGTACGATCATCTTCAAACTTGCAGGAGTGCTCTCGATTGCTGACACGAGCATTCTAAACAAGTTTCATAAACTTCGATTGGCTGGAAGGGGAGTTAGACAAAAATTGTCATCTACAACGCAGTTTCCGCTCAGCGACCAAGTCCCGTCGTAGCTGTATGTAAGTTCATCGAGAAATCTGAACCGACCGTACGATCATCTTCAAACTTGCGGGAGTGCTCTCGATTGGCGACACGAGCATTCTGTACAAGTTTCATAAACTTCGTATGGCTGGAAGGGGAGTTAGACACAAATTGTCATCTACAACGCAGTACTGGATAGTTCCCGTTCAGCGACTAAGTCCCGTCGTAGCTGTATGTAAGTTCATCGAGAAATGCGAACCGACCGTACGATCTTCTTCAAACTTGCCGGAGTGCTCTCGATTGGCGACACGAGCATTCTCTACAAGTTTCATAAACTTCTTACGGCTGGAAGGGGAGTTAGACACAAATTGTCATCATCCGAATTTCCGCTTACCGACCAAGTCCCTTCGTAGCTGCATGTAAGTTCATCGAGAAATCTGAACCGAGCGTACGATCATCTTCAAGCTTGTAGCAGTGCTCTCGATTGGCGACACGAGCATTCTGTACAAGTTTCATAAATTTCGTACGGCTGGAAGGGGAGTTAGCCACAAATTGTCATCTACAACGCAGTTTCCGCTCAGCGACCAAGTCCTGTCGTAGCTGTATGTAAGTCCATCGAGAAATCCGAACCGACCGTACGATCATCTTCAAACTTGCAGGAGTGCTCTCGATTGGCGACACGAGCATTCTCTACAAGTTTCATAAACATCGTACGGTCGAAGGGGAGTTAGACACAAATTGCCATCTACAACGCAGTACTGGATAGTTCCCGTTCAGCGAATAAGTCCCGTCGTAGGTGCAGGTAAGTTCATCGAGAAATGTGAACCGACCGTACGATCTTCTTCAAACGTGCAGGAGTGCTCTCGATTGACGACACGAGCATGCTGTACAAGTTTCATAAACTTCGTACGGCTGGAAGGGGAGTTAGACAATAATTGTCATCTACAACGCAGTTTCCGCTCAGCGACCAAGTCCCGTCGTAGCTGTATGTAAGTTCATCGAGAAATGCGAACCGGCCGTACGATCTTCTTCAAACTTGCAGGAGTGCTCTCGAATGGCGACACGAGCATTCTCTACAAGTTTCATAAACTTCGTACGGCTGGAAGGGGAGTTAGACACAAATTGTCATCTACAACGCAGTTTCCGCTCAGCGACCAAGTCCCGTCGTAGCTGAATGTAAGTTCATCGAGAAATGCGAACCGAGCGTTCGATTTTCTTCAAACTTGCAGGAGTGCTCTCGATTGACGACACGAGCATGCTGTACAAGTTTCATAAACTTCGTACGGCTGGAAGGGGAGTTTGATTAAAATTGTCATCATCCGAATTTCCGCTCAGCGACCAAGTCCCGTCGTAGCTACATGTAAGTTCATCGAGAAATCTGAACCGACCGTACGATCATCTTCAAACTTGCAGGAGTGCTCTCGATTGGCGATACGAGCATTCTCTACAAGTTTCATAAACTTCGTACGGCTGGAAGGGGTGTTAGACACAAATTGTCATCTACAACAAAGTTTCCGCTCAGCGACCAAGTCCCGTCGTAGCTGTATGTAAGTTCATCGAGAAATGCGAACCGGCCGTACGATCTTCTTCAAACTTGCAGGAGTGCTCTCAATTGACGACACGAGCATGCTGTACAAGTTTCATAAACTTCCTACGGCTAGAAGCGGAGTTTGACAAAAACTGTCATCATCCGAATTTCCGCTCAGCGACCAATTCCCTTCGTAGCTGCATGTAAGTTCATCGAAAAATCCGAACCGACGGTACGATCATCTTCAAACTTGCAGGAGTGCTCTCGATTGGCGACACGAGCATTCTGTACAAGTTTCATAAACTTCGCATGGCTGGAAGGGGAGTTAGACACAAATTGTCATCTATAACGCAGTTTCCGACAGCGACCAAGTCCCGTCGTAGCTGTATGTAAGTTCATCGAGAAATGCGAACCGACCGTACGATCATCTTCAAACTTGCAGGAGTGCTCTCGAATGGCGACACGAGCATTCTCTACAAGTTTCATTAACTTCGTATGGCTGGAAGGGGAGTTAGACACAAATTGTCATCATCCGAATTTCCGCTCAGCGACCAAGTCCCTTCGTAGCTGCATGTAAGTTCATCGAGAAATCTGAACCGACCGTACGATCATCTTCAAACTTGCAGGAGTGCTCTCGATTGCTGACACGAGCATTCTGTACAAGTTTCATAAACTTCGATTGGCTGGAAGGGGAGTTAGACAAAAATTGTCATCTACAACGCAGTTTCCGCTCAGCGACCAAGTCCCGTCGTAGCTGTATGTAAGTTCATCGAGAAATCTGAACCGACCGTACGATCATCTTCAAACTTGCGGGAGTGCTCTCGGTTGGCGACACGAGCATTCTGTACAAGTTTCATAAACTTCGTATGGCTGGAAGGGGAGTTAGACACAAATTGTCATCTACAACGCAGTACTGGATAGTTCCCGTTCAGCGAGTAAGTCCCGTCGTAGCTGTATGTAAGTTCATCGAGAAATGCGAACCGACTGTACGATCTTCTTCAAACTTGCCGGAGTGCTCTCGATTGGCGACACGAGCATTCTCTACAAGTTTCATAAACTTCTTACGGCTGGAAGGGGAGTTAGACACAAATTGTCATCATCCGAATTTCCGCTTACCGACCAAGTCCCTTCGTAGCTGCATGTAAGTTCATCGAGAAATCTGAACCGAGCGTACGATCATCTTCAAGCTTGTAGCAGTGCTCTCGATTGGCGACACGAGCATTCTGTACAAGTTTCATAAACTTCGTACGGCTGGAAGGGGAGTTAGCCACAAATTGTCATCTACAACGCAGTTTCCGCTCAGCGACCAAGTCCCGTCGTAGCTGTATGTAAGTTCATCGAGAAATCCGAACCGACCGTACGATCATCTTCAAACTTGCAGTAGTGCTCTCGATTGGCGACACGAGCATCCTCTACAAGTTTCATAAACATCGTACGGTCGAAGGGGAGTTAGACACAAATTGCCATCTACAACGCAGTACTGGATAGTTCCCGTTCAGCGAATAAGTCCCGTCGTAGGTGCATGTAAGTTCATCGAGAAATGTGAACCGACCGTACGATCTTCTTCAAACGTGCAGGAGTGCTCTCGATTGACGACACGAGCATGCTGTACAAGTTTCATAAACTTCGTACGGCTGGAAGGGGAGTTAGACAATAATTGTCATCTACAACGCAGTTTCCGCTCAACGACCAAGTCCCGTCGTAGCTGTATGTAAGTTCATCGACAAATGCGAACCGGCCGTACGATCTTCTTCAAACTTGCAGGATTGCTCTCGAATGGCGACACGAGCATTCTCTACAAGTTTCATAAACTTCGTACGGCTGGAAGGGGAGTTAGACACAAATTGTCAGCTACAACGCAGTACTGGATAGTTCCCGTTCAGCGACTAAGTCACGTCGTAGGTGCATGTAAGTTCATCGAGAAATGTTAACCGACCGTACGATCTTCTTCAAACTTGCAGGAGTGCTCTCGATTGACGACACGAGCATGCTGTACAAGTTTCATAAACTTCGTACGGCTGGAAGGGGAGTTAGACAATAATTGTCATCTACAACGCAGTTTCCGCTCAGCGACCAAGCCCCGTCGTAGCTGTATGTAAGTTCATCGAGAAATGCGAACCGGCCTTACGATCTTCTTCAAACTTGCAGGAGTGCTCTCGAATGGCGACACGAGCATTCTCTACAAGTTTCATAAACTTCGTACGGCTGGAAGGAGAGTTAGACACAAATTGTCATCTACAACGCAGTTTCCGCTCAGCGACCAAGTCCCGTCGTAGCTGTATGTAAGATCATCGAGAAATGCGAACCGAGCGTTCGATCTTCTTCAAACTTGCAGGAGTGCTCTCGATTGGCGACACGAGCATTCTCTACAAGTTTCATAAACTTCTTACGGCTGGAAGGGGAGTTAGACACAAATTGTCATCATCCGAATTTCCGCTCAGCGACCAAGTCCCTTCGTAGCTGCATGTAAGTTCATCGAGAAATCTGAACCGAGCGTACGATCATCTTCAAGCTTGTAGGAGTGCTCTCGATTGGCGACACGAGCATTCTGCACAAGTTTCATAAACTTCGTACGGCTGGAAGGGGAGTTAGACACAAATTGTCATCTACAACGCAGTACTGGATAGTTCCCGTTCAGCGACTAAGTCCCGTCGTAGGTGCATGTAAGTTCATCGAGAAATGTTAACCGACCGTACGATCTTCTTCAAACTTGCAGGAGTGCTCTCGATTGGCGACACGAGCATTCTCTACAAGTATTATAAACTTCGTACTGCTGGAAGCGGAGTTTGAAAAAAATGGTCATCATCCGAATTTCCGCTCAGCGATCAAGTCCCGTCGTATCTACATGTAAGTTCATCGAGAAATCTGAACCGACCGTACGATCATCTTCAAACTTGCAGGAGTGCTCTCGATTGGCGATACGAGCATTCTCTACAAGTTTCATAAACTTCGTACGGCTGGAAGGGATGTTAGACACAAATTGTCATCTACAACAAAGTTTTCCGCTCAGCGACCAAGTCCCGTCGTAGCTGTATGTAAGTTCATCGAGAAATGCGAACCGGCCGTACGATCTTGTTCAAACTTGCAGGAGTGCTCTCGATTGACGACACGAGCATGCTGTACAAGTTTCATAAACTTCCTACGGCTAGAAGCGGAGTTTGACAAAAACTGTCATCATCCGAATTTCCGCTCAGCGACCAATTCCCTTCGTAGCTGCATGTAAGTTCATCGAGAAATCTGAACCGACCGTACGATCATCTTCAAACTTGCAGGAGTGCTCTCGATTGGCGACACGAGCATTCTGTACAAGTTTCATAAACTTCGCATGGCTGGAAGGGGAGTTAGACACAAATTGTCATCTATAACGCAGTTTCCGACAGCGACCAAGTCCCGTCGTAGCTGTATGTAAGTTCATCGAGAAATCTGAACCGACCGTACGATCATCTTCAAACTTGCAGGAGTGCTCTCGATTGGCGACACGAGCATTCTCTACAAGTTTCATAAACTTCTTACGGCTGGAAGGGGAGTTAGACACAAATTGTCATCATCCGAATTTCCGCTCAGCGACCAAGTCCCTTCGTAGCTGCATGTAAGTTCATCGAGAAATCTGAACCGAGCGTACGATCATCTTCAAGCTTGTAGGAGTGCTCTCGATTGGCGACACGAGCATTCTGCACAAGTTTCATAAACTTCGTACGGCTGGAAGGGGAGTTAGACACAAATTGTCATCTACAACGCAGTACTGGATAGTTCCCGTTCAGCGACTAAGTCCCATCGTAGGTGCATGTAAGTTCATCGAGAAATGTGAACCGACCGTACGATCTTCTTCAAACGTGCAGGAGTGCTCTCGACTGACGACACGAGCATGCTGTACAAGTTTCATAAACTTCGTACGGCTGGAAGCGCAGTGTGAAAAAAATTGTCATCATCCGAATTTCCGCTCAGCGACCAAGTCCCGTCGTAGCTGTATGTAAGTTCATCGAGAAATGCGAACCGGCCTTACGATCTTCCTCAAACTTGCAGGAGTGCTCTCGAATGGCGACACGAGCATTTCTACAAGTTTCATAAACTTCGTACGGCTGGAAGGGGAGTTAGACACAAATTGTCATCTACAACGCAGTTTCCGCTCAGCGACCAAGTCCCGTCGTAACTGTATGTAAGTTCATCGAGAAATGCGAACCGGCCATACGATCTTCTTCAAACTTGCAGGAGTGCTCTCGAATGGCGACACGAGCATTCTCTACAAGTTTCATAAACTTCGTACGGCTGGAAGCGGAGTTTGAAAAAAATGGTCATCATCCGAATTTCCGCTCAGCGATCAAGTCCCGTCGTAGCTGTATGTAAGTTCATCGAGAAATGCGAACCGGCCGTACGATCTTGTTCAAACTTGCAGGAGTGCTCTCGATTGACGACACGAGCATGCTGTACAAGTTTCATAAACTTCCTACGGCTAGAAGCGGAGTTTGACAAAAACTGTCATCATCCGAATTTCCGCTCAGCGACCAATTCCCTTCGTAGCTGCATGTAAGTTCATCGAGAAATCTGAACCGACCGTACGATCATCTTCAAACTTGCAGGAGTGCTCTCGATTGGCGACACGAGCATTCTGTACAAGTTTCATAAACTTCGCATGGCTGGAAGGGGAGTCAGACACAAATTGTCATCTATAACGCAGTTTCCGACAGCGACCAAGTCCCGTCGTAGCTGTATGTAAGTTCATCGAGAAATGCGAACCGACCGTACGATCTTCTTCAAACTTGCGGGAGTGCTCTCGATTGGCGACACGAGCATTCTGTACAAGTTTCATATACTTCGTATGGCTGGAAGGGGAGTTAGACACAAATTGTCATCTACAACGCAGTACTGGATAGTTCCCGTTCAGCGACTAAGTCCCGTCGTAGGTGCATGTAAGTTCATCGAGAAATGTTAACCGACCGTACGATCTTCTTCAAATTTGCAGGAGTACTCTCGATTGGCGACACGAGCATTCTCTACAAGTTTCATAAACTTCGTACGGCTGGAAGCGGAGTTTGAAAAAAATTGTCATCATCCGAATTTCCGCTCAGCGACCAAGTCCCTTCGTAGCTGTATGTAAGTTCATCGAGAAATGCGAACCGACCGTACCATCATCTTCAAACTTGCAGGAGTGCTCTCGATTGGCGACACGAGCATTCTCTACAAGTTTCATAAACTTCGTACGGCTGGAAGGGGTGTTAGCCACAAATTGTCATTTACAACAAAGTTTCCGCTCAGCGACCAAGTCCCGTCGTAGGTGTATGTAAGTTCATCGAGAAATGTGAACCGACCGTAAGATCTTCTTCAAACTTGCAGGAGTGCTCTCGATTGGCGACACGAGCATTCTCTATAAGTTTCATAAACTTCGCACGCCTGGAAGGAGAGTTAGACACAAATTGTCATCTATAACGCAGTTTCCGACAGCGACCAAGTCCCGTCGTAGCTGTATGTAAGTTCATCGAGAAATGCGAACCGACCGTACGATCATCTTCAAACTTGCAGGAGTGCTCTCGATTGGCGACACGAGCATTCTCTACAAGTTTCATAAACATCGTACAGTTGGAAGGGGAGTTAGACACACATTGCCATCTACAACGCAGTACTGGATAGTTCCCGTTCAGCGAATAAGTCCCGTCGTAGGTGCATGTAAGTTCATCGAGAAATGTGAACCGACCGTACGATCTTCTTCAAACGTGCAGGAGTGCTCTCGATTGACGACACGAGCATGCTGTACAAGTTTCATAAACTTCGTACGGCTGGAAGGGGAGTTAGACCATAATTGTCATCTACAACGCAGTTTCCGCTCAGCGACCAAGTCCCGTCGTAGCTGTATGTAAGTTCATCGAGAAATGCGAACCGGCCGTACGATCTTCTTCAAACTTGCAGGAGTGCTCTCGAATGGCGACACGAGCATTCTCTACAAGTTTCATAAACTTCGTACGGCTGGAAGGGGAGTTAGACACAAATTGTCAGCTACAACGCAGTGCTGGATAGTTCCCGTTCAGCGACTAAGTCCCGTCGTAGGTGCATGTATGTTCATCGAGAAATGTGAACCGACCGTACGATCTTCTTCAAACGTGCAGGAGTGCTCTCGATTGACGACACGAGCATGCTGTACAAGTTTCATAAACTTCGTACGGCTGGAAGGGGAGTTAGACAATAATTGTCATCTACAACGCAGTTTCCGCTCAGCGACCATGTCCCGTCGTAGCTGTATGTAAGTTCATCGAGAAATGCGAACCGGCCGTACGATCTTGTTCAAACTTGCAGGAGTGCTCTCGATTGACGACACGAGCATGCTGTACAAGTTTCATACACTTCCTGCGGCTAGAAACGGAGTTTGACAAAAACTGTCATCATCCGAATTTCCGCTCAGCGACCAAGTCCCGTCGTAGCTGTATGTAAGTTCATCGAGAAATGCGAACCGACGGTACGATCATCTTCAAACTTGCAGGAGTGCTCTCGATTGGCGACACGAGCATTCTGTACAAGTTTCATAAACTTCGCATGGCTGGAAGGGGAGTTAGACACAAATTGTCATCTATAACGCAGTTTCCGACAGCGACCAAGTCCCGTCGTAGCTGTATGTAAGTTCATCGAGAAATGCGAACCGACCGTACGATCTTCTTCAAACTTGCGGGAGTGCTCTCGAATGGCGACACGAGCATTCTCTACAAGTTTCATTAACTTCGTATGGCTGGAAGCGGAGTTAGACACAAATTGTCATCATCCGAATTTCCGCTCAGCGACCAAGTCCCTTCGTAGCTGCATGTAAGTTCATCGAGAAATCTGAACCGACCGTACGATCATCTTCAAACTTGCAGGAGTGCTCTCGATTGCTGACACGAGCATTCTGTACAAGTTTCATAAACTTCGAATGGCTGGAAAGGGAGTTTGTATAGTATTTTTAAGGAGGAAGCACTGTAAGGCGCTCCTGCGGCTGCTGGAACGAGGCTGGGGACAGCCCCACGGGAAACTATAGGTGCTCAGAAATATTGGGCGGCAATAACGTTCTCACCTCTACTCACTGGAATACTGTTCGGACTAGGCTTTATTGTAATCACTTTTACTACTAACTGTGTTGCGTGCACAATTTACTTTGCGGAAAAGCAGATCCGCCTCAATAGAATTTTTAAATAAAAAGTAATACAATTGTCGTCGAAGGTTCGCCTGTTTTCTCAGCTGTTGATGCGCACTCACTCGTTGTTGGAATCAGAAGAACGACAAGGCGGGGGTAATCCGTCGTGCCGTCTTCCTGCAGTACGTCTGTGTATGACATAATTGTGTGCGCCCCAATCAGCGTCGTCTTTCGCACCTGCCTCACTGTGTACGCGCGTATGTGAGCGCGGGAATCGCAGACCTACTGGCGCCGCTGGCGCTACGCACGAGGTAGCCGAAATGCCGACAAATAAGTGTCGCGAACGTCAGCGTGACGTCGTTCGATCCGCGCGCGTAAATACAAAGCTCGCGAGGAGTCGCAAGACGGCGGCTGTTCGATGTACTGGCTCTAAGGCCCTTACTCGATCAAAATCTCCAACATACCACCCGCCTCGTTCCGGGTGCGGAACGAAATTGCCTACGCACGGGCCCGTGCAACGCGTGCTGCGGCCAAAGTGCATGCCGGAACGCGGAGGTGACATGTTAGTGCAGTGTTACTCTCCTGAGGTTCGCGACCGTGACTAGAGTGAGGAACCGCTTCCAGGCGGGGCACGACCGCTGCCGAAAACGCAAGAATGAGCGTAAGTATTGTAACATTATATACATGAAACTAAAACAATATTATATCCGCGCTGCGCGTGCAGCGCCTTATAACCTAATCGTCCTAACCTATAGCTCGCATCACGGCTCGGGTCCTTGAGTCCGGGTCGGCGCAACTCGCGCGCTGCTGGAGGGATTTCAGTCAGCTATGAATGTTAGACCGAGAAACTAAAAATGCAAGACAAAAGAAAAATACCGCAAACATGCTAGTTTGAGGTCAATGCCCGGTGAGTGCGACGTCCGGTTTGTTGTCTGGGCTTTCCCAGAAAGGAATGCGCTATAGTATGCGAGCTATCCCTTGCGTAAGCTTACAATACTATTACTACGCTAACTTATACTACGGGGTCATTGAGAAAACTATATACAATGATTTGCGCGATATACAAGTCATGACGGAGTGGGGTTCTTGGCGGTATGCGAATCCACGGGCAACCTGCACAATTGAGTAACTGGGCGTTTGTACTCGGAAGTAGCTGTACGCACGAGCACGACCCGTACCAATCCGTCCTGTCCGTGGAAGCAACGCGTGATTCTTCCCATCTCCCATTTCGATGGAGGTAAGTTATTGCTTTTAAGGAGCACCAAATCGTCAACCTGGAAATTGACTTGAGTCTTTTGCCATTTCTGGCGCTGTTGCAGCGAATTCAGGTAGTCAGACGACCAGATCTTCCAAAAGCTCTCCTGAAGTTTCTGCACGGTTTGCCAGCGACTAAGACGGTTATCAGCTTCGGACAGTACGCCCGGCACGGGAACGGTGCGGAGATACGAACCCGTCAGAAAATGTCCCGGGGTAAGTGCCTCCAATGACCCGATGTCGTCGTGGAGGGGAGCGATTGGTCGCGAATTCAGTATGCCCTCGATTTGGCATAGCAACGTCGAGAATTCCTCGTACGTTGGCGTAAATTCTCCGATCACCCGACGGAGGTGATATTTCACACTTTTTACCCCTGCCTCCCATAACCCACCGAAGTGGGGGGCGGCAGGAGGATTAAATCGCCAATCGATCCCGTCCGCGGCATAGCGGCTCATTATCGTCGCATCGGACATCACCTTATTATAATTCTCAGTCAGTGCGCGCGCGGCTCCGACGAAATTCGTGCCGTTATCGGAATAAACAATGGCCGGGAGGCCGCGGCGCGAGGTAAACCGATCGAACGCTGCGAGAAAACCGGAAGTGGTGGCGTCGTCGGCGCACTCGAGATGGATCGCCCGCACGGCTAAGCAAACAAATATCACACAGTACGCCTTGTGTGTTTTAATTCCACGCCCTTTCGAGGACCTTATTAAGAATGGGCCGGCATAATCGATCCCGGTGTGTGTAAAAGGACGCGACGGCGTGACCCTAGCGGCGGGTAAGTCACCCATCCGTTGATTCGCTAAAACGGCTCGATGCCGTGTACAAACAACGCAATTGAAACATACTTGTTTCACTAGTGATCTCGCACGGATAATCCAGTACTTTTCGCGAAGATAGCGCAGTGTGACCTGGAGCCCCCCATGCAGCGTGACAAAATGAGCATGGAGCGCTAAAAGAGTGGCTAATCTACACGGCGGTATTAGAACGGGAAACTTTTCACCCGATGCGAGGTTTGAATTCCGCAAACGACCGCCTACGCGCAGAATCCCGTTTTCGTCGGTATAGACATCAAGCTTGCGCAGAGAATTCTTTAGTTTCGTCGACGCTTCTTGGAAATGTAAGTTTTGAACATGTCGTATCCAGAACGTGGTAGATGCTTTAATTTCCGCGAACGTGATCCACTCGCACGTTATACGCGACCTCGTCGCCCGAACGTTATTAATAAAGCGGAAAATATAAGCGGTTATACGCAATAATCGTGTCCACGATGACACTTTGTCGGCCAGTTCGAGCACCGGCTCACAGCGCGTGTGCAGTGTACGCAGGGACTGCTGCTCGCTTATTACTGAATTGTTTTCAGGTACAACCGCGACGTTCGGCCACTCCGTCTGCTCGCGACACAGCCAAGAGGGCCCGTGCCACCACAAAGGATGGGTCAGGAGTTGTGGAGCTGGGATACCCCGCGATGCGCAATCCGCTGGGTTATGAGCGGTCGGAACATGTCGCCAAGTTGCCTGAGGAAGTTCGTTCTGGATAACTGACACCCGATTCGCTACGAAGAGCTTCCATCGGGACGGAGGTGACTGTAGCCATGCGAGGACTACGGATGAGTCTGTCCAGCAAGTAATGGAATTGCATTGGAGTTGCGATACTACGAATTTTACTGCTCGCACTAACAAATGAGCAGCACATAACTCCAGGCGTGGTATTGTTTGAAGCTTGACTGGAGCTACCTTGGTTTTCGAAAAGAGCAACACCGTCTGAATGTCTGAGGACGGCTTTTCAAGGCGAAGATAAACCACGGCGGCATATGCCGCGTTTGAGGCGTCACAAAAGCCGTGCACCTGCAAGTTCTGACTGTCGCCACTCTGTCCAGTCCAACGAGGAATAGATAATTGATTTAGGAGCGGCAAGTCCATTTGGAATCGTAGACAGCTTTCCGCGAGTGCGGCTGGGAGAGTATCATCCCAATCGAGGCGCAAACGCCAAAAGCCCTGAAGTAAAATTTTTGCGTTGATTGTAACAGGCGCTGCCCACCCATGGGGATCGAAAATGCGGGCAAGGAGGGACAGGAAGGCCCTTTTCGTCTTGACGGGTGGTAACTCGGTAACTTGGAAGCGAAATACGTCCTCAAGAGGTTCCCAGTGGATGCCCAGTACCGTCACCTGGGCCTCGGGGCTAAGGATTTTTTCCGGCGACATCGCCCAATCCTCTTCCGGAATTTCAGCAAGGAGCAATGGGTTATTAGCACTCCACTTATATGGCCTAAAACCACCCGCCCTGAGAAGCTGAGTTACCTGCTTTTGAATTTCTTGCAGGGACTCACAATCATCGGCCCCGAACATGATGTCATCGACATATACTCTGGTTTCGAGGATTTTCTGAGCAAGTGGATAGTTACCACCTTCGTCGGCGGCCAATTGCTTTATAACGCGATTGGCGAGGAAGGGGGCACAGGCAGTGCCATAAGTTACAGTAAGCAGACGGAAACTTTGAATGGTCTCGTGCTGCGACGGACGCCAGAGAATGCGTTGGACGTCTATATCCTTTGAATCTACTAAGATTTGACGGAACATTTTCTCCACATCGGTAGTGTAAACGTACCGATGGGCTCGCCAAGAGAGGACTAGAGAGAACAAGTCGGCCTGCAACTTCGGACCGATAGCGAGTGCATCATTCAATGACTTATTGTCGTCTGCTCGGAAGGATGCATTGAAGACAACGCGTACCTTGGTAGTGGAACTTGACGCCTTGACCACGGGATGATGCGGTAAGTAAAAGGCGGTTTTTACGTTTTCTACCTCAAAGGGAACCCGTTCCATATGATGGAGGTTCAGGTATTCGCGCAGGAACAAATGGTAATCTTTGGCGAGATCTGGATTTCGGAATAGCCGGTTCTCCAGTTGGTTATATAATTTGTGTGCCCCGGTTTTAGAATCTCCGAAGGCAATAGGGTCAGAGGACTTGAATGGCAAACTGACGGTATAACGTCCGTCAGGAGAACGCGAATGGGTGCGTTTGAAATGTTCCTCACACCGGAGCTCTTCCTCCGTGGGGAACGACGTCTTGGGAAGTTCTTCGAGCTCCCAGAATTTAGAAAGGGACGCGAGAAGTTCCTCATCGGCTGCCACGTGATTTACGCTCACGCGAGTCGTGACTGAATTTGATTGGGGAACTTGTCCCGAAAGAATCCATCCGAAGATGGTAAGTTGTGCCACCGGAGAGCCACCAGGGCCGCGAATTAAGCCCTCCCGTAAGAACGAGCCATAGTAATCGGCTCCGATTATTAGTTGAACCGGCTCTTTGTTAAAGGGATCGTGATCTGCCAACTGCAGGGACCCCAACTGCGGACATTGGAGGGAAAGGGATGTAGGTGGTGGGAGGTACGAAGAGAGTTTCGGGAGAATGAGTGCGGTGACATTCCGGACGGCCTGCTTGGAATCGCAAGACTGAATGGTGAGAACCGCCGCGTGCCTAATCGCGCCTACCTTGCATGAACCGATACCTGAAACCCGCACGGTAGTAGCCAGCCTAGCTGGTCGCAATAACTGTACCGCGCTTTCGGCTATAAACGTAGCCTGTGACCCTTGATCCAACAAGGCGCGCACTCGCAGGGTACGCCCCTCGGCACTACGCAATAGTACCGTTGCGGTCGGTAACAAAGTATAATTCTTGCATACGTCGGCGCAATTATTTGAAATTTCGCGGTTCTCCTTACTACCAGTAGAAGAAGTCGTGTCACTCTGAACTGTTTGTGTCATCGTTTTACTAGTACTCGCATTGATACTACTCGATCGCGTTTGATCAATATGCACCAACGTGTGGTGCTTCATTTTACATATTCGGCAAACATTGCCGTTATTACAATTCTTAACGCGATGTCCGCGTCGAAAACAGTTAAGACAACGATCTTGACTATTGATCAATTCAATGCGCTTCGCAATCGGTTTGCTTGTGAACGCCTGACACTGGAATAAAGGATGATCTCCTTGACACACGAAACAACGAAGCTTGTTAGACGTGGCTTGATGAGTTTTGACACAACTTCTTCTAGGTTCCTTATTTGTTACAGGCGCGGAAGCCTCGCCACAGCTGGCCGCTCCGGCCGTCTCTAGCGCACGAAGTCGGAATGACAAATATTCATCCAACTCTTCGAATGTCGGAAAAGAGCAGACATCTTTCTGGGTAAGCTCCCACTCACGACGAGTCTGCGAATCGAGTTTGGTTAGAATATAATGGACGAATTGATCCTCCCACAAATCTACAGGCCTTTTCAAACCTAACAGCGCGTGATAGATTTCGTGAGCTTGGTCGCGAAGAATTCGCAGATCCCGTTCCTGAGCGGTGCCCACCTTCGGAAGCGCAAGAAACCGATCTAAATGTGCGTATACGATTGCCCGTGGATTATCATACCGCTTTTGAAGAAGCTCCCACGCCGTCTTGAAGTTTGCCTCTGTGATTTCCGTGCTCCTCAATATCTGAATCGCCTTCCCTTCGAGACTCGCTTTCAGATAGTGCAATTTCTGCACGTTCGTTAAATCGTCTCTTGACACCACGAGGGAAGTGAAGAGGTCACGAAAACCCGGCCACGCAATTAATTCGCCTGTAAATTTAGGAAGGTTAATCGGAGGAAGATTTACAATGAATGGCTTCGAAGTCTGCTGCGCCGCAGATGAAGGCGAGGTATCGTGATCGGCAGCATTCGAATTTGCTGTCTGCGCTTCCAGTACCTCGCACAAGGAATCTCTTACCTCCGCAACGTTCGCAAGTATGCTCGAAAATGTATCTTTCGTAAAATAATCTAACAATTGCCTCTGTTCCCCGGTAGAATGGACGAGAATCTGGTCGTGGCGGTTGAGAAGAGCCTTCCAGAAGGAGTCCAACGTATCCAGGCGGTTCCGGATGGCAGCACGGGTCCTCTTCGTGAGAGAAAGCTTTTTAAAATTCGTCCAGATCTTGGTTACCTGCTCGTGGTAGTCCAATTGAGCCACAATCAGTTGATTGAGATCCGAGGACGTTTGAATTTTATCCGTTGAGGAGGTCATCTCGTCGAATGGCGGTGTTTTCGGGTCACCGTGCGCTGAAGGTCGTCAAAATGGCCAAGCTTCCACGTGCTCGATAAAAGCCCTTTAAATACTCTCTGGCACTTTCACTCCCGTATCCGGCTCGAAGGACCAAATGTATAGTATTTTTAAGGAGGAAGCACTATAAGGCGCTCCTGCGGCTGCTGGAACGAGGCTGGGGACAGCCCCACGGGAAACTATAGGTGCTCAGAAATATTGGGCGGCAATAACGTTCTCACCTCTACTCACTGGAATACTGTTCGGACTAGGCTTTATTGTAATCACTTTTACTACTAACTGTGTTGCGTGCACAATTTACTTTGCGGAAAAGCAGATCCGCCTCAATAGAATTTTTAAATAAAAAGTAATACAATTGTCGTCGAAGGTTCGCCTGTTTTCTCAGCTGTTGATGCGCACTCACTCGTTGTTGGAATCAGAAGAACGACAAGGCGGGGGTAATCCGTCGTGCCGTCTTCCTGCAGTACGTCTGTGTATGACATAATTGTGTGCGCCCCAATCAGCGTCGTCTTTCGCACCTGCCTCACTGTGTACGCGCGTATGTGAGCGCGGGAATCGCAGACCTACTGGCGCCGCTGGCGCTACGCACGAGGTAGCCGAAATGCCGACAAATAAGTGTCGCGAACGTCAGCGTGACGTCGTTCGATCCGCGCGCGTAAATACAAAGCTCGCGAGGAGTCGCAAGACGGCGGCTGTTCGATGTACTGGCTCTAAGGCCCTTACTCGATCAAAATCTCCAACAGAGTTAGACAAAAATTGTCATCTACAACGCAGTTTCCGCTCAGCGACCAAGTCCCGTCGTAGCTGTATGTAAGTTCATCGAGAAATCTGAACCGACCGTACGATCATCTTCAAACTTGCGGGAGTGCTCTCGATTGGCGACACGAGCATTCTGTACAAGTTTCATAAACTTCGTATGGCTGGAAGGGGAGATAGACACAAATTGTCATCTACAACGCAGTACTGGATAGTTCCCGTTCAGCGACTAAGTCCCGTCGTAGGTGTATGTACGTTCATCGAGAAATGTGAACCGACCGTACGATCTTCTTCCAACGTGCAGGAGTGCTCTCGATTGGCGACACGAGCATTCTCTACAAGTTTCATAAACTTCGTACGGCTGGAAGGGGTGTTAGCCACAAATTGTCATCTACAACAAAGTTTCCGCTCAGCGACCAAGTCCCGTCGTAGGTGTATGTAAGTTCATCGAGAAATGTGAACCGACCGTACGATCTTCTTCAAACTTGCAGGAGTGCTCTCGATTGGCGACACGAGCATTCTCTATAAGTTTCATAAACTTCGCACGGCTGGAAGGAGAGTTAGATACAAATTGTCATCTATAACGCAGTTTCCGACAGCGACCAAGTCCCGTCGTAGCTGTATGTAAGTTCATCGAGAAATGCGAACCGACCGTACGATCATCTTCAAACTTGCAGGAGTGCTCTCGATTGGCGACACGAGCATTCTCTACAAGTTTCATTAACTTCGTATGGCTGGAAGCGGAGTTAGACACAAATTGTCATCATCCGAATTTCCGCTCAGCGACCAAGTCCCTTCGTAGCTGCATGTAAGTTCATCGAGAAATCTGAACCGACCGTACGATCATCTTCAAACTTGCAGGAGTGCTCTCGATTGCTGACACGAGCATTCTGTACAAGTTTCATAAACTTCGATTGGCTGGAAGGGGAGTTAGACAAAAATTGTCATCTACAACGCAGTTTCCGCTCAGCGACCAAGTCCCGTCGTAGCTGTATGTAAGTTCATCGAGAAATCTGAACCGACCGTACGATCATCTTCAAACTTGCGGGAGTGCTCTCGGTTGGCGACACGAGCATTCTGTACAAGTTTCATAAACTTCGTATGGCTGGAAGGGGAGTTAGACACAAATTGTCATCTACAACGCAGTACTGGATAGTTCCCGTTCAGCGAGTAAGTCCCGTCGTAGCTGTATGTAAGTTCATCGAGAAATGCGAACCGACTGTACGATCTTCTTCAAACTTGCCGGAGTGCTCTCGATTGGCGACACGAGCATTCTCTACAAGTTTCATAAACTTCTTACGGCTGGAAGGGGAGTTAGACACAAATTGTCATCATCCGAATTTCCGCTTACCGACCAAGTCCCTTCGTAGCTGCATGTAAGTTCATCGAGAAATCTGAACCGAGCGTACGATCATCTTCAAGCTTGTAGCAGTGCTCTCGATTGGCGACACGAGCATTCTGTACAAGTTTCATAAACTTCGTACGGCTGGAAGGGGAGTTAGCCACAAATTGTCATCTACAACGCAGTTTCCGCTCAGCGACCAAGTCCCGTCGTATCTGTATGTAAGTTCATCGAGAAATCCGAACCGACCGTACGATCATCTTCAAACTTGCAGTAGTGCTCTCGAATGGCGACACGAGCATTCTCTACAAGTTTCATAAACTTCGTACGGCTGGAAGGGGAGTTAGACACAAATTGTCAGCTACAACGCAGTACTGGATAGTTCCCGTTCAGCGACTAAGTCACGTCGTAGGTGCATGTAAGTTCATCGAGAAATGTTAACCGACCGTACGATCTTCTTCAAACTTGCAGGAGTGCTCTCGATTGACGACACGAGCATGCTGTACAAGTTTCATAAACTTCGTACGGCTGGAAGGGGAGTTAGACAATAATTGTCATCTACAACGCAGTTTCCGCTCAGCGACCAAGCCCCGTCGTAGCTGTATGTAAGTTCATCGAGAAATGCGAACCGGCCTTACGATCTTCTTCAAACTTGCAGGAGTGCTCTCGAATGGCGACACGAGCATTCTCTACAAGTTTCATAAACTTCGTACGGCTGGAAGGAGAGTTAGACACAAATTGTCATCTACAACGCAGTTTCCGCTCAGCGACCAAGTCCCGTCGTAGCTGTATGTAAGATCATCGAGAAATGCGAACCGAGCGTTCGATCTTCTTCAAACTTGCAGGAGTGCTCTCGATTGGCGACACGAGCATTCTCTACAAGTTTCATAAACTTCGTACGGCTGGAAGCGGAGTGTGAAAAAAATTGTCATCATCCGAATTTCCGCTCAGCGACCAAGTCCCGTCGTAGCTACATGTAAGTTCATCGAGAAATCTGAACCGACCGTACGATCATCTTCAAACTTGCAGGAGTACTCTCGATTGGCGATACGAGCATTCTCTACAAGTTTCATAAACTTCGTACGGCTGGAAGGGGTGTTAGACACAAATTGTCATCTACAACAAAGTTTCCGCTCAGCGACCAAGTCCCGTCGTAGCTGTATGTAAGTTCATCGAGAAATGCGAACCGGCCGTACGATCTTCTTCAAACTTGCAGGAGTGCTCTCGATTGGCGACACGAGCATTCTCTATAAGTTTCATAAACTTCGCACGGCTGGAAGGAGAGTTAGATACAAATTGTCATCTATAACGCAGTTTCCGACAGCGACCAAGTCCCGTCGTAGCTGTATGTAAGTTCATCGAGAAATGCGAACCGACCGTACGATCATCTTCAAACTTGCAGGAGTGCTCTCGATTGGCGACACGAGCATTCTCTACAAGTTTCATTAACTTCGTATGGCTGGAAGCGGAGTTAGACACAAATTGTCATCATCCGAATTTCCGCTCAGCGACCAAGTCCCTTCGTAGCTGCATGTAAGTTCATCGAGAAATCTGAACCGACCGTACGATCATCTTCAAACTTGCAGGAGTGCTCTCGATTGCTGACACGAGCATTCTGTACAAGTTTCATAAACTTCGATTGGCTGGAAGGGGAGTTAGACAAAAATTGTCATCTACAACGCAGTTTCCGCTCAGCGACCAAGTCCCGTCGTAGCTGTATGTAAGTTCATCGAGAAATCTGAACCGACCGTACGATCATCTTCAAACTTGCGGGAGTGCTCTCGGTTGGCGACACGAGCATTCTGTACAAGTTTCATAAACTTCGTATGGCTGGAAGGGGAGTTAGACACAAATTGTCATCTACAACGCAGTACTGGATAGTTCCCGTTCAGCGAGTAAGTCCCGTCGTAGCTGTATGTAAGTTCATCGAGAAATGCGAACCGACTGTACGATCTTCTTCAAACTTGCCGGAGTGCTCTCGATTGGCGACACGAGCATTCTCTACAAGTTTCATAAACTTCTTACGGCTGGAAGGGGAGTTAGACACAAATTGTCATCATCCGAATTTCCGCTTACCGACCAAGTCCCTTCGTAGCTGCATGTAAGTTCATCGAGAAATCTGAACCGAGCGTACGATCATCTTCAAGCTTGTAGCAGTGCTCTCGATTGGCGACACGAGCATTCTGTACAAGTTTCATAAACTTCGTACGGCTGGAAGGGGAGTTAGCCACAAATTGTCATCTACAACGCAGTTTCCGCTCAGCGACCAAGTCCCGTCGTATCTGTATGTAAGTTCATCGAGAAATCCGAACCGACCGTACGATCATCTTCAAACTTGCAGTAGTGCTCTCGATTGGCGACACGAGCATTCTCTACAAGTTTCATAAACATCGTACGGTCGAAGGGGAGTTAGACACAAATTGCCATCTACAACGCAGTACTGGATAGTTCCCGTTCAGCGAATAAGTCCCGTCGTAGGTGCATGTAAGTTCATCGAGAAATGTGAACCGACCGTACGATCTTCTTCAAACGTGCAGGAGTGCTCTCGATTGACGACACGAGCATGCTGTACAAGTTTCATAAACTTCGTACGGCTGGAAGGGGAGTTAGACAATAATTGTCATCTACAACGCAGTTTCCGCTCAACGACCAAGTCCCGTCGTAGCTGTATGTAAGTTCATCGAGAAATGCGAACCGGCCGTACGATCTTCTTCAAACTTGCAGGATTGCTCTCGAATGGCGACACGAGCATTCTCTACAAGTTTCATAAACTTCGTACGGCTGGAAGGGGAGTTAGACACAAATTGTCAGCTACAACGCAGTACTGGATAGTTCCCGTTCAGCGACTAAGTCACGTCGTAGGTGCATGTAAGTTCATCGAGAAATGTTAACCGACCGTACGATCTTCTTCAAACGTGCAGGAGTGCTCTCGATTGGCGACACGAGCATTCTCTATAAGTTTCATAAACTTCGCACGGCTGGAAGGAGAGTTAGATACAAATTGTCATCTATAACGCAGTTTCCGACAGCGACCAAGTCCCGTCGTAGCTGTATGTAAGTTCATCGAGAAATGCGAACCGACCGTACGATCATCTTCAAACTTGCAGGAGTGCTCTCGATTGGCGACACGAGCATTCTCTACAAGTTTCATTAACTTCGTATGGCTGGAAGCGGAGTTAGACACAAATTGTCATCATCCGAATTTCCGCTCAGCGACCAAGTCCCTTCGTAGCTGCATGTAAGTTCATCGAGAAATCTGAACCGACCGTACGATCATCTTCAAACTTGCAGGAGTGCTCTCGATTGCTGACACGAGCATTCTGTACAAGTTTCATAAACTTCGATTGGCTGGAAGGGGAGTTAGACAAAAATTGTCATCTACAACGCAGTTTCCGCTCAGCGACCAAGTCCCGTCGTAGCTGTATGTAAGTTCATCGAGAAATCTGAACCGACCGTACGATCATCTTCAAACTTGCGGGAGTGCTCTCGGTTGGCGACACGAGCATTCTGTACAAGTTTCATAAACTTCGTATGGCTGGAAGGGGAGTTAGACACAAATTGTCATCTACAACGCAGTACTGGATAGTTCCCGTTCAGCGAGTAAGTCCCGTCGTAGCTGTATGTAAGTTCATCGAGAAATGCGAACCGACTGTACGATCTTCTTCAAACTTGCCGGAGTGCTCTCGATTGGCGACACGAGCATTCTCTACAAGTTTCATAAACTTCTTACGGCTGGAAGGGGAGTTAGACACAAATTGTCATCATCCGAATTTCCGCTTACCGACCAAGTCCCTTCGTAGCTGCATGTAAGTTCATCGAGAAATCTGAACCGAGCGTACGATCATCTTCAAGCTTGTAGCAGTGCTCTCGATTGGCGACACGAGCATTCTGTACAAGTTTCATAAACTTCGTACGGCTGGAAGGGGAGTTAGCCACAAATTGTCATCTACAACGCAGTTTCCGCTCAGCGACCAAGTCCCGTCGTATCTGTATGTAAGTTCATCGAGAAATCCGAACCGACCGTACGATCATCTTCAAACTTGCAGTAGTGCTCTCGATTGGCGACACGAGCATTCTCTACAAGTTTCATAAACATCGTACGGTCGAAGGGGAGTTAGACACAAATTGCCATCTACAACGCAGTACTGGATAGTTCCCGTTCAGCGAATAAGTCCCGTCGTAGGTGCATGTAAGTTCATCGAGAAATGTGAACCGACCGTACGATCTTCTTCAAACGTGCAGGAGTGCTCTCGATTGACGACACGAGCATGCTGTACAAGTTTCATAAACTTCGTACGGCTGGAAGGGGAGTTAGACAATAATTGTCATCTACAACGCAGTTTCCGCTCAACGACCAAGTCCCGTCGTAGCTGTATGTAAGTTCATCGAGAAATGCGAACCGGCCGTACGATCTTCTTCAAACTTGCAGGATTGCTCTCGAATGGCGACACGAGCATTCTCTACAAGTTTCATAAACTTCGTACGGCTGGAAGGGGAGTTAGACACAAATTGTCAGCTACAACGCAGTACTGGATAGTTCCCGTTCAGCGACTAAGTCACGTCGTAGGTGCATGTAAGTTCATCGAGAAATGTTAACCGACCGTACGATCTTCTTCAAACTTGCAGGAGTGCTCTCGATTGACGACACGAGCATGCTGTACAAGTTTCATAAACTTCGTACGGCTGGAAGGGGAGTTAGACAATAATTGTCATCTACAACGCAGTTTCCGCTCAGCGACCAAGCCCCGTCGTAGCTGTATGTAAGTTCATCGAGAAATGCGAACCGGCCTTACGATCTTCTTCAAACTTGCAGGAGTGCTCTCGAATGGCGACACGAGCATTCTCTACAAGTTTCATAAACTTCGTACGGCTGGAAGGAGAGTTAGACACAAATTGTCATCTACAACGCAGTTTCCGCTCAGCGACCAAGTCCCGTCGTAGCTATATGTAAGATCATCGAGAAATGCGAACCGAGCGTTCGATCTTCTTCAAACTTGCAGGAGTGCTCTCGATTGGCGACACGAGCATTCTCTACAAGTTTCATAAACTTCGTACGGCTGGAAGCGGAGTGTGAAAAAAATTGTCATCATCCGAATTTCCGCTCAGCGACCAAGTCCCGTCGTAGCTACATGTAAGTTCATCGAGAAATCTGAACCGACCGTACGATCATCTTCAAACTTGCAGGAGTACTCTCGATTGGCGATACGAGCATTCTCTACAAGTTTCATAAACTTCGTACGGCTGGAAGGGGTGTTAGACACAAATTGTCATCTACAACAAAGTTTCCGCTCAGCGACCAAGTCCCGTCGTAGGTGCATGTAAGTTCATCGAGAAATGTGAACCGACCGTACGATCTTCTTCAAACGTGCAGGAGTGCTCTCGATTGGCGACACGAGCATTCTCTATAAGTTTCATAAACTTCGCACGGCTGGAAGGAGAGTTAGATACAAATTGTCATCTATAACGCAGTTTCCGACAGCGACCAAGTCCCGTCGTAGCTGTATGTAAGTTCATCGAGAAATGCGAACCGACCGTACGATCATCTTCAAACTTGCAGGAGTGCTCTCGATTGGCGACACGAGCATTCTCTACAAGTTTCATTAACTTCGTATGGCTGGAAGCGGAGTTAGACACAAATTGTCATCATCCGAATTTCCGCTCAGCGACCAAGTCCCTTCGTAGCTGCATGTAAGTTCATCGAGAAATCTGAACCGACCGTACGATCATCTTCAAACTTGCAGGAGTGCTCTCGATTGCTGACACGAGCATTCTGTACAAGTTTCATAAACTTCGATTGGCTGGAAGGGGAGTTAGACAAAAATTGTCATCTACAACGCAGTTTCCGCTCAGCGACCAAGTCCCGTCGTAGCTGTATGTAAGTTCATCGAGAAATCTGAACCGACCGTACGATCATCTTCAAACTTGCGGGAGTGCTCTCGGTTGGCGACACGAGCATTCTGTACAAGTTTCATAAACTTCGTATGGCTGGAAGGGGAGTTAGACACAAATTGTCATCTACAACGCAGTACTGGATAGTTCCCGTTCAGCGAGTAAGTCCCGTCGTAGCTGTATGTAAGTTCATCGAGAAATGCGAACCGACTGTACGATCTTCTTCAAACTTGCCGGAGTGCTCTCGATTGGCGACACGAGCATTCTCTACAAGTTTCATAAACTTCTTACGGCTGGAAGGGGAGTTAGACACAAATTGTCATCATCCGAATTTCCGCTTACCGACCAAGTCCCTTCGTAGCTGCATGTAAGTTCATCGAGAAATCTGAACCGAGCGTACGATCATCTTCAAGCTTGTAGCAGTGCTCTCGATTGGCGACACGAGCATTCTGTACAAGTTTCATAAACTTCGTACGGCTGGAAGGGGAGTTAGCCACAAATTGTCATCTACAACGCAGTTTCCGCTCAGCGACCAAGTCCCGTCGTATCTGTATGTAAGTTCATCGAGAAATCCGAACCGACCGTACGATCATCTTCAAACTTGCAGTAGTGCTCTCGATTGGCGACACGAGCATTCTCTACAAGTTTCATAAACATCGTACGGTCGAAGGGGAGTTAGACACAAATTGCCATCTACAACGCAGTACTGGATAGTTCCCGTTCAGCGAATAAGTCCCGTCGTAAGTGCATGTAAGTTCATCGAGAAATGTGAACCGACCGTACGATCTTCTTCAAACGTGCAGGAGTGCTCTCGATTGACGACACGAGCATGCTGTACAAGTTTCATAAACTTCGTACGGCTGGAAGGGGAGTTAGACAATAATTGTCATCTACAACGCAGTTTCCGCTCAACGACCAAGTCCCGTCGTAGCTGTATGTAAGTTCATCGAGAAATGCGAACCGGCCGTACGATCTTCTTCAAACTTGCAGGATTGCTCTCGAATGGCGACACGAGCATTCTCTACAAGTTTCATAAACTTCGTACGGCTGGAAGGGGAGTTAGACACAAATTGTCAGCTACAACGCAGTACTGGATAGTTCCCGTTCAGCGACTAAGTCACGTCGTAGGTGCATGTAAGTTCATCGAGAAATGTTAACCGACCGTACGATCTTCTTCAAACTTGCAGGAGTGCTCTCGATTGACGACACGAGCATGCTGTACAAGTTTCATAAACTTCGTACGGCTGGAAGGGGAGTTAGACAATAATTGTCATCTACAACGCAGTTTCCGCTCAGCGACCAAGCCCCGTCGTAGCTGTATGTAAGTTCATCGAGAAATGCGAACCGGCCTTACGATCTTCTTCAAACTTGCAGGAGTGCTCTCGAATGGCGACACGAGCATTCTCTACAAGTTTCATAAACTTCGTACGGCTGGAAGGAGAGTTAGACACAAATTGTCATCTACAACGCAGTTTCCGCTCAGCGACCAAGTCCCGTCGTAGCTGTATGTAAGATCATCGAGAAATGCGAACCGAGCGTTCGATCTTCTTCAAACTTGCAGGAGTGCTCTCGATTGGCGACACGAGCATTCTCTACAAGTTTCATAAACTTCGTACGGCTGGAAGCGGAGTGTGAAAAAAATTGTCATCATCCGAATTTCCGCTCAGCGACCAAGTCCCGTCGTAGCTACATGTAAGTTCATCGAGAAATCTGAACCGACCGTACGATCATCTTCAAACTTGCAGGAGTACTCTCGATTGGCGATACGAGCATTCTCTACAAGTTTCATAAACTTCGTACGGCTGGAAGGGGTGTTAGACACAAATTGTCATCTACAACAAAGTTTCCGCTCAGCGACCAAGTCCCGTCGTAGCTGTATGTAAGTTCATCGAGAAATGCGAACCGGCCGTACGATCTTCTTCAAACTTGCAGGAGTGCTCTCGATTGGCGACACGAGCATTCTCTACAAGTTTCATAAACTTCTTACGGCTGGAAGGGGAGTTAGACACAAATTGTCATCATCCGAATTTCCGCTCAGCGACCAAGTCCCTTCGTAGCTGCATGTAAGTTCATCGAGAAATCTGAACCGAGCGTACGATCATCTTCAAGCTTGTAGGAGTGCTCTCGATTGGCGACACGAGCATTCTGCACAAGTTTCATAAACTTCGTACGGCTGGAAGGGGAGTTAGACACAAATTGTCATCTACAACGCAGTACTGGATAGTTCCCGTTCAGCGACTAAGTCCCGTCGTAGGTGCATGTAAGTTCATCGAGAAATGTTAACCGACCGTACGATCTTCTTCAAACTTGCAGGAGTGCTCTCGATTGGCGACACGAGCATTCTCTACAAGTATTATAAACTTCGTACTGCTGGAAGCGGAGTTTGAAAAAAATGGTCATCATCCGAATTTCCGCTCAGCGATCAAGTCCCGTCGTAGCTACATGTAAGTTCATCGAGAAATCTGAACCGACCGTACGATCATCTTCAAACTTGCAGGAGTGCTCTCGATTGGCGATACGAGCATTCTCTACAAGTTTCATAAACTTCGTACGGCTGGAAGGGATGTTAGACACAAATTGTCATCTACAACAAAGTTTCCGCTCAGCGACCAAGTCCCGTCGTAGCTGTATGTAAGTTCATCGAGAAATGCGAACCGGCCGTACGATCTTGTTCAAACTTGCAGGAGTGCTCTCGATTGACGACACGAGCATGCTGTACAAGTTTCATAAACTTCCTACGGCTAGAAGCGGAGTTTGACAAAAACTGTCATCATCCGAATTTCCGCTCAGCGACCAATTCCCTTCGTAGCTGTATGTAAGTTCATCGAGAAATGCGAACCGACCGTACGATCTTCTTCAAACTTGCGGGAGTGCTCTCGAATGGCGACACGAGCATTCTCTACAAGTTTCATTAACTTCGTATGGCTGGAAGCGGAGTTAGACACAAATTGTCATCATCCGAATTTCCGCTCAGCGACCAAGTCCCTTCGTAGCTGCATGTAAGTTCATCGAGAAATCTGAACCGACCGTACGATCATCTTCAAACTTGCAGGAGTGCTCTCGATTGCTGACACGAGCATTCTGTACAAGTTTCATAAACTTCGAATAGCTGGAAGGGGAGTTAGACAAAAATTGTCATCTACAACGCAGTTTCCGCTCAGCGACCAAGTCCCGTCGTAGCTGTATGTAAGTTCATCGAGAAATCTGAACCGACCGTACGATCATCTTCAAACTTGCAGGAGTGCTCTCGATTGGCGACACGAGCATTCTCTACAAGTTTCATAAACTTCTTACGGCTGGAAGGGGAGTTAGACACAAATTGTCATCATCCGAATTTCCGCTCAGCGACCAAGTCCCTTCGTAGCTGCATGTAAGTTCATCGAGAAATCTGAACCGAGCGTACGATCATCTTCAAGCTTGTAGGAGTGCTCTCGATTGGCGACACGAGCATTCTGCACAAGTTTCATAAACTTCGTACGGCTGGAAGGGGAGTTAGACACAAATTGTCATCTACAACGCAGTACTGGATAGTTCCCGTTCAGCGACTAAGTCCCATCGTAGGTGCATGTAAGTTCATCGAGAAATGTGAACCGACCGTACGATCTTCTTCAAACGTGCAGGAGTGCTCTCGACTGACGACACGAGCATGCTGTACAAGTTTCATAAACTTCGTACGGCTGGAAGCGGAGTGTGAAAAAAATTGTCATCATCCGAATTTCCGCTCAGCGACCAAGTCCCGTCGTAGCTACATGTAAGTTCATCGAGAAATCTGAACCGACCGTACGATCATCTTCAAACTTGCAGGAGTGCTCTCGATTGGCGATACGAGCATTCTCTACAAGTTTCATAAACATCGTACGGTTGGAAGGGGAGTTAGACACAAATTGCCATCTACAACGCAGTACTGGATAGTTCCCGTTCAGCGAATAAGTCCCGTCGTAGGTGCATGTAAGTTCATCGAGAAATGTGAACCGACCGTACGATCTTCTTCAAACGTGCAGGAGTGCTCTCGATTGACGACACGAGCATGCTGTACAAGTTTCATAAACTTCGTACGGCTGGAAGGGGAGTTAGACAATAATTGTCATCTACAACGCAGTTTCCGCTCAGCGACCAAGTCCCGTCGTAGCTGTATGTAAGTTCATCGAGAAATGCGAACCGGCCTTACGATCTTCTTCAAACTTGCAGGAGTGCTCTCGAATGGCGACACGAGCATTTCTACAAGTTTCATAAACTTCGTACGGCTGGAAGGGGAGTTAGACACAAATTGTCATCTACAACGCAGTTTCCGCTCAGCGACCAAGTCCCGTCGTAACTGTATGTAAGTTCATCGAGAAATGCGAACCGGCCATACGATCTTCTTCAAACTTGCAGGAGTGCTCTCGAATGGCGACACGAGCATTCTCTACAAGTTTCATAAACTTCGTACGGCTGGAAGCGGAGTTTGAAAAAAATGGTCATCATCCGAATTTCCGCTCAGCGACCAATTCCCTTCGTAGCTGCATGTAAGTTCATCGAGAAATCTGAACCGACCGTACGATCATCTTCAAACTTGCAGGAGTGCTCTCGATTGGCGACACGAGCATTCTGTACAAGTTTCATAAACTTCGCATGGCTGGAAGGGGAGTTAGACACAAATTGTCATCTATAACGCAGTTTCCGACAGCGACCAAGTCCCGTCGTAGCTGTATGTAAGTTCATCGAGAAATGCGAACCGACCGTACGATCTTCTTCAAACTTGCGGGAGTGCTCTCGATTGGCGACACGAGCATTCTGTACAAGTTTCATATACTTCGTATGGCTGGAAGGGGAGTTAGACACAAATTGTCATCTACAACGCAGTACTGGATAGTTCCCGTTCAGCGACTAAGTCCCGTCGTAGGTGCATGTAAGTTCATCGAGAAATGTTAACCGACCGTACGATCTTCTTCAAATTTGCAGGAGTGCTCTCGATTGCCGACACGAGCATTCTCTACAAGTTTCATAAACTTCGTACGGCTGGAAGCGGAGTTTGAAAAAAATTGTCATCATCCGAATTTCCGCTCAGCGACCAAGTCCCTTCGTAGCTGTATGTAAGTTCATCGAGAAATGCGAACCGACCGTACCATCATCTTCAAACTTGCAGGAGTGCTCTCGATTGGCGACACGAGCATTCTCTACAAGTTTCATAAACTTCGCACGCCTGGAAGGAGAGTTAGACACAAATTGTCATCTATAACGCAGTTTCCGACAGCGACCAAGTCCCGTCGTAGCTGTATGTAAGTTCATCGAGAAATGCGAACCGACCGTACGATCATCTTCAAACTTGCAGGAGTGCTCTCGATTGGCGACACGAGCATTCTCTACAAGTTTCATAAACATCGTACAGTTGGAAGGGGAGTTAGACACACATTGCCATCTACAACGCAGTACTGGATAGTTCCCGTTCAGCGAATAAGTCCCGTCGTAGGTGCATGTAAGTTCATCGAGAAATGTGAACCGACCGTACGATCTTCTTCAAATTTGCAGGAGTGCTCTCGATTGCCGACACGAGCATTCTCTACAAGTTTCATAAACTTCGTACGGCTGGAAGCGGAGTTTGAAAAAAATTGTCATCATCCGAATTTCCGCTCAGCGACCAAGTCCCTTCGTAGCTGTATGTAAGTTCATCGAGAAATGCGAACCGACCGTACCATCATCTTCAAACTTGCAGGAGTGCTCTCGATTGGCGACACGAGCATTCTCTACAAGTTTCATAAACTTCGCACGCCTGGAAGGAGAGTTAGACACAAATTGTCATCTATAACGCAGTTTCCGACAGCGACCAAGTCCCGTCGTAGCTGTATGTAAGTTCATCGAGAAATGCGAACCGACCGTACGATCATCTTCAAACTTGCAGGAGTGCTCTCGATTGGCGACACGAGCATTCTCTACAAGTTTCATAAACATCGTACAGTTGGAAGGGGAGTTAGACACACATTGCCATCTACAACGCAGTACTGGATAGTTCCCGTTCAGCGAATAAGTCCCGTCGTAGGTGCATGTAAGTTCATCGAGAAATGTGAACCGACCGTACGATCTTCTTCAAACGTGCAGGAGTGCTCTCGATTGACGACACGAGCATGCTGTACAAGTTTCATAAACTTCGTACGGCTGGAAGGGGAGTTAGACCATAATTGTCATCTACAACGCAGTTTCCGCTCAGCGACCAAGTCCCGTCGTAGCTGTATGTAAGTTCATCGAGAAATGCGAACCGGCCGTACGATCTTCTTCAAACTTGCAGGAGTGCTCTCGAATGGCGACACGAGCATTCTCTACAAGTTTCATAAACTTCGTACGGCTAGAAACGGAGTTTGACAAAAACTGTCATCATCCGAATTTCCGCTCAGCGACCAAGTCCCGTCGTAGCTGTATGTAAGTTCATCGAGAAATGCGAACCGACGGTACGATCATCTTCAAACTTGCAGGAGTGCTCTCGATTGGCGACACGAGCATTCTGTACAAGTTTCATAAACTTCGCATGGCTGGAAGGGGAGTTAGACACAAATTGTCATCTATAACGCAGTTTCCGACAGCGACCAAGTCCCGTCGTAGCTGTATGTAAGTTCATCGAGAAATGCGAACCGAGCGTTCGATCTTCTTCAAACTTGCAGGAGTGCTCTCGATTGGCGACACGAGCATTCTCTACAAGTTTCATAAACTTCGTACGGCTGGAAGCGGAGTGTGAAAAAAATTGTCATCATCCGAATTTCCGCTCAGCGACCAAGTCCCGTCGTAGCTACATGTAAGTTCATCGAGAAATCTGAACCGACCGTACGATCATCTTCAAACTTGCAGGAGTACTCTCGATTGGCGATACGAGCATTCTCTACAAGTTTCATAAACTTCGTACGGCTGGAAGGGGTGTTAGACACAAATTGTCATCTACAACAAAGTTTCCGCTCAGCGACCAAGTCCCGTCGTAGCTGTATGTAAGTTCATCGAGAAATGCGAACCGGCCGTACGATCTTCTTCAAACTTGCAGGAGTGCTCTCGATTGACGACACGAGCATGCTGTACAAGTTTCATAAACTTCGTACGGCTGGAAGGGGAGTTAGACAATAATTGTCATCTACAACGCAGTTTCCGCTCAGGGACCAAGTCCCGTCGTAGCTGCATGTAAGTTCATCGAGAAATGCGAACCGACCGTACGATCTTCTTCAAACTTGCAGGAGTGCTCTCGATTGGCCACACGAGCATGCTGTACAATTTTCATAAACTTCGTACGGCTGGAAGGGGAGTTGGACAATAATTGTCATCTACAACGCAGTTTCCGCTCAGCGACCAAGTCCCGTCGTAGCTGTATGTAAGTTCATCGAGAAATGCGAACCGGCCGTACGATCTTCTTCAAACTTGCAGGAGTGCTCTCGATTGGCGACACGAGCATTCTCTACAAGTTTCATAAACTTCTTACGGCTGGAAGGGGAGTTAGACACAAATTGTCATCATCCGAATTTCCGCTCAGCGACCAAGTCCCTCCGTAGCTGCATGTAAGTTCATCGAGAAATCTGAACCGAGCGTACGATCATCTTCAAACTGGCAGGAGTGCTCTCGATTGGCGACACGAGCATTCTCTACAAGTTTCATAAACTTCGTACGGCTGGAAGTGGTGTTAGCCACAAATTGTCATCTACAACAAAGTTTCCGCTCAGCGACCAAGTCCCGTCGTAGCTGTATGTAAGTTGATCGAGAAATGCGAACCGACCGTACGATCTTCTTCAAACTTGCAGGAGTGCTCTCGGTTGACGACACGAGCATGCTGTGCAAGTTTCATAAACTTCGTACGGCTAGAAGCGGAGTTTGACAAAAACTGTCATCATCCGTATTTCCGCTCAGCGACCAATTCCCTTCGTAGCTGCATTTAAGTTCATCGAGAAATCTGAACCGACGGTACGATCATCTTCAAACTTGCAGGAGTGCTCTCGATTGGCGACACGAGCATTCTGTACAAGTTTCATAAACTTCGTAAGGTTGGAAGGGGCGTTAGACACAAATTGTCGTCTACAACGCAGTACTGGATAGTTCCCGTTCAGCGAATAAGTCCCGTCGTAGGTGTATGTAAGTTCATCGAGAAATGTGAACCGACCGTACGATCTTCTTCAAACTTCCAGGAGTGCTCTCGATTGGCGACACGAGCATTCTCTATAAGTTTCATAAACTTCGCACGGCTGGAAGGAGAGTTAGACACAAATTATCATCTATAACGCAGTTTCCGACAGCGACCAAGTCCCGTCGTAGCTGTATGTAAGTTCATCGAGAAATGCGAACCGACCGTACGATCATCTTCAAACTTGCAGGAGTGCTCTCGATTGGCGACACGAGCATTCTGTACAAGTTTCATAAACTTCGTACGGTTGGAAGGGGCGTTAGACACAAATTGCCATCTACAACGCAGTACTGGATAGTTCCCGTTCAGCGAATAAGTCCCTTCGTAGATGCATGTAAGTTCATCGAGAAATGTGAACCGACCGTACGATCTTCTTCAAACGTGCAGGAGTGCTCTCGATTGACGACACGAGCATGCTGTACAAGTTTCATAAACTTCGTACGGCTGGAAGGGGAGTTAGACACAAATTGTCAGCTACAACGCAGTACTGGATAGTTCCCGTTCAGCGACTAAGTCCCGTCGTAGGTGCATGTAAGTTCATCGAGACATGTTAACCAACCGTACGATCTTCTTCAAACTTGCAGGAGTGCTCTCGATTGACGACGCGAGCATTCTCTACAAGTTTCATAAACTTCGTACGGCTGGAAGCGGAGTTTGAAAAAAATTGTCATGATCCGAATTTCCGCTCAGCGACCAAGTCCCTTCGTAGCTGTATGTAAGTTCATCGAGAAATGCGAACCGACCGTACGATCATCTTCAAACTTGCAGGAGTGCTCTCGATTGGCGACACGAGCATTCTGTACAAGTTTCATAAACTTCGTACGGTTGGAAGGGGCGTTAGACACAAATTGCCATCTACAACGCAGTACTGGATAGTTCCCGTTCAGCGAATAAGTCCCGTCGTAGGTGTGTGTAAGTTCATCGAGAAATGTGAACCGACCGTACGATCTTCTTCAAACTTGCAGGAGTGCTCTCGATTGGCGACACGAGCATTCTCTACAAGTTTCATAAACTCGGCGGCCGGTGAATTGACCTGCGTCTCAGTAAGAATAAGCATTGTAAACAAATGCGAGAGTGAATCTCGCCGAAGATCGGAGCAGGCTTTGCCTGTTGGAAAGAGGACGGAGCTTGACTCCTCTGCACTTCCCCCAGAATCGCTAAAACCAACACATCTCGTCGAGCTATTTTGCGGGTTTCTAACATGGCTGTGCTTGCTGCCTGTGCTTGCTGCCTCTGCTTGCTGTGCTGCCTGTGCTTGCTGCCTGTGCTTGCTGTGCTGCCTGTGTTTGCTGTGCTGCCTGTGCTTGCTGCCTGTGCTTGCTGTGCTGCCTGTGCATGCTGCCTGTGCTTGCTGCCTGTGCTTGCTGTGCTGCCTGTGTTTGCTGTGCTGCCTGTGCTTGCTGCCTGTGCTTGCTGCCTGTGCTTGCTGTGCTGCCTGTGCTTGCTGCCCGTGCTTGCTGTGCTGCCGGGGCTTGCTGCCCGTGCTTGCGGTGCTGCCTGTACTTGCTGCCTGTGCTGCCTGTGCTTGCTGTGCTGCCTGTGCTTGCTGCCTGTGCTTGCTGCCTGTGCTTGCTGTGCTGCCTGTGCTTGCTGTGCTGCCTGTGCTTGCTGTGCTGCCTGTGCTTGCTGCCTGTGCTTGCTGTGCTGCCTGTGCTTGCTGCCTGTGCGTGCTGTGCTGCCTGTGCTTGCTGCCTGTGCTTGCTGCCTGTGCTTGCTGCCTGTGCTTGCTGTGCTGCCTGTGCTTGCTGCCTGTGCTTGCTGTGCTGCCTGTGCTTGCTGCCTGTGCTTGCTGTGCTGCCTGTGCTTGCTGCCTGTGCTTGCTGTGCTGCCTGTGCTTGCTGCCTGTGCTTGCTGCCTGTGCTTGCTGCCTGTGCTTGCTGTGCTGCCTGTGCTTGCTGCCTGTGCTTGCTGTGCTGCCAGTGCTTGCTGCCTGTGCTTGCTGTGCTGCCTGTGCTTGCTGCCCGTGCTTGCTGCCTGTTCTTGCTGTGCTGCCTGTGCTTGCTGCCTGTGCTTGCTGTGCTGCCTGTGCTTGCTGTGCTGCCTGTGCTTGCTGCCTGTGCTTGCTGTGCTTGCTATGCTGCCTGTGCAAGCTGCCTGTGCTTGCTGTGCTGCCTCTGCTGCCTGTGCTTGCTGCCTGTGCTTGCTGTGCTGCCTGTGCTGCCTCTGCTTGCTGTCTGTGCTTGCTGTGCTGCCTGTGCTTGCTGCCTGTGCTTGCTGTGCTGCCTGTGCAGGATTTGCCTGTTGGAAAGAGGACGGAGCTTGACCCCTCTGCACTTCCCCGAGAATCGCTAAAACGAACACATCACGTCGAGCTATTTTGCGGGTCTCTAACATGCCTGTGCTTGCTGCCTGTGCTTGCTGTGCTGCCTGTGCTTGCTGCCTGTACTTGCTGTGCTGCCTGTGCTTGCTGCCTGTGCTTGCTGTGCTTGATATGCTGCCTGTGCAGGCTGCCTGTGCTGCCTGTGCTTGCTGCCTGTGCTTGCTGTGCTGCCTGAGCTGCCTGTGCTTGCTGCCTGTGCTTGCTATGCTGCCTGTGGTTGCTGCCTGTGCTTGCTGTGCTGCCTGTGCTTGCTGCCTGTGCTTGCTGTGCTTGCTATGCTGCCTGTGCAAGCTGCCTGTGCTTGCGGTGCTGCCTGTGCTTGCTGTGCTGCCTGTGCTTGCTGCCTGTGCTTGCTGTGCCGCCTGTGCTTGTTGTGCTGCCTGTGCTGCCTGTGCTTGCTGCCTGTGCTTGTTGTGCTTGTTGTGCTGCCTGTGCTTGCTGCCTGTGCTTGCTGTGCCGCCTGTGCTTGTTGTGCTGCCTGTGCTGCCTGTGCTTGGTGCCTGTGCTTGCTGTGCTGCCTGTGCTTGTTGTGCTGCCTGTGCTGCCTGTGCTTGCTGCCTGTGCTTGCTGTGCTGCCTGTGCTGCCTGTGCTTGCTGCCTGTGCTTGCTGTGCTGCCTGTGCTGCCTGTGCTTGCTGTCTGTGCTTTCTGTGCTGCCTGTGCTTGCGGTGCTGCCTGTGCTTGCTGTGCTGCCTGTGCTTGCTGCCTGTGCTTGCTGTGCCGCCTGTGCTTGTTGTGCTGCCTGTGCTTGCTTCCTGTGCTTGTTGTGCTTGTTGTGCTGCCTGTGCTCGCTGCCTGTGCTTGCTGTGCTGCCTGTGCTGCTTGTGCTTGCTGCCTGTGCTTGCTGTGCTGCCTGTGCTGCCTGTGCTTGCTGTCTGTGCTTGCTGTGCTGCCTGTGCTAGCTGTGCTGCCTGTGCTTGCTGCCTGTGCTTGCTGTGCTTCCTATGCTGCCTGTGCTTGCTGCCTGTGCTTGCTGTGCTGCCTGTGCTTGCTGCCTGTGTTTGCTGTGCTGCCTGTGCTGCCTGTGCTTGCTGCCTGTGCTTGCTGTGCTGCCTGTGCTGCCTGTGCTTGCTGTCTGTGCTTGCTGTGCTGCCTGTGCTTGCTGCCTGTGCTTGCTGTGCTTGCTATGCTGCCTGTGCTGCCTGTGCTTGCTGTCCGTGCTTGCTGTGCTGCCTGTGCTTGCTGCCTATGCTTGCTGTGCTTGCTATGCTGCCTGTCCTTGCTGCCTGTGCTTGCTGTGCTGCCTGTGCTTGCTGTCTGTGCTTGCTGTGCTGCCTGAGCTGCCTGTGCTTGCTGCCTGTGCTTGCTGCCTGTGCTTGCTGCCTGTGCTTGCTGTGCTGCCTATGCTTGCTGCGCTGCCTGTGCTTGCTCTGCTGCCTGTGCTTGCTGTGCTGCCTGTGCTTGCTGCCTGTGCTTGCTGTTGTTACGTCCGGGCGAGGCTTATCACGACTTTGATGTTTGTCAAGACGGTCGATGGGAAATCCGCGAGCGGCCTGCCGTGCGACCGGTCGTAACGCTTGAATATTTTTGTTAATTTAATTACAATAAATCAACGGCAATCTAACTGAAGATCATCATTACGGTATTCTAATCCCTTCCTGGAAGAGGAGGGATTTTCTAGTTTATTCGGTACAAGCTAAACGGAGAAGTTAAGTTAAAATCTAATATCGCGTTTAGTTGTTTGCAGGACTAATAGGATTCGTGTGTCTTCTCAAGACCCGTACAGGTCCCCAATTGTTCTCGCGAGGTTATGTTTTCGGCCGGTGTACAGTGCTATGGTATATGAGGTGTGACGTCACAACACAGATTAAATCAAAGAGAGTAATATAAGGGGAAAACAAAAGTAGTTATATTCAATTGAAAATAATCATATAAAGAAAAGATAGAATATATAGAGAAAAGTAGAACAGATGTGTTACGAATTCGCTAAACTATGAAAGAATTACTGCAAGAGATATTATTCGCAGTATGGAAGATTGTTCATGAATGGTGCGCGACAATGATGCGCCTTAATTCGAGCGCTCTCGGTAATTCACGGTTATGCCCTTACAATCGAAAAGTTAACTAGGAATCTTGCGCGGTCAAATGACCGCCCCCGTGGGATCCCGCCGTGGCCTGAGCTCGGGCATGATCATATAATAAAATGGAATAACATTTCGTCGTGAATCGCGACTGGAGGTTCCTACCGTGTCGCTGGTCTTCGGTTACGCTCGGATATTCTCGCTTTTCGCACGCTCTCCTTCTCTCTCTCTCTCTCTCTCTGTCTCCCTCGCTCTATCTCCTCCTTTCTGCGCTATCTCTCGCTCTCTCTCTCTCTGGCGGTAGGTCGGTTGGAATTTCGTAGGTTGTGGTGGAAAACGATGATAATACCTTCGAATCGAATGATAATTTTAGTAATTTGAGCTTCCTTGATTTGCCTATGCTCTGAATGTTTGAGCCGGGAACTAGTCCGTTACAAGGTTCGGCATGTCAGGAAGATAGTGCTTCTACTCAGATATTTCGATAAACTAATTCCGACTTCAATCGCCACACGAGCGAGGAACAACCTTTCGCGCTCTGTTCAAGTTAAATAATAAAGAGAAGAGTAATGTAAATGAAATCAAAAAGGAAACTTAAGCTAACGTGTCCGACGCAATTTGTCGGCCACGTGCAAAACGTAACGCGCACACCTTCGCACTTCCGCTAAATTAAAGAAAACTGAGTCTGTGTCTCACTTAAACTGAATTTATAAACTATTGTTTAACGAGGATTAATGAGTCCGTATTACTACACACTGCAAGAAGAATATGCATTTTAGGCTCAGAAATTAATGAAAACTAAGACACCCTCGCATAATCGACTACGTACCTCACGACTTTACAGCCAACTGCCCAGAGAAATCCGTCGTGAGACGGCTCCTGGGCTCGCTCTAGGCCAGTTTTTCATACCCTAACCATGGAAACGGTCGATCAGCGGTCGATTCAGTGTACAAATATTGTGTTACTATGCTCGCTCGATGTTCAGCGAGAGATTTTCGTTTGCTCATTTATCCTCCTTTAATTATTCAGTTTTATTGCAAATAAAATATGATTGCCTTGACTCAGCTATTCAAAACTTTAGTAGTGCACGCTCCTGACTTATATGCTTGAACAGAATTAGGTTGATATCTGGGCAATGCCTTATTGCCACGAAAATCATAATTCATTTTAGAGAGAGAGAGAAACTAAAAATTAACACGCGGAACCTCATCGCTTTTTCGTTAGCCTATACACGCACACACTCATGCCGCACGCACACACTCATACTCTGCTCACACGCATTCATATCCACTCACACGCTTACATTTACTTACATCTACTTATATCTACATATATATTTACGATGGGACGAATATGATTCCACGGTGAGGGAATTCCACTACATATGTTACGTCCCAGCGTAACTTTTTGATTTTTCCTTTTCTTTTATTCTATTCTTCAAATTAAACTCTCTTTTCTTTCCTTTATTCCGGCCGCCGGTTACGAATTACTTGTATCACGGTTTAGCCTCATCGCATCCGGTGCGCTGTTAGAGTATTAGTTGTAAAATCATGATTATTCTATTTTTCCTCCAGGCCGCGTATACGAATTACTTGTATCACGGTTTAGCCTCATCGTATATGTGGTGCTGTCGAGTTGTTAATATGTAGTGGAATTCCCTCACCGTGGAATCATATTCGTCCCATCGTATATATATATATAAGTAGATGTAAGTAGTCATAAGCGTGCGAGCGGGTATGAATGCGTGAATATAGTATGAGTGTGTGTGTGCGGTATGGACGTATGTGTGCGTAGGTTAAGGAATTCGCGATGAGGTTCCGCGTGTTAATTTTTAGTTTCTCTCTCTCTCAAAAGTAAATTATTATTTTCGTGGCAATAAGGCATTGCCCAGATATCAACCTAATTCTGTTCAAGCATATAAGTCAGGAGCGTGCACTACTAAAGTTTTGAATAGCTGAGTCAAGGCAATCATATTTTATTTGGAATAAAACTGAATAATTAAAGGAGGATAAATGAGCAAACGAAAGTCCCTCGCTGAACATCGAGTGAGCATAGTAACACAATATTTGTACACTGAATCGACCGCTGATCGACCGTTTCCATGGTTAGGGTATGAAAAACTGGCCTAGAGCGAGCCCAGGAGCCGTCTCGCGACGGATTTCTCTGGGCAGTTGGCTGTAAAGTCGTGAGGTACGTGGTCGATTGTCCGAGGGTATCCTAGATATCATTAATTTCTGAGTCTAAAAGTGCATATTCTTCTTGCAGTGTGCTACTAAACGAACTCAATTATCCTCGTAAAAGCCTTAGTTTATAAATTCAGTTTAAGTGAGACACAGACTCAGTTTTTCTTTAATTTAGCGGAAGTGCGGAAGTGTGCGCGTTGCGTTTTGCACGTGGCCGACAAATTGCGTCGGACACGTTAGCTTAAGTTTCCTTTTCGATTTCATTTACGTTACTCTTTGCTTTATTATTTAACTTGAACAGAGCGCGAAAGGTTGTTCCTCGCTCGTGTGGCGACTAAAGTCGGAATCAATTATCGAGATATTTGAATAGAAGCACTATCTTCCTGACTTGCCGAACCTTGTAACGGACTAGTTCCCGGCTCAATTATCACCGAGCATAGGCAAATCGAGGAAGTTCACAGGACTAAAATTACGTTTCGATTCGAAGGTACTATCATCGTTTTTCCATCGAAAACCTTTGAGAAATTCCAACCGACCTACCGCAGAGGAGAGGGAGTGAGATAGAGCGAGAGAGAGAGAGAGAGAGAGAGAGAGAGAGAGAGACAGACAAAGCGAATTTATCCGAGCGTGACCGAAGACCAGCGACACGGTAGGAACCTCCAGTCGCGAAACACGACGACAATTACCATCTTATTGTATGATCATACCCGAGCTTAGGCCACGGCGGGATCCCACGGGCACGGTCATTTGACCGTGCAAGATTCCTTGTTAACTTGTCGATTGTAAAGGCGTAATTATTGATATCCGAGAGCGCTCGTATTAAGGCCCAACATTGTCGCGCACCATTCATGAGCAATCTTCAATACTGCGAATAACATCTCTTGCAGTAATTCTTTCATAGTTTAGCGAATTCGTAACACATCTGTTCTACTTTTCTCTAGATATTCTATCTTTTCTTTATATGATTATTTTCAATTGAATATAACTACTTTTGCTTTCCCCTTATATTACTCTCTTTGATTTAATCTGTGTTGTGACGTCACACCTCATATACCATAGCACTGTACACCGGCCGAAAACATAACCTCGCGAGAACAATTGGGGACCTGTACGGGTCTTGAGAAGACACACGAATCCTATTAGTCCTGCATACAACTAAACGCGATATTAGATTTTAAATTAACTTCCCCGTTTAGCTTGTACCTAATAAACTAGAAAATCCCTCCTCTTCCAGGAAGGGATTAGAATACCGCAATGATGATCTTCAGTTAGATTGCCGTTGATTTATTGTAATTAAATTAACAAAAATATTCAAGCGTTACGACCGGTCGCACGGCAGGCCGCTCGCGGATTTCTCATCGACCGTCTTGACAAACATCAAAGTCGTGATAAGCCTCGCCCGGACGTAACACATATTAACAACTCAACAGCACCACATATACGATGAGCCTAAGCTATGATACGAATAATTCGCATACGCGGCCTGGAGGAAGAATAGAATAATCATGATTTTACAACTAATACTCTAACAGCGCAGCGGATGCGATGAGCCTAAGCCGTGATACAAGTAATTCGTAATCCGGCGGCCGGAATAAAGGAAAGAAAGAGAGTTTAATTTGAGAAATTATATTAGAAGAAAAGGAAAAATCAAAAAGTTACGCTGGGACGTAACACTGTGCTGCCTGTCCTTGCTGCCTGTGCTTGCTGTGCTGCCTGTGCTTGCTGCCTGTGCTTGCTGTGCTGCCTGTGCTTGCTGCCTGTGCTTGCTGTGCTTGCTATACTGCCTGTGCAAGCTGCCTGTGCTTGCTGTGCTGCCTGTGCTTGCTGCCTGTGCTTGCTGTGCTGCCTGAGCTGCCTGTGCTTGCTGCCTGTGCTTGCTGTGCAGCCTGTGCTTGCTGCCTGTGCTTGCTGCGCTGCCTGTGCATGCTGTGCTGCCTGTGCTTGCTGCCTGTGCTTGCTGCCTGTTCTTGCTGTGCTGTGCTGCCTGTGCTTGCTGCCTGTGCTTGCTGTGCTTGCTATGCACCTGTGCAAGCTGCCTGTGCTTGCTGTGCTGCCTGTGCTTGCTGCCTGTGCTTGCTGTGCTGCCTGTGCTTGCTGCCTGTGCTTGCTGTGCTGCCTGTCCCTGCTGCCTGTGCTTGCTGCCTGTGTTTGCTGTGCTGCCTGTCCTTCCTGCCTGTGCTTGCTGTGCTGCCTGTGCTTGCTGCCTGTGCTTGCTGTGCTGCCTGACCTGCCTGTGCTTGCTGCCTGTGCTTGCTGTGCTGCCTGTGCTTGCTGCCTGTGCTTGCTGTGCTGCCTAAGCTTGCTGCGTTGCCTGTGCTTGCTGTGCTGCCTGTGCTTGCTGCCTGTGCTTGCTGTGCTGCCTGTGCTGCCTGTGCTTGCTGCCTGTGCTTGCTGTGCTTGCTATGCTGTCTGTCCTTGCTGCCTGTGCTTGCTGCCTGTGCTTGCTGTGCTGCCTGAGCTGCCTGTGCTTGCTGCCTGTGCTTGCTGTGCTGCCTGTGCTTGCTGTGCTGCCTGTGCTTGCTGCCTGTGCTTGCTGCCTGTGCTTGCTGTGCTGCCTATGCTTGCTGCGCTGCCTGTGCTTGCTGTGGTGCCTGTGTTTGCTGCCTGTGCTTGCTGTGCTGCCTGTGCTTGCTGTGCTGAGTGTGTTTGCTGCCTGTGCTTGCTGTGCTGCCTGTGCTTGCTATGCTGCCTGTGCTTGCTGCCTGTGCTTGCTGTGCTGCCTGTGCTTGCTGCCTGTGCTTGCTGCCTGTGCTTGCTGCCTGTGCTTGCTGTGCTGCCTGTGCTTGCTGCCTGTGCTTGCTGTGCTGCCTGTGTTTGCTGTGCTGCCTGTGCTTGCTGCCTGTGCTTGCTGTGCTGCCTGTTAGCGATGCATTTGATTTCGCCCATAACACGCGGTAATTCGACAGTGGAACACGACAGTGCGTTGCTGTGTCACCTGTTTTTGGAAGCGCCGAGAGTCGCGGATCATATGTTTTCCTCGGCGGCCGGTGCATTGACCTGCGTCTCAGTAAGAGTAAGCATTGTAAACAAATGCGAGAGTGAATCTCGCCGAAGATCGGAGCAGGCTTTGCCTGTTGGAAAGAGGACGGAGCTTCACCCCTCTGCACTTCCCCAAGAATCGCTAAAACGAACACATCTCGTCGAGCTATTTTGCGGGTTTCTAACATGCCTGTGCTTGCTGTGCTGCCTGTGCTTGATGTGCTGCCTGTGCTTGCTGCCTGTGCTTGCTGTGCTGCCCGTGCTTGATGCCTGTGCTTGCTGCCTGTGTTTGCTGTGCTGCCTGTGCTTGCTGGGCTGCCTGAGCTGCCTGTGCTTGCTGCCTGTGCTTGCTGTGCTGCTTGTGTTTGCTGCCTGTGCTTGCTGTGCAGCCTGTGCTTGCTGTGCTGCCTGTGCTGCCTGTGCTTGCTGCCTGTGCTTGCTGTGCTGCCTGTGCTGCCTGTGCTTGCTGTCTGTGCTTGCTGTGCTTGCTGCCAGTGCTTGCTGTGCTGCCTGTGCTTGCTGCCTGTGCTGCCTGTGCTTGCTGCCTGTGCTTGCTGTGCTGCCTGTGCTTGCTGCCTGTGCTTGCTGTGCTGCCTGAGCTGCCTGTGCTTGCTGCCTGTGCTTGCTGTGCTGCCTGTGCTGCCTTGTGCTTGCTGCCTGTGCTTGCTGTGCCGCCTGTGCTTGTTGTGCTTGCTGTGCTTGCTATGCTGCCTGTGCTTGCTGCCTGTGCTGCCTATGCTTGCTGCCTGTGCTTGCTGTGCTGCCTGTGCTTGCTATGCTGCCTGAGCTGCCTGTGCTTGCTGTGCTGCCTATGCTTGCTGCGCTGCCTGTGCTTGCTGTGCTGCCTGTGCTTGCTGCCTGTGCTGCCTATGCTTGCTGCCTGAGCTGCCTGTGCTTGCTGCCTGTGCTTGCTGTGCTGCCTGTGCTTGCTGCGCTGCCTGTGCTTGCTGCCTGTGCTTGCTGTGCTGCCTGTGCTTGCTGTGCTGCCTTTGCTTGCTGCCTGTGCTTGCTGCCTGTGCTTGCTGTGCTGCCTGAGCTGCCTGTGCTTGCTGCCTGTGCTTGCTGTGCTGCCTGTGCTTGCTGCGCTGCCTGTGCTTGCTGTGCTGCCTGTGCTGCCTGTGCTTGCTGTCTGTGCGTGCTGTGATGCCTGTGCTTGCTGTGCTGCCTGTGCTTGATGCCTGTGCTTGCTGTGCTTGCTATGCTGCCTGTGCAAGCTGCCTGTGCTTGCTGTGCTGCCTGTGCTTGCTGCCTGTGCTTGCTGTGATGCCTGTGTTTGCTGTGCTGCCTGTGCTTGCTGCCTGTGCTTGTTGTGCTGCCTGTGCTTGCTGCCTGTGCTTGCTGTGCTGCCTGTGCAAGCTGCCTGTGCTTGCTGTGCTGCCTGTGCTTGCTGCCTGTGCTTGCTATGCTGCCTATGCTTGCTGCCTGTGCTTGCTGTGCTGCCTGTGCTTGCTCCCTGTGCTTGCTGTGCTACCTGTGCTTGCTGCCTGTGCTTGCTGTGCTGCCTGTGCTTGCTGCGCTGCCTGTGCTTGTTGTGCTGCCTGTGCTTGCTGTGCTGCCTGTGCTTGTTGTGCTGCCTGCGCTTGCTGCCTGTGCTTGCTGTGCTGCCTGTGCTTGCTGCCTGTGCAAGCTGCCTGTGCTTGCTGTGCTGCCTGTGCTTGATGCCTGTGCTTGCTGTGCTTCCTATGCTGCCTGTGCAAGCTGCCTGTGGTTGCTGTTCTGCCTGTGCTTGCTGCCTGTGCTTGCTGTGCTGCCTGTGTTTGCTGTGCTGCCTGTGCTTGCTGCCTGTGCTTGCTGAGCTGCCTGTGCTTGCTGACTGTGCTTGCTGTGCTGCCTGTGCTTGCTGCCTGTACTTGCTGTGCTGCCTGTGCTGTCTGTGCTTTCTGACTGTGCTTGCTGTGCTGCCTGGGCTTGCTGCCTGTGCTTGCTGTGCTGCCTGTGCTTGCTGCCTGGGCTTGTTGCCTGTGCTTGCTGTGCTGCCTGTGCTTGTTGCCTGTGCTTGCTATGCTGCCTGTGCTTGCTGCCTGTGCTTTCTGTGCTGCCTGTGCTTGCTGCCTGTGCTTGCTGTGCTGCCTGTGCTTGCTGCCTGTGCTTGATGTGCTGCCTGTGCTTGCTGCCTCTGCTTGCTGTGCTGCCTGTGCTTGCTGCACTTGCTGTGCTGCCTGTGCTTGCTGTGCTGCCGGTGCTTGCTGCCCGTGCTTGCTGTGCTGCCTGTGCTTGCTGTGCTGCCTTTGCTTGCTGCCTGTGCTTGCTGCCTGTGCTTGCTGTGCCGCCTGTGCTTGCTGCCTGTGCTTGCTGTGCCGCCTGTGCTTGTTGTGCTGCCTGTGCCAGCTGTGCTGCCTGTGCTTGCTGCCTGTGCTTGGTGTGCTGCCTGTGCTATCTGTGCTTGCTGCCTGTGCTTGCTGTGCTGTCTGTGCTTGCTGTGCTGCCTGTGCGTGATGCCTGTGCTTGCTGTGCTTGCTATGCTGCCTGTGCAAGCTGCCTGTGCTTGCTGTGTTGCCTGTGCTTGCTGCCTGTGCTTGCTGTGCTGCCTATGCTTGCTGCCTGTGCTTGCTGTGCTGCCTGTGCTTGCTCCCTGTGCTTGCTGTGCTGCCTGTGCTTGCTGCCTGTGCTTGCTGTGCTGCCTGTGCTTGCTGCTGTTACGTCCGGGCGAGGCTTATCACGACTTTGATGTTTGTCAAGACGGTCGATGAGAAATCCGCGAGCGGCCTGCCGTGCGACCGGTCGTAACGCTTGAATATTTTTGTTAATTTAATTACAATAAATCAACGGCAATCTAACTGAAGATCATCATTGCGGTATTCTAATCCCTTCCTGGAAGAGGAGGGATTTTCTAGTTTATTCAGTACAAACTAAACGGAGAAGTTAAGTTAAAAATCTAATATCGCGTTTAGTTGTTTGCAGGACTAATAGGATTCGTGTGTCTTCTCAAGACCCGTACAGGTCCCCAATTGTTCTCGCGAGGTTATGTTTTCGGCCGGTGTACAATGCTATGGTATATGAGGTGTGACGTCACAACACAGATTAAATTAAAGAGAGTAATATAAGGGGAAAACAAAAGTAGTTATATTCAATTGAAAATAATCATATAAAGAAAAGATAGAATATATATAGAGAAAAGTAGAACAGATGTGTTACGAATTCGTTAACTATGAAAGAATTACTGCAAGTGATATTATTCGCAGTACGGAAGATTGTTCATGAATGGTGCGCGACAATGATGCGCCTTAATTCGAGCGGTCTCGGTAATTCACGGTTATGCCCTTTACAATCGACAAGTTAAGAAGGAATCTTGCACGGTCAAATGACCGTGCCCGTGGGATCCCGCCGTGGCCTAAGCTCGGGTATGATCATACAATAAGATGGTAATTGTCGTCGTGTTTCGCGACTGGAGGTTCCTACCGTGTCGCTGGTCTTCGGTTACTTTCGGTTATTCAAGCGGCTTGCGCACGCGCTCTTTCTCTCTCTCTCTGTCTCTGTCTCCTTCGCTCTCGCCCTATCTCTCTCTCTGGCGTATCGTCGGTGGAATTTCGCAAAGGTTTCCGATGGAAAAACGATGATAGTACCTTCGAATCGAAACGTAATTTTAGTACTGTGAACTTCCTCGATTTGCCTATGCTCGGTGATAATTGAGCCGGGAACTAGTCCGTTACAAGGTTCGGCAAGTCAGGAAGATAGTGCTTCTATTCAGATATCTCGATAATTAATTCCGACTTTAATCGCCATACGAGCGAGGAACAACCTTTCCGCGTTCTGTTCAAGTTAAATAATAAAGGAGAGAGTAATGTAAATGAAATCAAAAGGAAACTTAAGCTAACGTGTCCGACGCAATTTGTCGGCCACGTGCAAAACCCAACGCGCACACTTTCGCACTTCCGCTAAATTAAAGAAAAACTGAGTCTGTGTCTCACTTAAACTGAATTTATAAACTAAAGCTTTTACGAGGATGATTGAGTTCGTTTAGTGGCACACTGCAAGAAGAATATGCACTTTTAGACTCAGAAATTAATGATATCTAGGATACCCTCGGACAATCGACCACGTACCTCACGACTTTACAGCCAACTGCCCAGAGAAATCCGTCGTGAGACGGCTCCTGGGCTCGCTCTAGGCCAGTTTTTCATACCCTAACCATGGAAACGGTCGATCAGCGGTCGATTCAGTGTACAAATATTGTGTTACCGTGCTCGCTCGATGTTCAGCGAGAGACTTTCGTTTGCTCATTTATCCTCTTTTAATTATTCAGTTTTATTGCGAAGAAAATATGATTGCCTTGACTCAGCTATTCAAAACTTTAGTAGTGCACGCTCCTGACTTATATGCTTGAACAGAATCAGGTTGATATCTGGGCAATGCCTTATTGCCACGAAAATAATAATTTACTTTTGAGAGAGAGAGAAACCAAAAATTAACACGCGGAACCTCATCGCTTTTTCCTTAGCCTATACACGCACACACTCATACTCTGCTCACACGCATTCATATCCACTCACACGCTTACATTTACTTACATCTACTTATATCTACTTATATATATATACGATGGGACGAATATGATTCCACGGTGAGGGAATTCCACTACATATTAACAACTCAACAGCACCACATATACGATGGGGCTAAACCGTGATACAAGTAATTCATATACGCGGCCTGGAGGAAAAATAGAATAACATGATTTTACAACTAATACTCTAACAGCGCACCGGAAGCGATGAGCCTAAGCCGTTATGAGTAATTCGTCATCCGGCTGCCGGAGTGAAGGAAAGGAAAGAGAGTTTAATTTGAAAGATAATAAAGAAAAGGAAAAATCAAAAAGTTACGCTGGGACGTAACATCCTCCACCCCTTGGAATCATCATCGTCCCCGATGATGTGCCGCGCGCTTTAGTCTCACGCGTAGGGGTTAAGTGACGTCCGGTGGTAACGAATGAAAACGTGTAACATGCGTCTGTCGCGACGATGGGGTACGGCGTTGGTTCCTCCTACCCTAAGGTAGAATCTGACCCCCCTGGTGTCTCCCCGGAATGTTTCTAGGACACAGTCAATCAGTGGTCGCCGTACGCTCAAACACCCCTCTACGTCAATCCTCTCGATGGTCACACAGTTCCTCACCAGCCCGCAAATATCATCGTCGGTCACCCCCTGATTGTCACGACACTCCAACTCCTCCAGAGCTCGTAGTCGCAGCAGAAACTGTGCACCCACAGTGGGATACATATGGCTGATGTCGAGATGTTTGAGATGAGGGAGGCCGCCAAGCGACTCCAAGGCGAACTGGCCGCGGATGTTCGTGCATGCCGTAATATTCAAGGACACCAGTTCCTTCATAAACTCCCCCACCTTGTCGATAAAGGTGACGTCCACCCAGCTACACCCCACAATGCACAGATGCGTTACCCTCGTGAACCGCGGGGGCAGCCACAACGCCTCCGTCACTGAGCCATACCCCAATTCTATAAAGTTCGCCACATTACCCTCCTCTTCTGCTTCCTCGAGTTCTCGCTCCAGCACCTCGTCTCTCTGGTCACAGTATTGGAATGTTAACCGCCTCATCGTCACTCCCAGCGCCTGATTGTGTCCAAGAGCCGCCAAAACGCTTTCCTCGAAATATACCGGTCGGTCTATGGTCAGATCGGTAAGGGAGGTGTTCGCCGCAATCAGCGCTGCCAGAGGGGCGGGCCTAATTTTGGTTTTAACCAATGTGAGGCTCTGGAGACAGGAGCTTAATGTGCGGAAGGACGTTCCCGTCATGTTCGTTTCTAACGCGGCGAATTTGGTGAGTTTCAACGCGGCGAACACCCACAACAACTCAGTGTCCACCGGACCCCCGCATTCCCCTACGGTGAGACTCGTCAAACGGCTGTTGTAGCTAGCCAACGCGCGCACTCCTGATGGGAGTATTCGGAGGCCCGAAACGTCTAGTTCCTCTACCTCTCTTGCCCATGATGCTATCACAGTCAAAATCTGGGGCCGCAGTGCCCTGCACGCGCATGTGTCTGCCAGGTGCACTACTCGGAGCCCTTGCGCGCAACGCCGCACCAACCAGTTGATGGAATCGTTAGTGGGGGCCGGTTCGCTTCGGTACGTCGGCCATCGCCAATCCTCCGTGCTGACCACCCTTTCCCTGGCTAGCGCCCGCCTCACCCCTTCCTGCCACTCCTTGTTGACCTGCTCCATCCTGCCAAGGTCACGGAAGGATAAGAAGGGCGCCAAGAGCGCCACCACTTCGACCGGGAGTGGCGGTGCATACGGCGCGTGATAACCAAGACCGTCGAACGGATGCATGGTGGCAACATCCACGGCGGTTGATGTGGTCGGTCCTCGATAGTGCCACGCATCGCACATCTGCACCCCCAGCACCCGCCTGCGCAGCGTGATGGGGTTGGTTTTTGCTGCTTCCACGGCCGCTACCGCCTCCTCTGTTGTCCGGAATGTCACGAACCCGGTCGCTCCCGTGTGGCCGCGTCGCACCACCGCCCCTATTGCCCCCATGGTCCGGAATGCTCCTAGGAGTTGCTCCTTTCTGGTGTTTGGTGACATTCGGGCGACGAATACTCGGTTTATCTCTAGATTTGCCGGCTCCATCTCGAGACTTACTAAGAGGTTACATGGTTATATTGTGGTTACAAGTTCAAAGGTTGTTTCATGCCGTCGCTTTTCCACGGGGAATCGACATTCGCAGGAAGCTGGCTGTAAAGATTATTATTGGTAAAGACGCCCGAGGCGAATGTGTGAAGCCCGTTCCTCGCTCTGAGGGAGAGAGTCTTAGTTCATAGGCAAGACTTTATCCGCGTGCTTAAGGAGACGTTTTCCCTCCTCCGTCTCCAGCAACACGGTATTTCCCTCCAGCCTTTTTACGACGCGGTAAGGACCCCGATATCGACTGCCAAATTTGCCCTTCTTGGGCTCGATAAGGACCCGCACCATGTCGCCTTCTTTCGCCTCAAGCGGCCGCGCGCGCGCGTCGTAGTGCACCTTGGATTTCTGCTTCGCCTTCAATAGATTTTCCCCTGCCGCGATCTGCATTTCCGAAAGGTGGGGAATAAGCTCCCGTAGATACGCGGAGTACGTATCCCTCCTCTCGTCCACGCAGATCGAGCTTGGGTATCGCGCGATTCTACCATACACGAGCTCGTACGGTGTAAAATTCGTAGCTTCGTGTACCGAGGTGTTATATGAGAACATTGCAAACGGTACCAGCCTATCCCAGTCGTCATATTCATCTAAGTAATGCTTTATGTATTCTGTAAGCACGATGTGGCTGCGTTCTAACGCACCATTAGACTGAGGGCGGTATCCTGACGTCGTCACATGATCGATATCAAAAAGTCGCGCGATTTCCCTAATTACTCTATTTATAAAGCTAGTGCCTCTATCTGTTAATATCGTTCGCGGCGCTCCGAATTGTAGTATGAGATTTGTAACCATCGCATGGGCTATTGTTTCCGCTTTTATATCCGGCACGGGCACTGCAATGCAATATTTAGTGAGGTTATCCTGCATTGTCAATATGTGTTTGTTCCCTTCCGGCGTTGTGGGAAGCGGCCCGACAGTGTCTAAGGATATTTTAACAAAAGGTTCAATTGGCGTATCCGTTATGATCATTGGCTCGCGCGTTCTCGCGCGGACTAACTTCTTCTCCAAACACCCCGTACAAGTTCGAATAAAATTTTGAATCTCGTTCTTCATACCCGGCCAATAATATCGTTCGCGAATACGATGATAAGTCTTTGTCACACCTTTGTGACCACCCATACGGCCTGCATGTAATTCGGATATTATTTTCGGTCGCAACGCCTCAGCTGGTATCCAGACGTTCCCGGTGAACAAGGTAATAGTTATTCCGGAATCTTCAAATATTTCATCTAGTAAGTCCGGATAAATTCCGCACGACAGTTTTTCCGTTATATCTCCTTTCAGTGATAGCCCGCACGATGTTTGCCCGTAGCTGGTTAAAACGTCCCGTAATCTAGTCAATCCGTCCCTGAATTCAGCAACGGTGGGGGTATCGTAAAATCTCTTTGCTACTACTATGCTGTAAATAAAATGTTTCTTGTAGCGCGTAACTAAAATTTTCCCTGCCGTTGGATTAACGGACTTCATATCTTCGATGTTAATCGCACGCAATTCCGTTAACAACCGCGATACCGTATTGTCGAATTCGCAATCGGCTGTTATGAAATGGGCTATGTTCCCCCGTCGCGCTGTTAGATTCTCGCGCGAATATCGTACAGGCTTTACTCCGCTCCTTAGGTTATCTCGTGGTAGGCTCTGTGGACGAGGCTGATCAAGCTCGCGAGGCACACTCTCGCTCACGGGAATCCCGACGATAGTTGTGTTCGGTGCTCGGTCAGCGTATAGTCGTCGTGACGGTACGTCGTTCGGTAATGTTACTTTCGCCGGAGGAATCGGTGTCGAAAGGGCCAATGGTCGCGTCGCGGGAATAGGCGTCGGTATAAACGATCGTCGTATCGGTTTCGAAATTATAGTATCGTTAATTTTCCCCGGCGCTTCCTCGGTTTCTTTGATAGGTGTTAAAGGCCCTGTAGAGGGACGCGCGATAGTCCCGGCACGGGCAGGACGGGTGGGGAACTCCGTTGTGTCTAACGCATTTCCCGACCTGTCCGGCACTAAGATTTCCCCCACTTCCTCTACTGGTTCTCGTTCATGTAAGTCGTCAAAGAGTGTTGAATTTTGTCTATTCGCGCTGCTGTCGTCATGCGGCAGTTCGTCCGCGCTTTCGTCGTCAGTCCGTTGGTCATGTCTGAATAGAGCGTCGTGAAAACGTACGATCGAGTCGGACAACTCCTCCAGCGTAATCGGCCCTTCCGATTCTTCACTAGAAGATTCGCCCTCATCGGTCGCGTAGTGGTGCCGGGTGGGAACCTCCATGGTGGGTAGTGCGCTTCCCGGCGCCTCCACCTCTTCGCTCGCGCCCGGTTCTGTTTCTGGTATTTTGTCTGTCTCCGGCGGCGGTCGACTCGGTAGTCTCGGTTTTACACTAGGCAACACGCTTCTACGTTCAACGAATATTGGCGTGTCGGAAACGTCTGATGACGGGTCATCGCTGTCTGCTGTCGCCTCTGTCTGTGTCGACGGTACAACCGGAGCACGATTACGCGTTCTTGATGCTACCGCGCTTGTATCTAAAGGATTTGGCAACCTCGGATTTACTCGAACTCTACCCGTTCTTTCCTCCGGTGGAGAAGAATCGCTTGTTGACACGCGTGGGTTATCCGAGCCTGATTCCGCGGTCCCTTGTCTCAACGGTAACACCTTCATTTCTGAACGCTCCTTACTTTCCTCGTCGGAATTTAGTATGCTTGATTTGACTGGATTACGCGACAATGCGTCGGCGTTAGTGTTGAGCTTTCCCGGTTTGTGCACGAACTCATATTCATAGTCCCTCAGTTTCAGTCTCCAACGTACAAGTCGTTGTCCCGGATCTTTTACAGAATCTATCCATTTTAATGGTTCGTGATCACTGAAGAGCGTGAACTTTCTACCGTATAAGTATGGTCTGAAATGCAGTACCGCGTAAAGAACAGCTAAGCACTCCTTTTCAGTGGTAGTATAATTCTGTTCCGGTTTTGTCAAGTTTCGCGACAAGTACGCAACGGGCAGATCATTACCGTTAGTATTCTGACTGAGCACTGCGCCTATCGCAACGTCTGAGGCGTCAGTTGTCAAAGTAAAGGGCTCATTAAAATTAGGAAACTGTAGAATAGGAGACTTGCACAATGCTCCGCGTAATATTTTAAAACTCTTAGTGTGTTCCGCGTTCCAATCAAACTTCGCGTTTTTCTTCAATAATTCAGTCAACGGTTTCGCGATCGCGGCGAAGTTCTCTATAAAGCGACGATAGTAGCCTACTAAGCCTAGGAACTCCCGAACATTGCGCTGTGTCTGTGGATACGGAAAATTCTTCACAGCGCTTATTTTACCTGGGTCTGGGCGTACCCCGTTTCGACCTATTACATGTCCTAGGTAAGCTACTTCCGTACGCAGAAAGTCGCACTTATCCGGTTGCAATGTAAGTTTCGCGTCGCGTAGTCTATTAAATAACCGTTGTACTTTCCTCCGGTGTTCTTCCAGAGATTTGGCGTATACGACTATATCATCTAAGTAAACGACAACTTCTACTCCTTGCAATCCACGCAACACCTGATCCATTAATCGTTGGAAGGTCGCCGGCGCGTTCTTAAGCCCTTCCGGCATTCGTACATATTCGTAATGACCGTTCGGTGTCGTGAATGCAGTTTTCGCGCGATCTTTCGGTTCCATGCCGATTTGCTGAAACCCGCTTGCCAAATCAAATACTGAGAAATAACGCGCCTCGCCTAGGTGATCCATGATATCAGTGATATTGGGCAATGGATACGCGTCCCCGATCGTCTTCTCATTTAATTTCCTAAAATATATCACCATACGCCAGCGTTTATTCCCGTGGGAATCTGGTTTTTTCGGTACTATCCAGAGTGGCGAATTGTACGGTGAGCTTGATGGTGTTATAATATTATCCGTTAGTTTCAAGGAGATTTGCCGCGCGATCTCGTCTTTATGTATCGGTGGAAATCTGTATTGACGTGTATTAATCGGTAGGTCGTCTGTTGTCGGTATTGTGTGAGTGATGCACGGTGTCGATTGTAGTTTGTCACCCGGCAGATGGAAGGTTTTAGGGTATTCCTCTATCAAATCGATTACGTGCTCGCGTTCTTCGGCGTTAAGGTGTTCGAGCCGCAAGCGAGAGAGCACCTCACTCACCCGATCAGTCGTCACCGGTTTTTCCGCGCGTTCGGAGTCTGTATCGAAATATTCCTGTTCTTCGGGAAAATTATGGTACTCGAACGGCACTATGCTTTGTGGCGGAATCTCAATTTCCACGCGCTTGTCTAAGGTGTTAATCGCCAGCACGTGGCACGCGCCCTGACTGACTGAGACGGCTGCTTCACCGATATAGATACCGTCTGCAATGTTCATTCGCGGCAAATAGCCCTCCGTTAAATCTCTCCCTTCGTCCACGTCGATCCTAAGTACTTGTCGCGCGCGCGGCTGCAAATGGTATACTCGCGTCGCTGGCGAGCTGCGTCGCGCGCTGTTCGGTTCGGATTCTCCGACGAATCGCATTGGTCTTATCGGATCGCTTTGTGTTACTAAAGTGTTGTGTGCAAATGAAATCTCTGCACGTTCTTGTCCCAGGTATTCTTTACCGAGAATTCCGTCGCTTCGTATTGGAAAGTTAGATCGTACTAGGTGGAATTTTACTACTTGCCCGAGCAAGGTTAAAGTGGTCGTGCCTAGAGTTTCGGTTTGCTCCATAGTAATTCCTGTTATGATTACTGATTCGTCTAGCGCGACAGACACGTCTTCCCCGAGAGCTTTTAACTTTATTATATTTACATCTGCTCCAGTATCAATTAAAAAGTAGGCAAATTCCCGTCGCAATTCTACCGCGTGCATTTTAACTTGTGGTGAATCGCGGTTCGACTCGAAGCGTATCACTGCGGGTTTTCCTCCAGAAACCTCACGGTTGCTCGACGCTCCGTGCAGTGCGGGCTAGGCGGCGCGTCCGACCGACGAGCTCCTCGAGAGTTTAAATCTGGTTCCCTAGTCAATTCAGGTGACGCTTGTTCACGCCTTGGCGGTGGTTGCCATCGCGGTGGTGATCGCGGAGGTGGCGGAGAGTCATTTCGTCGCATTGGTTCGTAATCGCGGTTATTTCCCGGGCGGTTAGTTCCATAGCGATACTGGCGTTCTGGCGACATGGCGCGGGGCGGCGTCAAGCGTTGTGCGGCACATTGACAAGTGCACGGCGCAGCGTACGGTGTCGGCGGGTACAGTACGTTCGGCGGCGGATAGTAACCCGTCGGTGGCAAACCCGAATGATGCGAACTCAAAGGCGGCGATTTTAATATACTAGCAGACGCTCCCAGATGTTCGTGAGACGGTCCCGCTGCCCGCTGGTCGTAAGGGCTAAGCGGTCGGGGTGAAGGAGTACGCGACGGCACTTCCTCCTCTCTGCGCGATACGAGCAGTCTCGCCGACTCCAAACCCGTGTTTCTGGACACCTTCATTCGGTGTTCTATTTGTGCCGCAATTCCTACGGCTGCATCTAGATCTTTCGGCGCACGCGCTTCTATTTCTCGCATCATTTCGTCCGGTAATCCCCGCACGAACCCCTCAAGGGCACTTTCCCTAACCGGAATTATCATTATTTCCGCCCCAGTCGGATGCGTTTCCTGCAGCGCTATCCTTGCCCCTGAGACGAGTGCCGATAATCTATCGTAAAACCCGTAAACCCCCTCATCGCGTCGCATCCTGATAGTAACGATGTCCTTCATGTATTGCGCGAAAGTTCTGTGGCCCCCAAAACGCGTCTTTAGATGTTTAATTAGCGAGTCGACGGTGGAAAAATCTTTTTCATAAGTGCTTACTCCCGCTCGACCCTCGAGTTTATTTATCACTCCGCGCACGAACGCGTCCTCCCAAGCCGGTGGTACGAGAGCCGCGCCTCCGCGTACTCTCCTAACGAATTCGCTCAATGGTATATTTGACCCGTCATAACTGGGTATCCCGACTAACCCCTGTTGGAGGGCATATATCTCCGCCATCATAGAGGTCGATGCATCGGGATCTGCGCCCGATCTACGCGTGGTGTTGTTCGCGGTCGATTCGTTTGGCTGACTCATTTTTGGCTAGTCGATACCGGGGCGCCTATATCTAGTTATGTACAGCGCTCCTGTGTTGTGTCGACCGTAAAGGACAAAGCTAATCTAAGCGTTTATCGAATTCAAAACAACATGCACATAACCTAAAAATAAAATTATTACTCTGTCTTGATTCGTCACACCGTTAATCAGAAATATAACCTCAAAGGTGGAAAAGAAATTAAAGTAAATAAAAGGAAATATCCAATGAAAATTATAATTAATTATATATATATATATATAAAGAAGAAATAAAGCATATAATGAGAATTAGAATACAAATAGATAGAATTGGTGGAAGCAACCGAATCCCACTTCTGACACCAATTCAGCTGTTACGTCCGGGCGAGGCTTATCACGACTTTGATGTTTGTCAAGACGGTCGATGAGAAATCCGCGAGCGGCCTGCCGTGCGACCGGTCGTAACGCTTGAATATTTTTGTTAATTTAATTACAATAAATCAACGGCAATCTAACTGAAGATCATCATTGCGGTATTCTAATCCCTTCCTGGAAGAGGAGGGATTTTCTAGTTTATTCAGTACAAACTAAACGGAGAAGTTAAGTTAAAAATCTAATATCGCGTTTAGTTGTTTGCAGGACTAATAGGATTCGTGTGTCTTCTCAAGACCCGTACAGGTCCCCAATTGTTCTCGCGAGGTTATGTTTTCGGCCGGTGTACAATGCTATGGTATATGAGGTGTGACGTCACAACACAGATTAAATTAAAGAGAGTAATATAAGGGGAAAACAAAAGTAGTTATATTCAATTGAAAATAATCATATAAAGAAAAGATAGAATATATATAGAGAAAAGTAGAACAGATGTGTTACGAATTCGTTAACTATAAAAGAATTACTGCAAGAGATATTATTCGCAGTACGGAAGATTGTTCATGAATGGTGCGCGACAATGATGCGCCTTAATTCGAGCGGTCTCGGTAATTCACGCTTATGCCCTTTACAATCGACAAGTTAAGAAGGAATCTTGCACGGTCAAATGACCGTGCCCGTGGGATCCCGCCGTGGCCTAAGCTCGGGTATGATCATACAATAAGATGGTAATTGTCGTCGTGTTTCGCAACTGGAGGTTCCTACCGTGTCGCTGGTCTTCGGTTACGTTCGGTTATTCAAGCGGCTTGCGCACGCGCTCTTTCTCTCTCTCTCTGTCTCTGTCTCCTTCGCTCTCGCCCTATCTCTCTCTCTGGCGTATCGTCGGTGGAATTTCGCAAAGGTTTCCGATGGAAAAACGATGATAGTACCTTCGAATCGAAACGTAATTTTAGTACTGTGAACTTCCTCGATTTGCCTATGCTCGGTGATAATTGAGCCGGGAACTAGTCCGTCACAAGGTTCGGCAAGTCAGGAAGATAGTGCTTCTATTTAGATATCTCGATAATTAATTCCGACTTTAATCGCCATACGAGCGAGGAACAACCTTTCCGCGTTCTGTTCAAGTTAAATAATAAAGGAGAGAGTAATGTAAATGAAATCAAAAGGAAACTTAAGCTAACGTGTCCGACGCAATTTGTCGGCCACGTGCAAAACGCAACGCGCACACTTTCGCACTTCCGCTAAATTAAAGAAAAACTGAGTCTGTGTCTCACTTAAACTGAATTTATAAACTAAAGCTTTTACGAGGATGATTGAGTTCGTTTAGTAGCACACTGCAAGAAGAATATGCACTTTTAGACTCAGAAATTAATGATATCTAGGATACCCTCGGACAATCGACCACGTACCTCACGACTTTACAGCCAACTGCCCAGAGAAATCCGTCGTGAGACGGCTCCTGGGCTCGCTCTAGGCCAGTTTTTCATACCCTAACCATGGAAACGGTCGATCAGCGGTCGATTCAGTGTACAAATATTGTGTTACCGTGCTCGCTCGATGTTCAGCGAGAGACTTTCGTTTGCTTATTTATCCTCTTTTAATTATTCAGTTTTATTGCGAAGAAAATATGATTGCCTTGACTCAGGTATTCAAAACTTTAGTAGTGCACGCTCCTGACTTATATGCTTGAACAGAATCAGGTTGATATCTGGGCAATGCCTTATTGCCACGAAAATAATAATTTACTTTTGAGAGAGAGAGAAACCAAAAATTAACACGCGGAACCTCATCGCTTTTTCCTTAGCCTATACACGCACACACTCATACCGCACGCACACACTCATACTCTGCTCACACGCATTCATATCCACTCACACGCTTACATTTACTTACATCTACTTATATCTACTTATATATATATACGATGGGACGAATATGATTCCACGGTGAGGGAATTCCACTACATATTAACAACTCAACAGCACCACATTTACGATGGGGCTAAACCGTGATACAAGTAATTCATATACGCGGCCTGGAGGAAAAATAGAATAACATGATTTTACAACTAATACTCTAACAGCGCACCGGAAGCGATGAGCCTAAGCCGTTATGAGTAATTCGTCATCCGGCGGCCGGAGTGAAGGAAAGGAAAGAGAGTTTAATTTGAAAGATAATAAAGAGAAGGAAAAATCAAAAAGTTACGCTGGGACGTAACACTGCGCTGCCTGTGCTTGTTGTGCTGCCTGTGCTTGCTGTGTTGCCTGTGCTTGCTGTGCTGCCTGCGCTTGCTGCCTGTGCTTGCTGTGCTGCCTGTGCTTGCTGCCTGAGCAAGCTGCCTGTGCTTGCTGTGCTGCCCGTGCTTGTTGCCTGTGCTGGCTGTGCTGCCTGTGCTTGCTGCCTGTGCTTGCTGTGCTGCCTGTGCTTGCTGTGCTGCCTGTGCTTGCTGCCTGTGCTGCCTGTGCTGCCTGTGCTTGCTGCCTGTGCTTGCTGTGCTCCCTGTGCTTGCTGTGCTGCCTGAGCTGCCTGTGCTTGCTGCCTGTGCTTGCTGTGCTGCCTGTGCTTGCTGTGCTGCCTGTGCTGCCTGTGCTTGCTGTCTGTGCGTGCTGTGCTGCCTGTGCTTGCTGTGCTGCCTGTGCTTGATGCCTGTGCTTGCTGTGCTTGCTATGCTGCCTGTGCAAGCTGCCTGTGCTTGCTGTGCTGCCTGTGCTTGCTGCCTGTGCTTGCTGTGCTGCCTGTGTTTGCTGTGCTGCCTGTGCTTGCTGCCTGTGCTTGCTGTGCTGCCTGTGCTTGCTGCCTGTGCTTGCTGTGCTGCCTGTGCTTGCTGCCTGTGCTTGTTGTGCTGCCTGCGCTTGTTGCCTGTGCTTGCTGTGCTGCCTGTGCTTGCTGCCTTTACTTGCTGCCTGTGCTTGCTGCCTGTGCTTGCTGTGCTGAGTGTGTTTGCTGCCTGTGCTGCCTGTGCTTGCTGCCTGTGCTTGCTGTGCTGCCTGTGCTTGCTGTGCTGCCTGTCCTTGCTGCCTGTGCTTGCTGTGCTGCCTGTGCTTGCTGCCTGTGCTTGCTGTGCTGCCTATGCTGGCTGCGCTGCCTGTGCTTGCTGTTTGTGCTTGCTGTTTGTGCTTGCTGTGCTGCCTGTGCTTGCTGTGCTGCCTGTGCTTGCTGCCTGTGCTTGCTGTGCTGCCTGAGCTGCGTGTGCTTGCTGTGCTGCCTGTGCTTGCTGCCTGTGCTTGCTGTGCTGCCTGTGCTTGATGCCTGTGCTTGCTGTGCTTGCTATGCTGCCTGTGCAAGCTGCCTGTGCTTGCTGTGCTGCCTGTGCTTGCTGCCTGTGCTTGCTGTGCTGCCTGTGTTTGCTGTGCTGCCTGTGTTTGCTGTGCTGCCTGTGCTTGCTGCCTGTGCTTGCTGTGCTGCCTGTGCTTGCTGCCTGTGCTTGCTGTGCTGCCTGTGCTTGTTGTGCTGCCTGCGCTTGTTGCCTGTGCTTGCTGTGCTGCCTGTGCTTGCTGCCCGTGCTTGCTGTGCTGCCGGTGCTTGCTGCCCGTGCTTGCTGTGCTGCCTGTGCTTGCTGTGCTGCCTTTGCTTGCTGCCTGTGCTTGCTGCTTGTGCTTGCTGCCTGTGCTTGCTGCCTGTGCTTGCTGTGCCGCCTGTGCTTGTTGTGCTGCCTGTGCTTGCTGCGCTGCCTGTGCTTGCTGTGCTGCCTGTGCTTGCTGCCTGGGCTTGCTGCCTGTGCTTGCTGTGCTGCCTGTGCTTGCTGTGCTGCCTGTGCTTGCTGCCTGTGCTTGCTATGCTGCCTGTGCTTGCTGCCTGTGCTTGCTGTGCTGCCTGTCCTTGCTGCCTGTGCTTGCTGTGCTGCCTGTGCTTGCTGCCTGTGCTTGCTGTGCTGCCTGAGCTGCCTGTGCTTGCTGTGCTGCCTGTGCTTGCTGCCTGTGCTTGCTGTGCTGCCTGTGCTTGCTGCCTGTGCTTGCTGTGCTGCCTATGCTGGCTGCGCTGCCTGTGCTTGCTGTGCTGCCTGTGCTTGCTGTGCTGCCTGTGCTTGCTGCCTGTGCTTGCTGTGCTGCCTGTGCTTGCTGTGCTGAGTGTGTTTGCTGCCTGTGCTTGCTGTGCTGCCTGTGCTTGCTGCCTGTGCTTGCTGTGCTGCCTGAGCTGCCTGTGCTTGCTGCCGGTGCTTGCTGTGCTGCCTGTGCTTGCTGCCTTTGCTTGCTGCCTGTGCTTGCTGCCTGTGCTTGCTATGCTGCCTGTGCAAGCTGCCTGTGCAAGCTGCCTGTGCTTGCTGTGCTGCCTGTGCTTGCTGCCTGTGCTTGCTGTGCTGCCTGTGCTGCCTGTGCTTGCTGTGCTGCCTGTGCTTGCTGCCTGTGCTTGCTGCCTGTGCTTGCTGCCTGTGCTTGCTGTGCTGCCTGCGCTTGCTGTGCTGCCTGTGCTTGCTGCCTGTGCTGCCTGTGCTTGCTGCCTGTGCTTGCTGTGCTGCCTGTGCTTGCTGTGCTGCCTGTGCTTGCTTCCTGTGCTTGCTGTGCTTGCTATGCTGCCTGTGCAAGCTGCCTGTGCTTGCTGCCTGTGCTTGCTGCCTGTGCTTGCTGTGCTGCCTGTGCTTGCTGCCTGTGCTTGCTGCCTGTGCTTGCTGCCTGTGCTGCCTGTGCTTGCTGCCTGTGCTTGCTGTGCTGTCTGTGCTTGCTGTGCTGCCGGTGCTTGCTGTGCTGCCTGTGCTTGCTGCCTTTACTTGCTGCCTGTGCTTGCTGCCTGTGCTTGCTGTGCTGAGTGTGTTTGCTGCCTGTGCTGCCTGTGCTTGCTGCCTGTGCTTGCTGTGCTGCCTGTGCTTGCTGTGCTGCCTGTCCTTGCTGCCTGTGCTTGCTGTGCTGCCTGTGCTTGCTGCCTGTGCTTGCTGTGCTGCCTATGCTGGCTGCGCTGCCTGTGCTTGCTGTGCTTGCTGTTTGTGCTTGCTGTTTGTGCTTGCTGTGCTGCCTGTGCTTGCTGTGCTGCCTGTGCTTGCTGTGCTGCCTGTGCTTGCTGCCTGTGCTTGCTGTGCTGCCTGAGCTGCGTGTGCTTGCTGTGCTGCCAGTGCTTGCTGCCTGTGCTTGCTGTGCTGCCTGTACTTGCTGCCTGTGCTTGCTGTTCTTGCTATGCTGCCTGTGCAAGCTGCCTGTGCTTGCTGTGCTGGCTGTGCTTGCTGCCTGTGCTTGCTGTGCTGCCTGAGCTGCCTGTGCTTGCTGCCTGTGCTTGCTGTGCTGCCTGTGCTTGCTGCCTGTGCTTGCTGTGCTGCCTGTGCTTGCTGTGCTTGCTATGCTGCCTGTGCAAGCTGCCTGTGCTTGCTGTGCTGCCTGTGCTTGCTGTGCTGCCTGTGCTTGCTGCCTGTGCTTGCTGTGCTGCCTGTGTTTGCTGTGCTGCCTGTGCTTGCTGCCTGTGCTTGCTGTGCTGCCTGTGCTTGCTGCCTGTGCTTGCTGCCTGTGCTTGCTGTGCTGCCTGTGCTTGCTGCCTGTGCTTGCTGTGCTGCCTATGCTTGCTGTTTGTGCTTGCTGTGCTGCCTGTGCTTGCTGTTTGTGCTTGCTGTGCTGCCTGTGCTTGCTGCCTGTGCTTGCTGTGCTGCCTGTGCTTGCTGTTTGTGCTTGCTGTGCTGCCTGTGCTTGCTGCCTGTGCTTGCTGTGCTGCCCGTGCTTGCTGCCTGTGCTTGCTGTGCTGCCTGTGCTTGCTGTGCTGCCTTTACTTGCTGCCTGTGCTTGCTGTGTTGCCTGTGCTTGCTGCCTGTGCTTGCTGTGCTTGCTGTGCTGCCTGTGCAAGCTGCCTGTGCTTGCTGCCTGTGCTTGCTGTGCTGCCTGTGCTGCTTGTGCTTGCTGCCTGTGCTTGCTGTGCTGCCGGTGCTTGCTGTGCTGCCTGTGCTTGCTGCCTGTGCTTGCTGCCTGTGCTTGCTGCCTGTGCTTGCTGTGCTGCCTGCGCTTGCTGTGCTGCCTGTGCTTGCTGCCTGTGCTGCCTGTGCTTGCTGCCTGTGCTTGCTGTGCTGCCTGTGCTTGCTGTGCTGCCGGTGCTTGCTGTGCTGCCTGTGCTTGCTGCCTGTGCTTGCTGTGCTGCCTGTGCTTGCTGTGCTGCCTGTGCTTGCTGCCTGTGCTTGCTGTGCTGCCTGTGCTGCTTGTGTTTGCTGCCTGTGCTTGCTGTGCTGCCGGTGCTTGCTGTGCTGCCTGTGCTTGCTGTGCTGCCTGTGCTTGCTGCCTGTGCTTGCTGCCTGTGCTTGCTGCCTGTGCTGCCTGTGCTTGCTGTCTGTGCTTGCTGTGCTGCCTGTGCTTGCTGTGCTGCCGGTGCTTGCTGTGCTGCCTGTGCTTGCTGCCTTTACTTGCTGCCTGTGCTTGCTGCCTGTGCTTGCTGTGCTGAGTGTGTTTGCTGCCTGTGCTGCCTGTGCTTGCTGCCTGTGCTTGCTGCGCTGCCTGTCCTTGCTGCCTGTGCTTGCTGTGCTGCCTGTGCTTGCTGCCTGTGCTTGCTGTGCTGCCTATGCTGGCTGCGCTGCCTGTGCTTGCTGTGCTGCCTGTGCTGCCTGTGCTTGCTGTTTGTGCTTGCTGTGCTGCCTGTGCTTGCTGTGCTGCCTGTGCTTGCTGCCTGTGCTTGCTGTGCTGCCTGAGCTGCCTGTGCTTGCTGTGCTGCCTGTGCTTGCTGCCTGTGCTTGCTGTGCTGCCTGTACTTGCTGCCTGTGCTTGCTGTTCTTGCTATGCTGCCTGTGCAAGCTGCCTGTGCTTGCTGTGCTGGCTGTGCTTGCTGCCTGTGCTTGCTGTGCTGCCTGAGCTGCCTGTGCTTGCTGCCTGTGCTTGCTGTGTTGCCTGTGCTTGCTGCCTGTGCTTGCTGTGCTTGCTATGCTGCCTGTGCAAGCTGCCTGTGCTTGCTGCCTGTGCTTGCTGTGCTGCCTGTGCTGCTTGTGCTTGCTGCCTGTGCTTGCTGTGCTGCCTGTGCTTGCTGTGCTGCCTGTGCTTGCTGCCTTTGCTTGCTGTGCTTGCTATGCTGCCTGTGCAAGCTGCCTGTGCTTGCTGTGCTGCCTGTGCTTGCTGCCTGTGCTTGCTGTGCTGCCTGTGCTGCTTGTGCTTGCTGTGCTGCCTGTGCTTGCTGCCTGTGCTTGCTGTGCTGCCTGTGCTGCTTGTGCTTGCTGCCTGTGCTTGCTGTGCTGCCTGTGCTGCCTGTGCTTGCTGCCTGTGCTTGCTGTGCTGCCTGTGCTTGCTGTGCTGAGTGTGTTTGCTGCCTGTGCTTGCTGTGCTGCCTGTGCTTGCTGCCTGTGCTTGCTGCCTGTGCTTGCTGTGCTGCCTGTGGTTGCTGCCTGTGCTTGCTGTGCTGCCTGTGCCGCCTGTGCTTGCTGTCTGTGCTTGCTGTGCTGCCTGTGCTTGCTGCCTGTGCTTGCTGTGCTGCCTGTGCTGCCTGTGCTGCCTGTGCTTGCTGCCTGTGCTTGCTGTGCTGCCTGAGCTGCCTGTGCTTGCTGCCTGTGCTTGCTGCCTGTGCTTGCTATGCTGCCTGTGCTTGCTGTGCTGCCTGTGCTTGCTGCCTGTGCTTGCTATGCTGCCTGTGCTTGCTGTGCTGCCTGTGCTTGCTGCCTGTGCTTGCTGCCTGTGCTGCCTGTGCTGCCTGTGCTGCCTGTGCTTGCTGCCTGTGCTTGCTGCCTGTGCTTGCTGTGCTGCCTGTGCTTGCTATGCTGCCTGTGCTTGCTGCCTGTGCTTGCTGTGCTGCCTGTGCTTGCTGCCTGTTCTTGCTGTGCTGCCTGTGCTTGCTGTGCTGCCTGAGCTGCCTGTGCTTGCTGCCTGTGCTTGCTGTGCTGCCTGTGCTTGCTGTGCTGCCTGTGCTTGCTGCCTGTGCTTGCTGTGCTGCCTGAGCTGCCTGTGCTTGCTGTGCTGCCTGTGCTTGCTGCCTGTGCTTGCTGTGCTGCCTGTGCTTGCTGCCTGTGCTTGCTGTTCTTGCTATGCTGCCTGTGCAAGCTGCCTGTGCTTGCTGTGCTGCCTGTGCTTGCTGCCTGTGCTTGCAGTGCTGCCTGAGCTGCCTGTGCTTGCTGCCTGTGCTTGCTGTGCTGCCTGTGCTTGCTGCCTGTGCTTGCTGTGCTGCCTGTGCATGCTATGCTGCCTGTGCAAGCTGCCTGTGCTTGCTGCCTGTGCTTGCTGTGCTGCCGGGGCTTGCTGTGCTGCCTGTGCTTGCTGCCTGTGCTTGCTGTGCTGCCTTTGCTTGCTGCCTGTGCTTGCTGCCTGTGCTTGCTGTGCCGCCTGTGCTTGTTGGGCTGCCTGTGCTTGCTGTGCTTGCTATGCTGCCTGTGCTTGCTGCCTGTGCTTGCTGTGCTGCCTATGCTTGCTGTTTGTGCTTGCTGTGCTGCCTGTGCTTGCTGTGCTGCTTGTGCTTGTTGTGCTGCCTGTGCTAGCTGTGCTGCCTGTGCTTGCTGCCTGTGCTTGGTGTGCTGCCTGTGCTGTCTGTGCTTGCTGCCTGTGCTTGCTGTGCTGCCTGTGCTTGCTGTGCTGCCTGCGCTTGTTGTGCTGCCTGTGCTTGCTGCCTGTGCAAGCTGCCTGTGCTTGCTGTGCTGCCTGTGCTTGCTGCCTGTGCAAGCTGCCTGTGCTTGCTGTGCTGCCTGTCCTTGCTGTGCTGCCCGTGCTTGCTGCCTGTGCTTGCTGTGCTGCCTGTGCTTGCTGCCTGTGCTTGCTGTGCTGCCTGTGCTTGCTGCCTGTGCTGCCTGTGCTGCCTGTGCTTGCTGCCTGTGCTTGCTGCCTGTGCTTGCTGTGCTGCCTGAGCTGCCTGTGCTTGCTGCCTGTGCTTGCTGTGCTGCCTGTGCTTGCTGCGCTGCCTGTGCTTGCTGTGCTGCCTGTGCTGCCTGTGCTTGCTGTCTGTGCGTGCTGTGCTGCCTGTGCTTGCTGTGCTGCCTGTGCTTGCTATGCTGCCTGTGCAAGCTGCCTGTGCTTGCTGTGCTGCCTGTGCTTGCTGCCTGTGCTTGCTGTGCTGCCTGTGTTTGCTGTGCTGCCTGTGCTTGCTGCCTGTGCTTGCTGTGCTGCCTGTGCTTGCTGCTTGTGCTTGCTGTGCTGCCTGTGCTTGCTGCCTGTGCTTGTTGTGCTGCCTGCGCTTGTTGCCTGTGCTTGCTGTGCTGCCTGTGCTTGCTGCCTTTACTTGCTGCCTGTGCTTGCTGCCTGTGCTTGCTGTGCTGAGTGTGTTTGCTGCCTGTGCTGCCTGTGCTTGCTGCCTGTGCTTGCTGTGCTGCCTGTCCTTGCTGCCTGTGCTTGCTGTGCTGCCTGTGCTTGCTGCCTGTGCTTGCTGTGCTGCCTATGCTGGCTGCGCTGCCTGTGCTTGCTGTTTGTGCTTGCTGTTTGTGCTTGCTGTGCTGCCTGTGCTTGCTGTGCTGCCGGTGCTTGCTGTGCTGCCTGTGCTTGCTGCCTGTGCTTGCTGTGCTGCCTGTGCTTGCTGTGCTGCCTGTGCTTGCTGCCTGTGCTTGCTGTGCTTGCTATGCTGCCTGTGCAAGCTGCCTGTGCTTGCTGCCTGTGCTTGCTGTGCTGCCTGTGCTGCTTGTGTTTGCTGCCTGTGCTTGCTGTGCTGCCGGTGCTTGCTGTGCTGCCTGTGCTTGCTGTGCTGCCTGTGCTTGCTGCCTGTGCTTGCTGCCTGTGCTTGCTGCCTGTGCTTGCTGCCTGTGCTGCCTGTGCTTGCTGTCTGTGCTTGCTGTGCTGCCTGTGCTTGCTGTGCTGCCGGTGCTTGCTGTGCTGCCTGTGCTTGCTGCCTTTACTTGCTGCCTGTGCTTGCTGCCTGTGCTTGCTGTGCTGAGTGTGTTTGCTGCCTGTGCTGCCTGTGCTTGCTGCCTGTGCTTGCTGCGCTGCCTGTCCTTGCTGCCTGTGCTTGCTGTGCTGCCTGTGCTTGCTGCCTGTGCTTGCTGTGCTGCCTATGCTGGCTGCGCTGCCTGTGCTTGCTGTGCTGCCTGTGCTGCCTGTGCTTGCTGTTTGTGCTTGCTGTGCTGCCTGTGCTTGCTGTGCTGCCTGTGCTTGCTGACTGTGCTTGCTGTGCTGCCTGAGCTGCCTGTGCTTGCTGTGCTGCCTGTGCTTGCTGTGCTGCCTGTGCTTGCTGCCTGTACTTGCTGCCTGTGCTTGCTGTTCTTGCTATGCTGCCTGTGCAAGCTGCCTGTGCTTGCTGTGCTGGCTGTGCTTGCTGCCTGTGCTTGCTGTGCTGCCTGAGCTGCCTGTGCTTGCTGCCTGTGCTTGCTGTGCTGCCTGTGCTTGCTGCCTGTGCTTGCTGTGCTGCCTGTGCTTGCTGTGCTTGCTATGCTGCCTGTGCAAGCTGCCTGTGCTTGCTGTGCTGCCTGTGCTTGCTGTGCTGCCTGTACTTGCTGCCTGTGCTTGCTGTGCTGCCTGTGTTTGCTGTGCTGCCTGTGTTTGCTGTGCTGCCTGTGCTTGCTGCCTGTGCTTGCTGTGCTGCCTGTGCTTGCTGCCTGTGCTTGCTGCCTGTGCTTGCTGTGCTGCCTGTGCTTGCTGCCTGTGCTTGCTGTGCTGCCTATGCTTGCTGTTTGTGCTTGCTGTGCTGCCTGTGCTTGCTGTTTGTGCTTGCTGTGCTGCCTGTGCTTGCTGTGCTGCCTGTGCTTGCTGCCTGTGCTTGCTGTGCTGCCTGTGCTTGCTGTTTGTGCTTGCTGTGCTGCCTGTGCTTGCTGCCTGTGCTTGCTGTGCTGCCTGTGCTTGCTGCCTGTGCTTGCTGTGCTGCCTGTGCTTGCTGTGCTGCCTTTGCTTGCTGCCTGTGCTTGCTGTGCCGCCTGTGCTTGTTGTGCTGCCTGTGCTTGCTATGCTGCCTGTGCATGCTGCCTGTGCTTGCTGTGCTGCCTGTGCTTGCTGTGCTGCCTGTGCTTGCTGCCTGTGCTTGCTGTGCTGCCTGCTCTTGCTGTGCTGCCTGTGCTTGCTGCCTGTGCTGCCTGTGCTTGCTGCCTGTGCTTGCTGTGCTGCCTGTGCTTGCTGTGCTGCCGGTGCTTGCTGTGCTGCCTGTGCTTGCTGCCTTTGCTTGCTGCCTGTGCTTGCTGTGCTGCCTGTGCTTGCTGTGTTGCCTGTGCTTGCTGCCTGTGCTTGCTGTGCTTGCTATGCTGCCTGTGCAAGCTGCCTGTGCTTGCTGCCTGTGCTTGCTGTGCTGCCTGTGCTGCTTGTGCTTGCTGCCTGTGCTTGCTGTGCTGCCGGTGCTTGCTGTGCTGCCTGTGCTTGCTGTGCTGCCTGTGCTTGCTGCCTTTGCTTGCTGTGCTTGCTATGCTGCCTGTGCTTGCTGTGCTGCCTGTGCTTGCTGCCTGTGCTTGCTGTGCTGCCTGTGCTGCTTGTGCTTGCTGTGCTGCCTGTGCTTGCTGCCTGTGCTTGCTGTGCTGCCTGTGCTGCTTGTGCTTGCTGCCTGTGCTTGCTGTGCTGCCTGTGCTGCCTGTGCTTGCTGCCTGTGCTTGCTGTGCTGCCTGTGCTTGCTGTGCTGAGTGTGTTTGCTGCCTGTGCTTGCTGTGCTGCCTGTGCTTGCTGCCTGTGCTTGCTGCCTGTGCTTGCTGTGCTGCCTGTGGTTGCTGCCTGTGCTTGCTGTGCTGCCTGTGCCGCCTGTGCTTGCTGTCTGTGCTTGCTGTGCTGCCTGTGCTTGCTGCCTGTGCTTGCTGTGCTGCCTGTGCTGCCTGTGCTGCCTGTGCTTGCTGCCTGTGCTTGCTGTGCTGCCTGAGCTGCCTGTGCTTGCTGCCTGTGCTTGCTGCCTGTGCTTGCTATGCTGCCTGTGCTTGCTGTGCTGCCTGTGCTTGCTGCCTGTGCTTGCTATGCTGCCTGTGCTTGCTGTGCTGCCTGTGCTTGCTGCCTGTGCTTGCTGCCTGTGCTGCCTGTGCTGCCTGTGCTGCCTGTGCTTGCTGCCTGTGCTTGCTGCCTGTGCTTGCTGTGCTGCCTGTGCTTGCTATGCTGCCTGTGCTTGCTGCCTGTGCTTGCTGTGCTGCCTGTGCTTGCTGCCTGTTCTTGCTGTGCTGCCTGTGCTTGCTGTGCTGCCTGAGCTGCCTGTGCTTGCTGCCTGTGCTTGCTGTGCTGCCTGTGCTTGCTGTGCTGCCTGTGCTTGCTGCCTGTGCTTGCTGTGCTGCCTGAGCTGCCTGTGCTTGCTGTGCTGCCTGTGCTTGCTGCCTGTGCTTGCTGTGCTGCCTGTGCTTGCTGCCTGTGCTTGCTGTTCTTGCTATGCTGCCTGTGCAAGCTGCCTGTGCTTGCTGTGCTGCCTGTGCTTGCTGCCTGTGCTTGCAGTGCTGCCTGTGCAAGCTGCCTGTGCTTGCTGCCTGTGCTTGCTGTGCTGCCGGGGCTTGCTGTGCTGCCTGTGCTTGCTGCCTGTGCTTGCTGTGCTGCCTTTGCTTGCTGCCTGTGCTTGCTGCCTGTGCTTGCTGTGCCGCCTGTGCTTGTTGGGCTGCCTGTGCTTGCTGTGCTTGCTATGCTGCCTGTGCTTGCTGCCTGTGCTTGCTGTGCTGCCTATGCTTGCTGTTTGTGCTTGCTGTGCTGCCTGTGCTTGCTGTGCTGCTTGTGCTTGTTGTGCTGCCTGTGCTAGCTGTGCTGCCTGTGCTTGCTGCCTGTGCTTGGTGTGCTGCCTGTGCTGTCTGTGCTTGCTGCCTGTGCTTGCTGTGCTGCCTGTGCTTGCTGTGCTGCCTGCGCTTGTTGTGCTGCCTGTGCTTGCTGCCTGTGCAAGCTGCCTGTGCTTGCTGTGCTGCCTGTGCTTGCTGCCTGTGCAAGCTGCCTGTGCTTGCTGTGCTGCCTGTCCTTGCTGTGCTGCCCGTGCTTGCTGCCTGTGCTTGCTGTGCTGCCTGTGCTTGCTGCCTGTGCTTGCTGTGCTGCCTGTGCTTGCTGCCTGTGCTGCCTGTGCTGCCTGTGCTTGCTGCCTGTGCTTGCTGCCTGTGCTTGCTGTGCTGCCTGAGCTGCCTGTGCTTGCTGCCTGTGCTTGCTGTGCTGCCTGTGCTTGCTGCGCTGCCTGTGCTTGCTGTGCTGCCTGTGCTGCCTGTGCTTGCTGTCTGTGCGTGCTGTGCTGCCTGTGCTTGCTGTGCTGCCTGTGCTTGATGCCTGTGCTTGCTATGCTGCCTGTGCTTGCTGTGCTGCCTGTGCTTGCTGCCTGTGCTTGCTGTGCTGCCTGTGTTTGCTGTGCTGCCTGTGCTTGCTGCCTGTGCTTGCTGTGCTGCCTGTGCTTGCTGCCTGTGCTTGCTGTGCTGCCTGTGCTTGCCGCCTGTGCTTGTTGTGCTGCCTGTGCTTGCTGCGCTGCCTGTGCTTGCTGTGCTGCCTGTGCTTGCTGCCTGGGCTTGCTGCCTGTGCTTGCTGTGCTGCCTGTGCTTGCTGTGCTGCCTGTGCTTGCTGCCTGTGCTTGCTATGCTGCCTGTGCTTGCTGCCTGTGCTTGCTGTGCTGCCTGTCCTTGCTGCCTGTGCTTGCTGTGCTGCCTGTGCTTGCTGCCTGTGCTTGCTGTGCTGCCTGAGCTGCCTGTGCTTGCTGTGCTGCCTGTGCTTGCTGCCTGTGCTTGCTGTGCTGCCTGTGCTTGCTGCCTGTGCTTGCTGTGCTGCCTATGCTGGCTGCGCTGCCTGTGCTTGCTGTGCTGCCTGTGCTTGCTGTGCTGCCTGTGCTTGCTGCCTGTGCTTGCTGTGCTGCCTGTGCTTGCTGTGCTGAGTGTGTTTGCTGCCTGTGCTTGCTGTGCTGCCTGTGCTTGCTGCCTGTGCTTGCTGTGCTGCCTGAGCTGCCTGTGCTTGCTGCCGGTGCTTGCTGTGCTGCCTGTGCTTGCTGCCTTTGCTTGCTGCCTGTGCTTGCTGCCTGTGCTTGCTATGCTGCCTGTGCAAGCTGCCTGTGCAAGCTGCCTGTGCTTGCTGTGCTGCCTGTGCTTGCTGCCTGTGCTTGCTGTGCTGCCTGTGCTGCCTGTGCTTGCTGTGCTGCCTGTGCTTGCTGCCTGTGCTTGCTGCCTGTGCTTGCTGCCTGTGCTTGCTGTGCTGCCTGCGCTTGCTGTGCTGCCTGTGCTTGCTGCCTGTGCTGCCTGTGCTTGCTGCCTGTGCTTGCTGTGCTGCCTGTGCTTGCTGTGCTGCCTGTGCTTGCTTCCTGTGCTTGCTGTGCTTGCTATGCTGCCTGTGCAAGCTGCCTGTGCTTGCTGCCTGTGCTTGCTGCCTGTGCTTGCTGTGCTGCCTGTGCTTGCTGCCTGTGCTTGCTGCCTGTGCTTGCTGCCTGTGCTGCCTGTGCTTGCTGCCTGTGCTTGCTGTGCTGTCTGTGCTTGCTGTGCTGCCGGTGCTTGCTGTGCTGCCTGTGCTTGCTGCCTTTACTTGCTGCCTGTGCTTGCTGCCTGTGCTTGCTGTGCTGAGTGTGTTTGCTGCCTGTGCTGCCTGTGCTTGCTGCCTGTGCTTGCTGTGCTGCCTGTGCTTGCTGTGCTGCCTGTCCTTGCTGCCTGTGCTTGCTGTGCTGCCTGTGCTTGCTGCCTGTGCTTGCTGTGCTGCCTATGCTGGCTGCGCTGCCTGTGCTTGCTGTTTGTGCTTGCTGTTTGTGCTTGCTGTGCTGCCTGTGCTTGCTGTGCTGCCTGTGCTTGCTGCCTGTGCTTGCTGTGCTGCCTGAGCTGCGTGTGCTTGCTGTGCTGCCAGTGCTTGCTGCCTGTGCTTGCTGTGCTGCCTGTACTTGCTGCCTGTGCTTGCTGTTCTTGCTATGCTGCCTGTGCAAGCTGCCTGTGCTTGCTGTGCTGGCTGTGCTTGCTGCCTGTGCTTGCTGTGCTGCCTGAGCTGCCTGTGCTTGCTGCCTGTGCTTGCTGTGCTGCCTGTGCTTGCTGCCTGTGCTTGCTGTGCTGCCTGTGCTTGCTGTGCTTGCTATGCTGCCTGTGCAAGCTGCCTGTGCTTGCTGTGCTGCCTGTGCTTGCTGTGCTGCCTGTGCTTGCTGCCTGTGCTTGCTGTGCTGCCTGTGTTTGCTGTGCTGCCTGTGCTTGCTGCCTGTGCTTGCTGTGCTGCCTGTGCTTGCTGCCTGTGCTTGCTGCCTGTGCTTGCTGTGCTGCCTGTGCTTGCTGCCTGTGCTTGCTGTGCTGCCTATGCTTGCTGTTTGTGCTTGCTGTGCTGCCTGTGCTTGCTGTTTGTGCTTGCTGTGCTGCCTGTGCTTGCTGCCTGTGCTTGCTGTGCTGCCTGTGCTTGCTGTTTGTGCTTGCTGTGCTGCCTGTGCTTGCTGCCTGTGCTTGCTGTGCTGCCCGTGCTTGCTGCCTGTGCTTGCTGTGCTGCCTGTGCTTGCTGTGCTGCCTTTACTTGCTGCCTGTGCTTGCTGTGTTGCCTGTGCTTGCTGCCTGTGCTTGCTGTGCTTGCTATGCTGCCTGTGCAAGCTGCCTGTGCTTGCTGCCTGTGCTTGCTGTGCTGCCTGTGCTGCTTGTGCTTGCTGCCTGTGCTTGCTGTGCTGCCGGTGCTTGCTGTGCTGCCTGTGCTTGCTGCCTGTGCTTGCTGCCTGTGCTTGCTGCCTGTGCTTGCTGTGCTGCCTGCGCTTGCTGTGCTGCCTGTGCTTGCTGCCTGTGCTGCCTGTGCTTGCTGCCTGTGCTTGCTGTGCTGCCTGTGCTTGCTGTGCTGCCGGTGCTTGCTGTGCTGCCTGTGCTTGCTGCCTGTGCTTGCTGTGCTGCCTGTGCTTGCTGCCTGTGCTTGCTGTGCTTGCTATGCTGCCTGTGCAAGCTGCCTGTGCTTGCTGCCTGTGCTTGCTGTGCTGCCTGTGCTGCTTGTGTTTGCTGCCTGTGCTTGCTGTGCTGCCGGTGCTTGCTGTGCTGCCTGTGCTTGCTGTGCTGCCTGTGCTTGCTGTCTGTGCTTGCTGTGCTGCCTGTGCTTGCTGTGCTGCCGGTGCTTGCTGTGCTGCCTGTGCTTGCTGCCTTTACTTGCTGCCTGTGCTTGCTGCCTGTGCTTGCTGTGCTGAGTGTGTTTGCTGCCTGTGCTGCCTGTGCTTGCTGCCTGTGCTTGCTGCGCTGCCTGTCCTTGCTGCCTGTGCTTGCTGTGCTGCCTGTGCTTGCTGCCTGTGCTTGCTGTGCTGCCTATGCTGGCTGCGCTGCCTGTGCTTGCTGTGCTGCCTGTGCTGCCTGTGCTTGCTGTTTGTGCTTGCTGTGCTGCCTGTGCTTGCTGTGCTGCCTGTGCTTGCTGCCTGTGCTTGCTGTGCTGCCTGAGCTGCCTGTGCTTGCTGTGCTGCCTGTGCTTGCTGCCTGTGCTTGCTGTGCTGCCTGTACTTGCTGCCTGTGCTTGCTGTTCTTGCTATGCTGCCTGTGCAAGCTGCCTGTGCTTGCTGTGCTGGCTGTGCTTGCTGCCTGTGCTTGCTGTGCTGCCTGAGCTGCCTGTGCTTGCTGCCTGTGCTTGCTGTGCTGCCTGTGCTTGCTGCCTGTGCTTGCTGTGCTGCCTGTGCTTGCTGTGCTTGCTATGCTGCCTGTGCAAGCTGCCTGTGCTTGCTGTGCTGCCTGTGCTTGCTGTGCTGCCTGTACTTGCTGCCTGTGCTTGCTGTGCTGCCTGTGTTTGCTGTGCTGCCTGTGTTTGCTGTGCTGCCTGTGCTTGCTGCCTGTGCTTGCTGTGCTGCCTGTGCTTGCTGCCTGTGCTTGCTGCCTGTGCTTGCTGTGCTGCCTGTGCTTGCTGCCTGTGCTTGCTGTGCTGCCTATGCTTGCTGTTTGTGCTTGCTGTGCTGCCTGTGCTTGCTGTTTGTGCTTGCTGTGCTGCCTGTGCTTGCTGTGCTGCCTGTGCTTGCTGCCTGTGCTTGCTGTGCTGCCTGTGCTTGCTGTTTGTGCTTGCTGTGCTGCCTGTGCTTGCTGCCTGTGCTTGCTGTGCTGCCTGTGCTTGCTGCCTGTGCTTGCTGTGCTGCCTGTGCTTGCTGTGCTGCCTTTGCTTGCTGCCTGTGCTTGCTGTGCCGCCTGTGCTTGTTGTGCTGCCTGTGCTTGCTATGCTGCCTGTGCATGCTGCCTGTGCTTGCTGTGCTGCCTGTGCTTGCTGTGCTGCCTGTGCTTGCTGCCTGTGCTTGCTGTGCTGCCTGCTCTTGCTGTGCTGCCTGTGCTTGCTGCCTGTGCTGCCTGTGCTTGCTGCCTGTGCTTGCTGTGCTGCCTGTGCTTGCTGTGCTGCCGGTGCTTGCTGTGCTGCCTGTGCTTGCTGCCTTTGCTTGCTGCCTGTGCTTGCTGTGCTGCCTGTGCTTGCTGTGTTGCCTGTGCTTGCTGCCTGTGCTTGCTGTGCTTGCTATGCTGCCTGTGCAAGCTGCCTGTGCTTGCTGCCTGTGCTTGCTGTGCTGCCTGTGCTGCTTGTGCTTGCTGCCTGTGCTTGCTGTGCTGCCGGTGCTTGCTGTGCTGCCTGTGCTTGCTGTGCTGCCTGTGCTTGCTGCCTTTGCTTGCTGTGCTTGCTATGCTGCCTGTGCTTGCTGTGCTGCCTGTGCTTGCTGCCTGTGCTTGCTGTGCTGCCTGTGCTGCTTGTGCTTGCTGTGCTGCCTGTGCTTGCTGCCTGTGCTTGCTGTGCTGCCTGTGCTGCTTGTGCTTGCTGCCTGTGCTTGCTGTGCTGCCTGTGCTGCCTGTGCTTGCTGCCTGTGCTTGCTGTGCTGCCTGTGCTTGCTGTGCTGAGTGTGTTTGCTGCCTGTGCTTGCTGTGCTGCCTGTGCTTGCTGCCTGTGCTTGCTGCCTGTGCTTGCTGTGCTGCCTGTGGTTGCTGCCTGTGCTTGCTGTGCTGCCTGTGCCGCCTGTGCTTGCTGTCTGTGCTTGCTGTGCTGCCTGTGCTTGCTGCCTGTGCTTGCTGTGCTGCCTGTGCTGCCTGTGCTGCCTGTGCTTGCTGCCTGTGCTTGCTGTGCTGCCTGAGCTGCCTGTGCTTGCTGCCTGTGCTTGCTGCCTGTGCTTGCTATGCTGCCTGTGCTTGCTGTGCTGCCTGTGCTTGCTGCCTGTGCTTGCTATGCTGCCTGTGCTTGCTGTGCTGCCTGTGCTTGCTGCCTGTGCTTGCTGCCTGTGCTGCCTGTGCTGCCTGTGCTGCCTGTGCTTGCTGCCTGTGCTTGCTGCCTGTGCTTGCTGTGCTGCCTGTGCTTGCTATGCTGCCTGTGCTTGCTGCCTGTGCTTGCTGTGCTGCCTGTGCTTGCTGCCTGTTCTTGCTGTGCTGCCTGTGCTTGCTGTGCTGCCTGAGCTGCCTGTGCTTGCTGCCTGTGCTTGCTGTGCTGCCTGTGCTTGCTGTGCTGCCTGTGCTTGCTGCCTGTGCTTGCTGTGCTGCCTGAGCTGCCTGTGCTTGCTGTGCTGCCTGTGCTTGCTGCCTGTGCTTGCTGTGCTGCCTGTGCTTGCTGCCTGTGCTTGCTGTTCTTGCTATGCTGCCTGTGCAAGCTGCCTGTGCTTGCTGTGCTGCCTGTGCTTGCTGCCTGTGCTTGCTGTGCTGCCTGAGCTGCCTGTGCTTGCTGCCTTGCTTGCTGTGCTGCCTGTGCTTGCTGCCTGTGCTTGCTGTGCTGCCTGTGCATGCTATGCTGCCTGTGCAAGCTGCCTGTGCTTGCTGCCTGTGCTTGCTGTGCTGCCGGGGCTTGCTGTGCTGCCTGTGCTTGCTGCCTGTGCTTGCTGTGCTGCCTTTGCTTGCTGCCTGTGCTTGCTGCCTGTGCTTGCTGTGCCGCCTGTGCTTGTTGGGCTGCCTGTGCTTGCTGTGCTTGCTATGCTGCCTGTGCTTGCTGCCTGTGCTTGCTGTGCTGCCTATGCTTGCTGTTTGTGCTTGCTGTGCTGCCTGTGCTTGCTGTGCTGCTTGTGCTTGTTGTGCTGCCTGTGCTAGCTGTGCTGCCTGTGCTTGCTGCCTGTGCTTGGTGTGCTGCCTGTGCTGTCTGTGCTTGCTGCATGTGCTTGCTGTGCTGCCTGTGCTTGCTGTGCTGCCTGCGCTTGTTGTGCTGCCTGTGCTTGCTGCCTGTGCAAGCTGCCTGTGCTTGCTGTGCTGCCTGTGCTTGCTGCCTGTGCAAGCTGCCTGTGCTTGCTGTGCTGCCTGTCCTTGCTGTGCTGCCCGTGCTTGCTGCCTGTGCTTGCTGTGCTGCCTGTGCTTGCTGCCTGTGCTTGCTGTGCTGCCTGTGCTTGCTGCCTGTGCTGCCTGTGCTGCCTGTGCTTGCTGCCTGTGCTTGCTGCCTGTGCTTGCTGTGCTGCCTGAGCTGCCTGTGCTTGCTGCCTGTGCTTGCTGTGCTGCCTGTGCTTGCTGCGCTGCCTGTGCTTGCTGTGCTGCCTGTGCTGCCTGTGCTTGCTGTCTGTGCGTGCTGTGCTGCCTGTGCTTGCTGTGCTGCCTGTGCTTGATGCCTGTGCTTGCTATGCTGCCTGTGCAAGCTGCCTGTGCTTGCTGTGCTGCCTGTGCTTGCTGCCTGTGCTTGCTGTGATGCCTGTGTTTGCTGTGCTGCCTGTGCTTGCTGCCTGTGCTTGCTGTGCTGCCTGTGCTTGCTGCCTGTGCTTGCTGCGCTGCGTGTGCTGCCTGTGCTTGCTGCCGGTGCTTGCTGTGCTGCCTTTGCTTGCTGCCTGTGCTTGCTGCCTGTGCTTGTTGTGCCGCCTGTGCTTGTTGTGCTGCCTGTGCTTGCTGTGCTTGCTATGCTGCCTGTGCTTGCTGCCTGTGCTTGCTGCCTGTGCTTGCTGTGCTGCCTGTGCTTGCTGCCTGTGCTTGCTGTGCCGCCTGTGCTTGTTGTGCTGCCTGTGCTTGCTGTGCTGCCTGTGCTTACTGCCTGTGCTTGTTGCCTGTGCTTGCTGTGCTGCCTGTGCTTGCTGCCCGTGCTTGCTGTGCTGCCGGTGCTTGCTGCCCGTGCTTGCTGTGCTGCCTGTGCTTGCTGCCTGTGCTTCGTGTGCTGCCTGTGCTGTCTGTGCTTGCTGCCTGTGCTGCCTGTGCTTGCTGTGCTGCCTGTGCTGTGCTGCCTGTGCTTGCTGTGCTGCCTGTGTTTGCTGTGCTGCCTGTGCTTGCTGCCTGTGCTGTCTGTGCTTGCTGTGCTGCCTGTGCTTGCTGCCTGTGCTTGCTGTGCTGTCTGTGCTTGCTGTGCTGCCTGTGCTTGCTGCCTGTGCTTGCTGCGCTGCGTGTGCTTGCTGTGCTGCCTGTGCTTGCTGCCGGTGCTTGCTGTGCTGCCTTTGCTTGCTGCCTGTGCTTGCTGCCTGTGCTTGCTGTGCCGCCTGTGCTTGTTGTGCTGCCTGTGCTTGCTGTGCTTGCTATGCTGCCTGTGCAAGCTGCCTGTGCTTGCTGTGCTGCCTGTGCTTGCTGCCTGTGCTTGCTGTGCTGCCTGTGCTTGCTGCCTGTGCTTGCTGCCTGTGCTTGCTGTGCTGCCTGTGTTTGCTGTGCTGCCTGTGCTTGCTGCCTGTGCTTGCTGTGCTGCCTGTGCTTGCTGCCTGTGCTTGCTATGCTGCCTGTGCTTGCTGCCTGTGCTTGCTGCCTGTGCTTGCTGTGCTGCCTGTGCTTGCTGCACTGCCTGTGCTTGCTGTTTGTGCTTGCTGTTTGTGCTTGCTGTGCTGCCTGTGCTTGCTGTGCTGCCTGTGCTTGCTGCCTGTGCTTGCTGTGCTGCCTGAGCTGCGTGTGCTTGCTGTGCTGCCTGTGCTTGCTGCCTGTGCTTGCTGTGCTGAGTGTGTTTGCTGCCTGTGCTGCCTGTGCTTGCTGCCTGTGCTTGCTGTGCTGCCTGTGCTTGCTGTGCTGCCTGTCCTTGCTGCCTGTGCTTGCTGTGCTGCCTGTGCTTGCTGCCTGTGCTTGCTGTGCTGCCTATGCTGGCTGCGCTGCCTGTGCTTGCTGTGCTTGCTGTTTGTGCTTGCTGTTTGTGCTTGCTGTGCTGCCTGTGCTTGCTGTGCTGCCTGTGCTTGCTGCCTGTGCTTGCTGTGCTGCCTGAGCTGCGTGTGCTTGCTGTGCTGCCTGTGCTTGCTGCCTGTGCTTGCTGTGCTGCCTGTGCTTGATGCCTGTGCTTGCTGTGCTTGCTATGCTGCCTGTGCAAGCTGCCTGTGCTTGCTGTGCTGCCTGTGCTTGCTGCCTGTGCTTGCTGTGCTGCCTGTGTTTGCTGTGCTGCCTGTGTTTGCTGTGCTGCCTGTGCTTGCTGCCTGTGCTTGCTGTGCTGCCTGTGCTTGCTGCCTGTGCTTGCTGTGCTGCCTGTGCTTGTTGTGCTGCCTGCGCTTGTTGCCTGTGCTTGCTGTGCTGCCTGTCCTTGCTGCCCGTGCTTGCTGTGCTGCCGGTGCTTGCTGCCCGTGCTTGCTGTGCTGCCTGTGCTTGCTGTGCTGCCTTTGCTTGCTGCCTGTGCTTGCTGCTTGTGCTTGCTGCCTGTGCTTGCTGCCTGTGCTTGCTGTGCCGCCTGTGCTTGTTGTGCTGCCTGTGCTTGCTGCGCTGCCTGTGCTTGCTGTGCTGCCTGTGCTTGCTGCCTGGGCTTGCTGCCTGTGCTTGCTGTGCTGCCTGTGCTTGCTGTGCTGCCTGTGCTTGCTGCCTGTGCTTGCTATGCTGCCTGTGCTTGCTGCCTGTGCTTGCTGTGCTGCCTGTCCTTGCTGCCTGTGCTTGCTGTGCTGCCTGTGCTTGCTGCCTGTGCTTGCTGTGCTGCCTGAGCTGCCTGTGCTTGCTGTGCTGCCTGTGCTTGCTGCCTGTGCTTGCTGTGCTGCCTGTGCTTGCTGCCTGTGCTTGCTGTGCTGCCTATGCTGGCTGCGCTGCCTGTGCTTGCTGTGCTGCCTGTGCTTGCTGTGCTGCCTGTGCTTGCTGCCTGTGCTTGCTGTGCTGCCTGTGCTTGCTGTGCTGAGTGTGTTTGCTGCCTGTGCTTGCTGTGCTGCCTGTGCTTGCTGCCTGTGCTTGCTGTGCTGCCTGAGCTGCCTGTGCTTGCTGCCGGTGCTTGCTGTGCTGCCTGTGCTTGCTGCCTTTGCTTGCTGCCTGTGCTTGCTGCCTGTGCTTGCTATGCTGCCTGTGCAAGCTGCCTGTGCAAGCTGCCTGTGCTTGCTGTGCTGCCTGTGCTTGCTGCCTGTGCTTGCTGTGCTGCCTGTGCTGCCTGTGCTTGCTGTGCTGCCTGTGCTTGCTGCCTGTGCTTGCTGCCTGTGCTTGCTGCCTGTGCTTGCTGTGCTGCCTGCGCTTGCTGTGCTGCCTGTGCTTGCTGCCTGTGCTGCCTGTGCTTGCTGCCTGTGCTTGCTGTGCTGCCTGTGCTTGCTGTGCTGCCTGTGCTTGCTTCCTGTGCTTGCTGTGCTTGCTATGCTGCCTGTGCAAGCTGCCTGTGCTTGCTGCCTGTGCTTGCTGCCTGTGCTTGCTGTGCTGCCTGTGCTTGCTGCCTGTGCTTGCTGCCTGTGCTTGCTGCCTGTGCTGCCTGTGCTTGCTGCCTGTGCTTGCTGTGCTGTCTGTGCTTGCTGTGCTGCCGGTGCTTGCTGTGCTGCCTGTGCTTGCTGCCTTTACTTGCTGCCTGTGCTTGCTGCCTGTGCTTGCTGTGCTGAGTGTGTTTGCTGCCTGTGCTGCCTGTGCTTGCTGCCTGTGCTTGCTGTGCTGCCTGTCCTTGCTGCCTGTGCTTGCTGTGCTGCCTGTGCTTGCTGCCTGTGCTTGCTGTGCTGCCTATGCTGGCTGCGCTGCCTGTGCTTGCTGTGCTTGCTGTTTGTGCTTGCTGTTTGTGCTTGCTGTGCTGCCTGTGCTTGCTGTGCTGCCTGTGCTTGCTGCCTGTGCTTGCTGTGCTGCCTGAGCTGCGTGTGCTTGCTGTGCTGCCAGTGCTTGCTGCCTGTGCTTGCTGTGCTGCCTGTACTTGCTGCCTGTGCTTGCTGTTCTTGCTATGCTGCCTGTGCAAGCTGCCTGTGCTTGCTGTGCTGGCTGTGCTTGCTGCCTGTGCTTGCTGTGCTGCCTGAGCTGCCTGTGCTTGCTGCCTGTGCTTGCTGTCCTGCCTGTGCTTGCTGCCTGTGCTTGCTGTGCTGCCTGTGCTTGCTGTGCTTGCTATGCTGCCTGTGCAAGCTGCCTGTGCTTGCTGTGCTGCCTGTGCTTGCTGTGCTGCCTGTGCTTGCTGCCTGTGCTTGCTGTGCTGCCTGTGTTTGCTGTGCTGCCTGTGCTTGCTGCCTGTGCTTGCTGTGCTGCCTGTGCTTGCTGCCTGTGCTTGCTGCCTGTGCTTGCTGCCTGTGCTTGCTGCCTGTGCTTGCTGTGCTGCCTGTGCTTGCTGCCTGTGCTTGCTGTGCTGCCTATGCTTGCTGTTTGTGCTTGCTGTGCTGCCTGTGCTTGCTGTTTGTGCTTGCTGTGCTGCCTGTGCTTGCTGCCTGTGCTTGCTGTGCTGCCTGTGCTTGCTGTTTGTGCTTGCTGTGCTGCCTGTGCTTGCTGCCTGTGCTTGCTGTGCTGCCCGTGCTTGCTGCCTGTGCTTGCTGTGCTGCCTGTGCTTGCTGTGCTGCCTTTACTTGCTGCCTGTGCTTGCTGTGTTGCCTGTGCTTGCTGCCTGTGCTTGCTGTGCTTGCTATGCTGCCTGTGCAAGCTGCCTGTGCTTGCTGCCTGTGCTTGCTGTGCTGCCTGTGCTGCTTGTGCTTGCTGCCTGTGCTTGCTGTGCTGCCGGTGCTTGCTGTGCTGCCTGTGCTTGCTGCCTGTGCTTGCTGCCTGTGCTTGCTGCCTGTGCTTGCTGTGCTGCCTGCGCTTGCTGTGCTGCCTGTGCTTGCTGCCTGTGCTGCCTGTGCTTGCTGCCTGTGCTTGCTGTGCTGCCTGTGCTTGCTGTGCTGCCGGTGCTTGCTGTGCTGCCTGTGCTTGCTGCCTGTGCTTGCTGTGCTGCCTGTGCTTGCTGTGCTGCCTGTGCTTGCTGCCTGTGCTTGCTGTGCTTGCTATGCTGCCTGTGCAAGCTGCCTGTGCTTGCTGCCTGTGCTTGCTGTGCTGCCTGTGCTGCTTGTGTTTGCTGCCTGTGCTTGCTGTGCTGCCGGTGCTTGCTGTGCTGCCTGTGCTTGCTGTGCTGCCTGTGCTTGCTGCCTGTGCTTGCTGCCTGTGCTTGCTGCCTGTGCTGCCTGTGCTTGCTGTCTGTGCTTGCTGTGCTGCCTGTGCTTGCTGTGCTGCCGGTGCTTGCTGTGCTGCCTGTGCTTGCTGCCTTTACTTGCTGCCTGTGCTTGCTGCCTGTGCTTGCTGTGCTGAGTGTGTTTGCTGCCTGTGCTGCCTGTGCTTGCTGCCTGTGCTTGCTGCGCTGCCTGTCCTTGCTGCCTGTGCTTGCTGTGCTGCCTGTGCTTGCTGCCTGTGCTTGCTGTGCTGCCTATGCTGGCTGCGCTGCCTGTGCTTGCTGTGCTGCCTGTGCTGCCTGTGCTTGCTGTTTGTGCTTGCTGTGCTGCCTGTGCTTGCTGTGCTGCCTGTGCTTGCTGCCTGTGCTTGCTGTGCTGCCTGAGCTGCCTGTGCTTGCTGTGCTGCCTGTGCTTGCTGCCTGTGCTTGCTGTGCTGCCTGTACTTGCTGCCTGTGCTTGCTGTTCTTGCTATGCTGCCTGTGCAAGCTGCCTGTGCTTGCTGTGCTGGCTGTGCTTGCTGCCTGTGCTTGCTGTGCTGCCTGAGCTGCCTGTGCTTGCTGCCTGTGCTTGCTGTGCTGCCTGTGCTTGCTGCCTGTGCTTGCTGTGCTGCCTGTGCTTGCTGTGCTTGCTATGCTGCCTGTGCAAGCTGCCTGTGCTTGCTGTGCTGCCTGTGCTTGCTGTGCTGCCTGTACTTGCTGCCTGTGCTTGCTGTGCTGCCTGTGTTTGCTGTGCTGCCTGTGTTTGCTGTGCTGCCTGTGCTTGCTGCCTGTGCTTGCTGTGCTGCCTGTGCTTGCTGCCTGTGCTTGCTGCCTGTGCTTGCTGTGCTGCCTGTGCTTGCTGCCTGTGCTTGCTGTGCTGCCTATGCTTGCTGTTTGTGCTTGCTGTGCTGCCTGTGCTTGCTGTTTGTGCTTGCTGTGCTGCCTGTGCTTGCTGTGCTGCCTGTGCTTGCTGCCTGTGCTTGCTGTGCTGCCTGTGCTTGCTGTTTGTGCTTGCTGTGCTGCCTGTGCTTGCTGCCTGTGCTTGCTGTGCTGCCTGTGCTTGCTGCCTGTGCTTGCTGTGCTGCCTGTGCTTGCTGTGCTGCCTTTGCTTGCTGCCTGTGCTTGCTGTGCCGCCTGTGCTTGTTGTGCTGCCTGTGCTTGCTATGCTGCCTGTGCATGCTGCCTGTGCTTGCTGTGCTGCCTGTGCTTGCTGTGCTGCCTGTGCTTGCTGCCTGTGCTTGCTGTGCTGCCTGCTCTTGCTGTGCTGCCTGTGCTTGCTGCCTGTGCTGCCTGTGCTTGCTGCCTGTGCTTGCTGTGCTGCCTGTGCTTGCTGTGCTGCCGGTGCTTGCTGTGCTGCCTGTGCTTGCTGCCTTTGCTTGCTGCCTGTGCTTGCTGTGCTGCCTGTGCTTGCTGCCTGTGCTTGCTGTGCTTGCTATGCTGCCTGTGCAAGCTGCCTGTGCTTGCTGCCTGTGCTTGCTGTGCTGCCTGTGCTGCTTGTGCTTGCTGCCTGTGCTTGCTGTGCTGCCGGTGCTTGCTGTGCTGCCTGTGCTTGCTGTGCTGCCTGTGCTTGCTGCCTTTGCTTGCTGTGCTTGCTATGCTGCCTGTGCAAGCTGCCTGTGCTTGCTGTGCTGCCTGTGCTTGCTGCCTGTGCTTGCTGTGCTGCCTGTGCTGCTTGTGCTTGCTGTGCTGCCTGTGCTTGCTGCCTGTGCTTGCTGTGCTGCCTGTGCTGCTTGTGCTTGCTGCCTGTGCTTGCTGTGCTGCCTGTGCTGCCTGTGCTTGCTGCCTGTGCTTGCTGTGCTGCCTGTGCTTGCTGTGCTGAGTGTGTTTGCTGCCTGTGCTTGCTGTGCTGCCTGTGCTTGCTGCCTGTGCTTGCTGCCTGTGCTTGCTGTGCTGCCTGTGGTTGCTGCCTGTGCTTGCTGTGCTGCCTGTGCCGCCTGTGCTTGCTGTCTGTGCTTGCTGTGCTGCCTGTGCTTGCTGTGCTGCCTGTGCTGCCTGTGCTGCCTGTGCTTGCTGCCTGTGCTTGCTGTGCTGCCTGAGCTGCCTGTGCTTGCTGCCTGTGCTTGCTGCCTGTGCTTGCTATGCTGCCTGTGCTTGCTGTGCTGCCTGTGCTTGCTGCCTGTGCTTGCTATGCTGCCTGTGCTTGCTGTGCTGCCTGTGCTTGCTGCCTGTGCTTGCTGCCTGTGCTGCCTGTGCTGCCTGTGCTGCCTGTGCTTGCTGCCTGTGCTTGCTGCCTGTGCTTGCTGTGCTGCCTGTGCTTGCTATGCTGCCTGTGCTTGCTGCCTGTGCTTGCTGTGCTGCCTGTGCTTGCTGCCTGTTCTTGCTGTGCTGCCTGTGCTTGCTGTGCTGCCTGAGCTGCCTGTGCTTGCTGCCTGTGCTTGCTGTGCTGCCTGTGCTTGCTGTGCTGCCTGTGCTTGCTGCCTGTGCTTGCTGTGCTGCCTGAGCTGCCTGTGCTTGCTGTGCTGCCTGTGCTTGCTGCCTGTGCTTGCTGTGCTGCCTGTGCTTGCTGCCTGTGCTTGCTGTTCTTGCTATGCTGCCTGTGCAAGCTGCCTGTGCTTGCTGTGCTGCCTGTGCTTGCTGCCTGTGCTTGCTGTGCTGCCTGAGCTGCCTGTGCTTGCTGCCTGTGCTTGCTGTGCTGCCTGTGCTTGCTGCCTGTGCTTGCTGTGCTGCCTGTGCATGCTATGCTGCCTGTGCAAGCTGCCTGTGCTTGCTGCCTGTGCTTGCTGTGCTGCCGGGGCTTGCTGTGCTGCCTGTGCTTGCTGCCTGTGCTTGCTGTGCTGCCTTTGCTTGCTGCCTGTGCTTGCTGCCTGTGCTTGCTGTGCCGCCTGTGCTTGTTGGGCTGCCTGTGCTTGCTGTGCTTGCTATGCTGCCTGTGCTTGCTGCCTGTGCTTGCTGCCTGTGCTTGCTGTGCTGCCTATGCTTGCTGTTTGTGCTTGCTGTGCTGCCTGTGCTTGCTGTGCTGCTTGTGCTTGTTGTGCTGCCTGTGCTAGCTGTGCTGCCTGTGCTTGCTGCCTGTGCTTGGTGTGCTGCCTGTGCTGTCTGTGCTTGCTGCCTGTGCTTGCTGTGCTGCCTGTGCTTGCTGCCTGTGCTTGCTGTGCTGCCTGTGCTTGCTGCCTGTGCTTGCTGCCTGTGCTTGCTGTGCTGCCTGTGTTTGCTGTGCTGCCTGTGCTTGCTGCCTGTGCTTGCTGTGCTGCCTGTGCTTGCTGCCTGTGCTTGCTGTGCTGCCTGTGCTTGCTATGCTGCCTGTGCTTGCTGCCTGTGCTTGCTGTGCTGCCTGTGTTTGCTGTGCTGCCTGTGCTTGCTGCCTATGCTTGCTGTGCTGCCTGTGCTTGCTGCCTGTGCTTGCTGTGCTGTCTGTGCTTGCTGTGCTGCCTGTGCTTGCTGCCTGTGCTTGCTGCGCTGCGTGTGCTTGCTGTGCTGCCTGTGCTTGCTGCCGGTGCTTGCTGTGCTGCCTTTGCTTGCTGCCTGTGCTTGCTGCCTGTGCTTGCTGTGCCGCCTGTGCTTGTTGTGCTGCCTGTGCTTGCTGTGCTTGCTATGCTGCCTGTGCAAGCTGCCTGTGCTTGCTGTGCTGCCTGTGCTTGCTGCCTGTGCTTGCTGTGCTGCCTGTGCTTGCTGCCTGTGCTTGCTGTGCTGCCTGTGTTTGCTGTGCTGCCTGTGCTTGCTGCCTGTGCTTGCTGTGCTGCCGGTGCTTGCTGCCCGTGCTTGCTGTGCTGCCTGTGCTTGCTGCCTGTGCTTCGTGTGCTGCCTGTGCTGTCTGTGCTTGCTGCCTGTGCTGCCTGTGCTTGCTGTGCTGCCTGTGCTGTGCTGCCTGTGCTTGCTGTGCTGCCTGTGCTTGCTGCCTGTGCTTGCTGTGCTGCCTGTGCTTGCCGCCTGTGCTGCCTGTGCTGCCTGTGCCTGCTGCCTGTGCTTGCTGTGCTGCCTGTGCTTGCTGTGCTTGCTATGCTGCCTGTGCAAGCTGCCTGTGCTTGCTGTGCTGCCTGTGCTTGCTGTGCTGCCGGGGCTTGCTGTGCTGCCTGTGCTTGCTGCCTGTGCTTGCTGTGCTGCCTTTGCTTGCTGCCTGTGCTTGCTGCCTGTGCTTGCTGTGCCGCCTGTGCTTGTTGGGCTGCCTGTGCTTGCTGTGCTTGCTATGCTGCCTGTGCTTGCTGCCTGTGCTTGCTGTGCTGCCTATGCTTGCTGTTTGTGCTTGCTGTGCTGCCTGTGCTTGCTGTGCTGCTTGTGCTTGTTGTGCTGCCTGTGCTAGCTGTGCTGCCTGTGCTTGCTGCCTGTGCTTGGTGTGCTTCCTGTGCTTGCTGTGCTGCCTGTGCTTGCTGTGCTGCCTGCGCTTGCCGCCTGTGCTTGGTGTGCTTCCTGTGCTTGCTGTGCTGCCTGTGCTTGCTGTGCTGCCTGCGCTTGCCGCCTGTGCTTGCTGTGCTGCCTGTGCTTGCTGTGCTGCCTGTGCTTGCTGCCTGTGCAAGCTGCCTGTGCTTGCTGTGCTGCCTGTGTTTGCTGTGCTGCCTGTGTTTGCTGTGCTGCCTGTGCTTGCTGCCTGTGCTTGCTGTGCTGCCTGTGTTTGCTGTGCTGCCTGTGCTTGCTGCCTGTGCTTGCTGAGCTGCCTGTGCAAGCTGCCTGTGCTTGCTGTGCTGCCTGTCCTTGCTGTGCTGCCCGTGCTTGCTGCCTGTGCTTGCTGTGCTGCCTGTGCTTGCTGCCTGTGCTTGCTGTGCTGCCTGTGTTTGCTGTGCTGCCTGTGCTTGCTGCCTGTGCTTGCTGTGCTGCCTGTGTTTGCTGTGCTGCCTGTGCTTGCTGCCTGTGCTTGCTGAGCTGCCTGTGCTTGCTGACTGTGCTTGCTGTGCTTGTTGTGCTGGCTGCGCTTGCTGCCTGTGCTTGCTGTGCTGCCTGTGCTTGCTGCCTGTGCAAGCTGCCTGTGCTTGATGCCTGTGCTTGCTGTGCTTGCTATGCTGCCTGTGCAAGTTGCCTGTGCTTGCTGTGCTGCCTGTGCTTGCTGCCTGTGTTTGCTGTGCTGCCTGTGCTTGCTGCCTGTGCTTGCTGAGCTGCCTGTGCTTGCTGACTGTGCTTGCTGTGCTGCCTGTGCTTGCTGCCTGTGCTTGCTGTGCTGCCTGTGCTCTCTGTGCTTGCTGACTGTGCTTGCTGTGCTGCCTGTGCTTGCTGCCTGTGCTTGCTGTCCTGCCTGTGCTTGCTGCCTGGGCTTGCTGCCTGTGCTTGCTGTGCTGCCTGTGCTTGCTGCCTGTGCTTGCTATGCTGCCTGTGCTTGCTGCCTGTGCTTGCTGCCTGTGCTTGCTGTGCTGCCTGTGCTTGCTGCGCTGCCTGTGCTTGCTGTGCTGCCTGTGCTTGCTGCCTGTGCTTGCTGTGCTGCCTGTGCTGTGCTGCCCGTGCTTGCTGTGCTGCCTGTGCCTGCTGCCTGTGCTTGCTGTGCTGCCTCTGCTTGCTGCCTGTGCTTGCTGCCTGTGCTTGCTGCCTGTGCTTGCTGCCTGTGCTTGCTGCCTGTGCTTGCTGTGCTGCCTGTGCTTGCTGTGCTGCCGGGGCTTGCTGTGCTGCTTGTGCTTGCTGCCTGTGCTTGCTGTGCTGCCTTTGCTTGCTGCCTGTGCTTGCTGCCTGTGCTTGCTGTGCCGCCTGTGCTTGTTGGGCTGCCTGTGCTTGCTATGCTGCCTGTGCTTGCTGCCTGTGCTTGCTGCGCTGCGTGTGGTTGCTGTGCTGCCTGTGCTTGCTGTGCTGCCTGTGCTTGCTGTGCTGCCTTTGATTGCTGCCTGTGCTTGCTGCCTGTGCTTGCTGCCTGTGCTTGCTGTGCTGCCTGTGCTTGCTGCGCTGCCTGTGCTTGCTGTGCTGCCTGTGCTTGCTGCCTGTGCTTGCTGTGCTGCCTGTGCTGCGCTGCGTGTGGTTGCTGTGCTGCCTGTGCTTGCTGTGCTGCCTGTGCTTGCTGTGCTGCCTTTGATTGCTGCCTGTGCTTGCTGCCTGTGCTAGCTGCCTGTGCTTGCTGCCTGTGCTTGCTGTGCTGCCTATGCTTGCTGCCTGTGCTTGCTGTGCTGCCTGTGCTTGCTCCCTGTGCTTGCTGTGCTGCCTGTGCTTGCTGCCTGTGCTTGCTGTACTGCCTGTGCTTGTTGCCTGTGCTTGCTGTGCTGCCTGTGCTTGCTGGCTGCGCTTGCTGCCTGTGCTTGCTGTGCTGCCTGTGCTTGCTGCCTGTGCAAGCTGCCTGTGCTTGATGCCTGTGCTTGCTGTGCTTGCTATGCTGCCTGTGCAAGCTGCCTGTGCTTGCTTTGCTGCCTGTGCTTGCTGCCTGTGCTTGCTGTGCTGCCTGTGTTTGCTGTGCTGCCTGTGCTTGCTGCCTGTGCTTGCTGACTGTGCTTGCTGTGCTGCCTGTGCTTGCTGTGCTGCCTGTGCTTGCTGCCTGTGCTGCCTGTGCTTGCTGTGCTGCCTGTGCTTGCTGTTTGTGCTTGCTGTGCTGCCTGTGCTTGCTGTGCTGCCTGTGCTTGCTGCCTGTGCTTGCTGTGCTGCCTGTGCTTGCTGCCTGTGCTTGCTGGCTGTGCTGCCTGTGCTTGCTGTGCTGCCTGTGCCCCCGCAGGGGGGTCCCTGTGGTGGGGACCTTTGGGGCTTAGCGTACCCACGTACCCGATAGACGCTCTGACTGATCAATCGGTTTGCTCGGGCCGTGCAGTCACTCCACCGGAGGATAATCGGTAGACGGGGTTGAGGTGGGCCCGCCGGCGGTGGATGGTGTAACGTGTGGGAACGTCCCACCTGCGTTGCACTTTGCCACCGCCGGTCCCCCCAACATTGGGACGGCACCCTTAGGGGTTGCAATCGTCGTGGCAGTGGTGATAGCCAAATTTACGCTGGCGAGGGTGTGAAAACCCGGTGTGGGAGTTGCACTCAATCAGCTCGCCCTACCAAGAATTGGCAGAGTCTTGGGAGAGGTTTAGAAAGGCCTCGCTTCCACCAGTAAGATTCGGTGCCGGCAACCCGATAGACTGGGAGCAGTTTTATTGCGCGCTGATTGGACGTATTCCAAATCCGTGCTTCGTCTACGTTTGCGTTGCGCACTCGTAGCAGGGGGCCGTGTGGTTAGAGGCGTCAAGCCAGTTGCTGCACGTTAAACAACACGACTTATGTGCTGCCTGTGCTTGCTGCCTGTGCTTGCTGTGCTGCCTGTGCTTGCTGTGCTGCCTGTGCTTGCTGCCTGTGCTTGCTGTGCCGCCTGTGCTTGTTGTGCTGCCTGTGCTTGCTGTGCTTGCTATGCTGCCTGTGCTTGCTGCCTGTGCTTGCTGTGCTGCCTGTGCTTGCTGCCTGTGCTTGCTGTGCTGCCTGTGCTTGCTGTGCTGCCTTTGCTTGCTGCCTGTGCTTGCTGCCTGTGCTTGCTGTGCTGCCTGTGCTTGCTGCCTGTGCTGCCTGTGCTTGCTGTGCTGCCTGTGCTTGCTGTTTGTGCTTGCTGTGCTGCCTGTGCTTGCTGGCTGTGCTGCCTGTGCTTGCTGCCTGTTCTTGCTGTGCTGCCTGTGCTTGCTGCCTGTGCTTGCTGTGCTGCCTGTGCTTGCTGCCTGTGCTTGCTGTGCTGCCTGTGCTTGCTGTGCTGCCTTTGCTTGCTGCCTGTGCTTGCTGCCTGTGCTTGCTGTGCCGCCTTTGCTTGTTGGGCTGCCTGTGCTTGCTGTGCTTGCTGCCTGTGCTTGCTGTGCTGCCTATGTTTGCTTTTGTGCTTCCTGTGCTGCCTGTGCTTGCTGCCTGTGCTTGCTGTCTGTGCTTGCTGTGCTGCCTGTGCTTGCTGTTTGTGCTTGCTGTGCTGCCTGTGCTTGCTGCCTGTGCTTGCTGTGCTGCCTGTGCTTGCTGCCTGTGCTTGCTGTTTGTGCTTGCTGCCTGTGCTTGCTGTGCTGCCTGTGCTTGTTGCCTGTACTTCCTGTGCTGCCTGTGCTTGCTGCCTGTGCTTGCTGCGCTGCGTGTGCTTGCTGTGCTGCCTGTGCTTGCTGCCTGTGCTTGCTGTGCTGCCTTTGCTTTCTGCCTGTGCTTGCTGCCTGTGCTTGCTGTGCCGCCTGTGCTTGTTGTGCTGTGTTACGTCCGGGCGTCGCGATAGGTCGGTTTAAAGGATTTGTCTAGGATGGAACCGTGTGTGTGTTCGAGCGGTCGACCGTTGTCGCCCGGGAGTAACGCGTGAATACTTAACCTAAAGGATATAAATCAAAAAAGATGATTCTATCAATGACCGAATAAAATGATGACGCGAAAGAACGAAATCAATCTACTCGATCTGCAGGACTTATAGGATTCTCTCTCTTATCAACCCGTACAGGTTGCTGAGTTATTGCGTGTTACATTCCAGTACAGATAATGTTAATTATAGCGCATGCAAAGAAAATAAAAAAAAAGGATAAAGCAGATATAGTGTGGAAAAAACAATAGTGTATATTCTGTGATGATTATTCAGGTGCAGATACAAAGACGACTTGAGTTGAAAAAGCAGATTTCTGACACCAGTTCCGCGGTTAGAAGTGGGTATAAAGAAGTAATATAACTGTAAGAGATATATATACAGAAAGAAAGTGTATCCCGCTTCTAACGCCAATTCCACGTTTTAACAATGGTTACGAGGTTTTGTTTGTATCGGAGTATTGATATAATAAGGAACGGAAAGACTAACTATTACGCAATGTTCGGTAGTACAATTCGCCGGTATGCAAGGCGCGGTATAATCGTGGGTTGAACGAAGCAGCTCGTATTGCGCGTGATATTCGTTATATGAATGGTACAGAGATTCCTTGCAGAATTAAACAGTTCCGATCGCCCAGCGCTCAGAGCACACGGTTACGAGATCGCCTCTACAACTATTGCCCTAGGTTTCCCGTAATACATGTACTGGGGGCAAGAGTCGGGCCAGAAATCATGATCTAGCTGGTAATTGGAATATTCTTACCGTGCTGCTGGAAACGCTCAGACAATCTTTGATCTCTCTCTCTCTCTCTCACGCTCACGCTCGCTCGATGGTATGTCGCTCGCTGTGCTTCTCTCGCTCTTACGCTCGCTCTCAGTTCGGTTGTATGTCGGTAGAAATTCGTATGGTTTATTACGACGAGTACCTTCGAATCGTAAAATGGTATTAATGTACGATCAGGCTTGAGATGGCCTAAGCTCCCGTGTTATCGGAGCTGTAGATGTTACTCGCGAAGAGACTCCTCAGACCGCTCTAGATGTTTAAATCAGTCTAAATACACAACCAATTCCTCACCGAGAGAAGACTTATGTGGAAGTGTTACTTATAATAATAATAATATAATGATCTTTATAAATGAAACTTATATGCTAACGGGCTCGGCGCGATTCGCCGACCACGTGCTGGAAATAACGCGGATCGCACTATTCGCACTCTAGATTAAAATTCGAAACCAAAAAGAAAACCAAAAGAAATATGAGTCCTTGCTCTTTTTTAATAGCTAGATTTTAACACTACGATTTAACGAGGAGTAATGAGTCTCTGATTAAACTGCAAGAATTTGCACAGATTAGCTCACAAAGAATAAACTAAGATATTCCTCGGACAGAGGACTACGCACCTCGCGACTATACAGCCAACTGCGACGACGGTCGCGTCTCGAGATGGTTCCTAGGCCGGCTCAGAGATAGTTTTTAGGCCCCTCTCACAGAATCGGGTACTTAGCGGTCGACGGTATATACAAACATTCGGCTGGCTATGTAAAACGAGACGCTGGTTTTGTTCGTTAGTTTCTCTCTCTGATTAACAGATTTTATTATGAGTGCAAGTCGATCTCGGCACGTAGGAACTTAGTAACTCTTAAGCGCACGCTTCGGTGGGATTGATGATAACGAAAAATAGTCTTGTCCTGCAGCGATGCCTAACAGTGGCGCAATTAATAAATGAAAAGAAAGAGAAAAGGATAAACAATACTCTTAAGCGGAAACTCATCGCTAACCTTAAGTCTATACACTCACACTTGCATACCGCGTACACGCATTCGTTCCTTATACTATATATATATTGTCATGAGTCGGTGTATTGGGTGGGGACGACGGTGATTCCAAGGCGAGGAATATTCTACTTGAAGTTACCGCTCGACGGTACCACGCATGCGCTAGGCATAGGCCGTAATATACAAGTATAGGCGCATACGAAGCCCGGAGTAGAAAGAAAATGACATGATTTTAACTCTAATACTCTAACGGTACGCCGGCTGCGATAGGCACAGGCCGTAATATACAAGTATAGGCGCAACCGGAGATCGGAGTAGCAAGAACAAGAAAAATACTAGGCTAATAAGTTAAAAGTTACGCTGGGACGTAACAGCTGCCTGTGCTTGCTGTGCTTGCTATGCTGCCTGTGCTTGCTGCCTGTGCTTACTGTGCTGCCTGTGCTTGCTGCCTGTGCTTGCTGTGCTGCCTGTGCTTGCTGCCTGTGCTTGCTTCCTGTGCTTGCTGTGCTGCCTGTGCTTGCTGTGCTGCCTGTGCTTGCTGCCTGTGCTTGCTGTGCTGCCTGCGTTTGCTGTGCTGCCTGTGCTTGCTGCCTGTGCTTGCTGTGCTGCCTGCGTTTGCTGTGCTGCCTGTGCTTGCTGCCTGTGCTTGCTGTGGTGCCAGTGCTTGCTGCCTGTGCTTGCTGTGCTGCCTGTGCTTGCTGCCCGTGCTTGCTATGCTGCCGGTGCTTGCTGCCCGTGCTTGCTGTGCTGCCTGTGCTTGCTGCCTGTGCTTGCTGCCTGTGCTGCCTGTGCTTGCTGCCTGTGCTTGCTGCCTGTGCTTGCTATGCTGCCTGTGCTTGCTGCCTGTGCTTGCTGTGCTGCCTGTGCTTGCTGCCTGTGCTTGCTGTGCTGCCTGTGCTTGCTGCCTGTGCTGCCTGTGCTTGCTGTGCTGCCTGTGCTTGCTGCCTGTGCTTGCTGCCTGTGCTTGCTATGCTGCCTGTGCAAGCTGCCTGTGCTTGCTGCCTGTGCTTGCTGTGCTGCCTGTGCAAGCTGCCTGTGCTGTGCTGCCTGTGCAAGCTGCCTGTGCTTGCTGCCTGTGCTTGCTGTGCTGCCTGTGCTTGCTGCCTGTGCTTGGTGTGCTGCCTGTGCTTGGTGTGCTGCCTGTGCTTGCTGCCTGTGCTTGCTGTGCTGCCTGTGCTTGCTGCCTGTGCTTGCTGCGCTGCGTGTGCTTGCTGTGCTGCCTGTGCTTGCTGCCTGTGCTTGCTGTGCTGCCTGTCCTTGCTGCCTGTGCTTGGTGTGCTGCCTGTGCTTCGTGTGCTGCCTGTGCTTGGTGTGCTGCCTGTGCTTGCTGTGCTGCCTGTGCTTGGTGTGCTGCCTGTGCTTGCTGCCTGTGCTTGCTGTGCTTGCTGTGCTGCCTGTGCTTGCTGTGCTGCCTGTGCTTGCTGCCTGTGCTTGCTGTGCTGCCTGAGCTTGCTGCGCTGCCTGTGCTTGCTGTGCTGCCTGTGCTTGCTGTGCTGCCTGTGCTTGCTGTGCTGCCTGTGCTTGCTGTGCTTGCTATGCTGCCTGTGCAAGCTGCCTGTGCTTGCTGTGCTGCCTGTGCTTGCTGCCTGTGCTTACTGTGTTGCCTGTGCTTGCTGCCTGTGCTTACTGTGTTGCCTGTGCTTGCTGTGCTGCCTGTGCTTGGTGTGCTGCCTGTGCTTGCTGCCTGTGCTTGCTGTGCTGCCTGTGCTTGATGTGCTGCCTGTGCTTGCTGCCTGTGCTTGCTGTGCAGCCTGTGCTTGCTGCCTGTGGTTGCTGTGCTGCCTGTGCTTGCTGCCTGTACTTGCTGTGCTGCCTGTGCTTGCTGCCTGTGCTGCCTGTGCTTGCTGCCTGTGCTTGCTGTGCTTGCTATGCTGCCTGTGCAAGCTGCCTGTGCTTGCTGCCTGTGCTTGCTGTGCTGCCTGTGCTTGCTGCCTGTGCTTGGTGTGCTGCCTGTGCTTCGTGTGCTGCCTGTGCTTACTGTGTTGCCTGTGCTTGCTGCCTGTGCTTACTGTGTTGCCTGTGCTTGCTGTGCTGCCTGTGCTTGGTGTGCTGCCTGTGCTTGCTGTGCTGCCCGTGCTTGATGTGCTGCCTGTGCTTGCTGCCTGTGCTTGCTGTGCTGCCTGTGCTTGCTGTGCAGCCTGTGCTTGCTGCCTGTGCTTGCTGTGCTGCCTGTGCTTGCTGCCTGTGCTTGCTGTGCTGCCTGTGCTTGATGTGCTGCCTGTGCTTGCTGCCTGTGCTTGCTGTGCTGCCTGTGCTTGCTGTGCAGCCTGTGCTTGCTGCCTGTGCTTGCTGTGCTGCCTGTGCTTGCTGCCTGTGCTTGCTGTGCTGCCTGTGCTTGCTGCCTGTGCTTGGTGTGCTGCCTGTGCTTCTGTGCTGCCTGTGCTTGCTGCCTGTGCTTGCTGTGCTGCCTATGCTTGCTGCCTGTGCTTGCTGTGCTGCCTGTGCTTGCTGCCTGTGCTTGCTGTGCTGCCTGTGCTTGCTGCCTGTGCTTGCTGCGCTGCGTGTGCTTGCTGTGCTGCCTGTGCTTGGTGTGCTGCCTGTGCTTCGTGTGCTGCCTGTGCTTGGTGTGCTGCCTGTGCTTGCTGTGCTGCCTGTGCTTGCTGCCTGTGCTTGCTGTGCTTGCTGTGCTGCCTGTGCTTGCTGTGCTGCCTGTGCTTGCTGCCTGTGCTTGCTGTGCTGCCTGAGCTTGCTGCGCTGCCTGTGCTTGCTGTGCTGCCTGTGCTTGCTGCCTGTGCTTGCTGTGCTTGCTATGCTGCCTGTGCAAGCTGCCTGTGCTTGCTGTGCTGCCTGTGCTTGCTGTGCTGCCTGTGCTTGCTGCCTGTGCTTACTGTGTTGCCTGTGCTTGCTGCCTGTGCTTACTGTGTTGCCTGTGCTTGCTGTGCTGCCTGTGCTTGGTGTGCTGCCTGTGCTTGCTGCCTGTGCTTGCTGTGCTGCCTGTGCTTGATGTGCTGCCTGTGCTTGCTGCCTGTGCTTGCTGTGCAGCCTGTGCTTGCTGCCTGTGCTTGCTGTGCTGCCTGTGCTTGCTGCCTGTGCTTGCTGTGCTGCCTGCGTTTGCTGTGCTGCCTGTGCTTGCTGCCTGTGCTTGCTGTGGTGCCAGTGCTTGCTGCCTGTGCTTGCTGTGCTGCCTGTGCTTGCTGCCCGTGCTTGCTATGCTGCCGGTGCTTGCTGCCCGTGCTTGCTGTGCTGCCTGTGCTTGCTGCCTGTGCTTGCTGCCTGTGCTGCCTGTGCTTGCTGCCTGTGCTTGCTGCCTGTGCTTGCTATGCTGCCTGTGCTTGCTGCCTGTGCTTGCTGTGCTGCCTGTGCTTGCTGCCTGTGCTTGCTGTGCTGCCTGTGCTTGCTGCCTGTGCTGCCTGTGCTTGCTGTGCTGCCTGTGCTTGCTGCCTGTGCTTGCTGCCTGTGCTTGCTATGCTGCCTGTGCAAGCTGCCTGTGCTTGCTGCCTGTGCTTGCTGTGCTGCCTGTGCAAGCTGCCTGTGCTTGCTGCCTGTGCTTGCTGTGCTGCCTGTGCTTGCTGCCTGTGTTTGGTGTGCTGCCTGTGCTTGGTGTGCTGCCTGTGCTTGGTGTGCTGCCTGTGCTTGCTGCCTGTGCTTGCTGTGCTGCCTGTGCTTGCTGCCTGTGCTTGCTGCGCTGCGTGTGCTTGCTGTGCTGCCTGTGCTTGCTGCCTGTGCTTGCTGTGCTGCCTGTCCTTGCTGCCTGTGCTTGGTGTGCTGCCTGTGCTTCGTGTGCTGCCTGTGCTTGGTGTGCTGCCTGTGCTTGCTGTGCTGCCTGTGCTTGGTGTGCTGCCTGTGCTTGCTGCCTGTGCTTGCTGTGCTTGCTGTGCTGCCTGTGCTTGCTGTGCTGCCTGTGCTTGCTGCCTGTGCTTGCTGTGCTGCCTGAGCTTGCTGCGCTGCCTGTGCTTGCTGTGCTGCCTGTGCTTGCTGTGCTGCCTGTGCTTGCTGTGCTGCAAGTGCTTGCTGTGCTTGCTATGCTGCCTGTGCAAGCTGCCTGTGCTTGCTGTGCTGCCTGTGCTTGCTGTGCTGCCTGTGCTTGCTGCCTGTGCTTACTGTGTTGCCTGTGCTTGCTGCCTGTGCTTACTGTGTTGCCTGTGCTTGCTGTGCTGCCTGTGCTTGGTGTGCTGCCTGTGCTTGCTGCCTGTGCTTGCTGTGCTGCCTGTGCTTGATGTGCTGCCTGTGCTTGCTGCCTGTGCTTGCTGTGCAGCCTGTGCTTGCTGCCTGTGGTTGCTGTGCTGCCTGTGCTTGCTGCCTGTACTTGCTGTGCTGCCTGTGCTTGCTGCCTGTGCTGCCTGTGCTTGCTGCCTGTGCTTGCTGTGCTTGCTATGCTGCCTGTGCAAGCTGCCTGTGCTTGCTGCCTGTGCTTGCTGTGCTGCCTGTGCTTGCTGCCTGTGCTTGGTGTGCTGCCTGTGCTTCGTGTGCTGCCTGTGCTTACTGTGTTGCCTGTGCTTGCTGCCTGTGCTTACTGTGTTGCCTGTGCTTGCTGTGCTGCCTGTGCTTGGTGTGCTGCCTGTGCTTGCTGTGCTGCCCGTGCTTGATGTGCTGCCTGTGCTTGCTGCCTGTGCTTGCTGTGCTGCCTGTGCTTGCTGTGCAGCCTGTGCTTGCTGCCTGTGCTTGCTGTGCTGCCTGTGCTTGCTGCCTGTGCTTGCTGTGCTGCCTGTGCTTGATGTGCTGCCTGTGCTTGCTGCCTGTGCTTGCTGTGCTGCCTGTGCTTGCTGTGCAGCCTGTGCTTGCTGCCTGTGCTTGCTGTGCTGCCTGTGCTTGCTGCCTGTGCTTGCTGTGCTGCCTGTGCTTGCTGCCTGTGCTTGGTGTGCTGCCTGTGCTTCTGTGCTGCCTGTGCTTGCTGCCTGTGCTTGCTGTGCTGCCTATGCTTGCTGCCTGTGCTTGCTGTGCTGCCTGTGCTTGCTGCCTGTGCTTGCTGTGCTGCCTGTGCTTGCTGCCTGTGCTTGCTGCGCTGCGTGTGCTTGCTGTGCTGCCTGTGCTTGCTGTGCTGCCTGTCCTTGCTGCCTGTGCTTGGTGTGCTGCCTGTGCTTCGTGTGCTGCCTGTGCTTGGTGTGCTGCCTGTGCTTGCTGTGCTGCCTGTGCTTGCTGCCTGTGCTTGCTGTGCTTGCTGTGCTGCCTGTGCTTGCTGTGCTGCCTGTGCTTGCTGCCTGTGCTTGCTGTGCTGCCTGAGCTTGCTGCGCTGCCTGTGCTTGCTGTGCTGCCTGTGCTTGCTGCCTGTGCTTGCTGTGCTTGCTATGCTGCCTGTGCAAGCTGCCTGTGCTTGCTGTGCTGCCTGTGCTTGCTGTGCTGCCTGTGCTTGCTGCCTGTGCTTGCTGTGCTGCCTGTGCTTGCTGCCTGTGCTTGCTGTGCTGCCTGTGCTTGATGTGCTGCCTGTGCTTGCTGCCTGTGCTTGCTGTGCAGCCTGTGCTTGCTGCCTGTGCTTGCTGTGCTGCCTGTGCTTGCTGCCTGTGCTTGCTGTGCTGCCTGTGCTTGCTGCCTGTGCTTGGTGTGCTGCCTGTGCTTCGTGTGCTGCCTGTGCTTACTGTGTTGCCTGTGCTTGCTGCCTGTGCTTACTGTGTTGCCTGTGCTTGCTGTGCTGCCTGTGCTTGGTGTGCTGCCTGTGCTTGCTGCCTGTGCTTACTGTGTTGCCTGTGCTTGCTGTGCTGCCTGTGCTTGGTGTGCTGCCTGTGCCTGCTGCCTGTGCTTGCTGTGCTGCCTGTGCTTGGTGTGCTGCCTGTGCTTGCTGCCTGTGCTTGCTGTGCTGCCTGTGCTTGATGTGCTGCCTGTGCTTGCTGCCTGTGCTTGCTATGCTGCCTGTGCAAGCTGCCTGTGCTTGCTGTGCTGCCTGTGCTTGCTGCCTGTGCTTGCTGTGCTGCCTGTGCTTGCTGCCTGTGCTTGCTGTGCTGCCTGTGCTTGCTGCCTGTGCTTGCTGTGCTGCCTGTGCATGCTGTGCTGCCTGTGCTTGCTGCCTGTGCTTGCTGTGCTGCCTGTGCTTGCTGCCTGTGCTTGCTGCCTGTGCTTGCTGTGCTGCCTGTGCTTGCTGCCTGTGCTTGCTGCCTGTGCTTGCTGCCTGTGCTTGCTGTGCTGCCTGTGCTTGCTGCCTGTGCTTGCTGTGCTGCCTGTGCTTGCTGTGCTGCCTGTGTTTGCTGCCTATGCTTGCTGTGCTGCCTGTGCTTGCTGCCTGTGCTTGCTGCCTGTGCTTGCTGTGCTGCCTGTGCTTGCTGCCTGTGCTTGCTGTGCTGCCTGTGCTTGCTGCCTGTGCTTGCTGTGCTGCCTGTGCTTGCTCCCTGTGCTTGCTGTTCTGCCTGTGCTTGCTGCCTGTGCTTGTTGTGCTGCCTGTGCTTGCTGTGCTGCCTGTGCTTGCTGCCTGTGCTTGCTGTGCTGCCTGTGCTTGCTGCCTGTGCTTGCTGTGCTGCCTGTGCTTGCTGCCTGTGCTTGCTGTGCTGTCTGTGCTGTCTGTGCTTGCTGTGCTGCCTGTGCTTGCTGCCTGTGCTTGCTATGCTGCCTGTACTTGCTGTGCTGCCTGTTAGCGATGCATTTGATTTCGCCCATAACACGCGGTAATTCGACAGTGGCACATGACAGTGCGTTGCTGTGTCACCTGTTTTTGGAGGCGCCGAGAGTCGCGGATCATATGTTTACCTCGGCGGCCGGTGCATTGACCTGCGTCTCAGTAAGAGTAAGCGTTGTAAACAAATGCGAGAGTGAATCTCGCCGAAGATCGGAGCAGGCTTTGCCTGTTGGAAAGAGGACGGAGCTTGACCCCTCTGCACTTCCCCCAGAAACGCTAAAACGAACACATCTCGTCGAGCTATTTTGCGGGTTTCTAACATGCCTGTGCTAGCTGCCTGTGCTTGCTGTGCTGCCTGTGCTTACTGCCTGTGCTTGCTGCCTGTGCTTGCTGTGCTGCCTGTGCTTGCTGTGCTTCCTGTTAGCGATGCATTTGATTTCGCCCATAACACGCGGTAATTCGACAGTGGCACACGACAGTGCGTTGCTGTGTCACCTGTTTTTGGAGGCGCCGAGAGTCGCGGATCATATGTTTACCTCGGCGGCCGGTGCATTGACCTGCGTCTCAGTAAGAGTAAGCATTGTAAACAAATGCGAGAGTGAATCTCGCCGAATATCGGAGCAGGCTTTGCCTGTTGGAAAGAGGACGGAGCTTGACCCCTCTGCACTTCCCCCAGAATCGCTAAAACGAACACATCTCGTCGAGCTATTTTGCGGGTTTCTAACATGCCTGTGCTGCCTGTGCTTGCTGTGTTGCCTGTGCTGCCTGTGCTTGCTGTGTTGCCTGTGCTGCCTGTGCTTGCTGCCTGTGCTTGCTGTGCTGCCTGTGCTTGCTGCCTGTGCTTGCTGTGCTGCCTGTGCTTGCTGCCTGTGCTTACTGTGTTGCCTGTGCTTGCTATGCTGCCTGTGCTTGGTGTGCTGCCTGTGCTTGCTGCCTGTGCTTGCTGTGCTTGCTGTGCTGCCTGTGCTTGCTGTGCTGCCTGTGCTTGATGTGCTGCCTGTGCTTGCTGCCTGTGCTTGCTCTGCTGCCTGTGCTTGCTTTGCAGCCTGTGCTTGCTGCCTGTGCTTGCTGCCTGTGCTGCCTGTGCTTGCTGCCTGTGCTTGCTGTGCTTGCTATGCTGCCTGTGCAAGCTGCCTGTGCTTGCTGCCTGTGCTTGCTGTGCTGCCTGTGCTTGCTGTGCTGCCTGTGCTTGCTGCCTGTGCTTGCTGTGCTGCCTGTGCTTGGTGTGCTGCCTGTGCTTGCAGCCTGTGCTTGCTGTGCTGCCTGTGCTTGCTGCCTGTGCTTGCTGTGCTGCCTGTGCTTGCTGTGCTGCCTGTGCTTGCTGTACTTGCTGTGCTGCCTGTGCTTGCTGTGCTGCCTGTGCTTGCTGCCTGTGCTTTCTGTGCTGCCTGTGCTTGCTGCCTGTGCTTTCTGTGCTGCCTGTGCTTGCTGCCTGTGCTTGCTATGCTGCCTGTGCAAGCTGCCTGTGCTTGCTGTGCTGCCTGTGCTTGCTGCCTGTGCTTGCTTCCTGTCCTTGCTGTGCTGCCTGTGCTTGCTGCCTGTGCTTGCTGTGCTGCCTGTGCTTGCTGCCTGTGTTTGCTGTGCTGCCTGTGCTTGCTGCCTGTGTTTGCTGTGCTGCCTGTGCTTGCTGCCTGTGCTTGCTGTGCTGCCTGTGCTTGCTGTGCTGCCTGTGCTTGCTGTGCTGCCTGTGCTTGCTGCCTGTGCTTGCTGTGCTTGCTATGCTGCCTGTGCAAGCTGCCTGTGCTTGCTGTGCTGCCTGTGCTTGCTGCCTGTGCTTGCTGTGCTGCCTGTGCTTGCTGCCTGTGCTTGCTGTGCTGCCTGTGCTTGCTGCCTGTGCTTGCTGTGCTGCCTGTGCATGCTGTGCTGCCTGTGCTTGCTGCCTGTGCTTGCTGTGCTGCCTGTGCTTGCTGCCTGTGCTTGCTGCCTGTGCTTGCTGTGCTGCCTGTGCTTGCTGCCTGTGCTTGCTGCCTGTGCTTGCTGTGCTGCCTGTGCTTGCTGCCTGTGCTTGCTGTGCTGCCTGTGCTTGCTGCCTGTGCTTGCTGCCTGTGCTTGCTGTGCTGCCTGTGCTTGCTGCCTGTGCTTGCTCTGCTGCCTGTGCTTGCTTTGCAGCCTGTGCTTGCTGCCTGTGCTTGCTGCCTGTGCTGCCTGTGCTTGCTGCCTGTGCTTGCTGTGCTTGCTATGCTGCCTGTGCAAGCTGCCTGTGCTTGCTGCCTGTGCTTGCTGTGCTGCCTGTGCTTGCTGTGCTGCCTGTGCTTGCTGCCTGTGCTTGCTGTGCTGCCTGTGCTTGCTGCCTGTGCTTGCTGCCTGTGCTTGCTGTGCTGCCTGTGCTTGCTGCCTGTGCTTGCTCTGCTGCCTGTGCTTGCTTTGCAGCCTGTGCTTGCTGCCTGTGCTTGCTGCCTGTGCTGCCTGTGCTTGCTGCCTGTGCTTGCTGTGCTTGCTATGCTGCCTGTGCAAGCTGCCTGTGCTTGCTGCCTGTGCTTGCTGTGCTGCCTGTGCTTGCTGTGCTGCCTGTGCTTGCTGCCTGTGCTTGCTGTGCTGCCTGTGCTTGGTGTGCTGCCTGTGCTTGCAGCCTGTGCTTGCTGTGCTGCCTGTGCTTGCTGCCTGTGCTTGCTGTGCTGCCTGTGCTTGCTGTGCTGCCTGTGCTTGCTGTACTTGCTGTGCTGCCTGTGCTTGCTGTGCTGCCTGTGCTTGCTGCCTGTGCTTTCTGTGCTGCCTGTGCTTGCTGCCTGTGCTTTCTGTGCTGCCTGTGCTTGCTGCCTGTGCTTGCTATGCTGCCTGTGCAAGCTGCCTGTGCTTGCTGTGCTGCCTGTGCTTGCTGCCTGTGCTTGCTTCCTGTCCTTGCTGTGCTGCCTGTGCTTGCTGCCTGTGCTTGCTGTGCTGCCTGTGCTTGCTGCCTGTGTTTGCTGTGCTGCCTGTGCTTGCTGCCTGTGTTTGCTGTGCTGCCTGTGCTTGCTGCCTGTGCTTGCTGTGCTGCCTGTGCTTGCTGTGCTGCCTGTGCTTGCTGTGCTGCCTGTGCTTGCTGCCTGTGCTTGCTGTGCTTGCTATGCTGCCTGTGCAAGTTGCCTGTGCTTGCTGTGCTGCCTGTGCTTGCTGCCTGTGCTTGCTGTGCTGCCTGTGTTTGCTGTGCTGCCTGTGCTTGCTGCCTGTGCTTGCTGAGCTGCCTGTGCTTGCTGACTGTGCTGCCTGTGCTTGCTGCCTGTGCTTGCTGTGCTGCCTGTGCTCTCTGTGCTTGCTGACTGTGCTTGCTGTGCTGCCTGTGCTTGCTGCCTGTGCTTGCTGTCCTGCCTGTGCTTGCTGCCTGGGCTTGCTGCCTGTGCTTGCTGTGCTGCCTGTGCTTGCTGCCTGTGCTTGCTATGCTGCCTGTGCTTGCTGCCTGTGCTTGCTGCCTGTGCTTGCTGTGCTGCCTGTGCTTGCTGCACTGCCTGTGCTTGCTGTTTGTGCTTGCTGTTTGTGCTTGCTGTGCTGCCTGTGCTTGCTGTGCTGCCTGTGCTTGCTGCCTGTGCTTGCTGTGCTGCCTGAGCTGCGTGTGCTTGCTGTGCTGCCTGTGCTTGCTGCCTGTGCTTGCTGTGCTGAGTGTGTTTGCTGCCTGTGCTGCCTGTGCTTGCTGCCTGTGCTTGCTGTGCTGCCTGTGCTTGCTGTGCTGCCTGTCCTTGCTGCCTGTGCTTGCTGTGCTGCCTGTGCTTGCTGCCTGTGCTTGCTGTGCTGCCTATGCTGGCTGCGCTGCCTGTGCTTGCTGTGCTTGCTGTTTGTGCTTGCTGTTTGTGCTTGCTGTGCTGCCTGTGCTTGCTGTGCTGCCTGTGCTTGCTGCCTGTGCTTGCTGTGCTGCCTGAGCTGCGTGTGCTTGCTGTGCTGCCTGTGCTTGCTGCCTGTGCTTGCTGTGCTGCCTGTGCTTGATGCCTGTGCTTGCTGTGCTTGCTATGCTGCCTGTGCAAGCTGCCTGTGCTTGCTGTGCTGCCTGTGCTTGCTGCCTGTGCTTGCTGTGCTGCCTGTGTTTGCTGTGCTGCCTGTGTTTGCTGTGCTGCCTGTGCTTGCTGCCTGTGCTTGCTGTGCTGCCTGTGCTTGCTGCCTGTGCTTGCTGTGCTGCCTGTGCTTGTTGTGCTGCCTGCGCTTGTTGCCTGTGCTTGCTGTGCTGCCTGTCCTTGCTGCCCGTGCTTGCTGTGCTGCCGGTGCTTGCTGCCCGTGCTTGCTGTGCTGCCTGTGCTTGCTGTGCTGCCTTTGCTTGCTGCCTGTGCTTGCTGCTTGTGCTTGCTGCCTGTGCTTGCTGCCTGTGCTTGCTGTGCCGCCTGTGCTTGTTGTGCTGCCTGTGCTTGCTGCGCTGCCTGTGCTTGCTGTGCTGCCTGTGCTTGCTGCCTGGGCTTGCTGCCTGTGCTTGCTGTGCTGCCTGTGCTTGCTGTGCTGCCTGTGCTTGCTGCCTGTGCTTGCTATGCTGCCTGTGCTTGCTGCCTGTGCTTGCTGTGCTGCCTGTCCTTGCTGCCTGTGCTTGCTGTGCTGCCTGTGCTTGCTGCCTGTGCTTGCTGTGCTGCCTGAGCTGCCTGTGCTTGCTGTGCTGCCTGTGCTTGCTGCCTGTGCTTGCTGTGCTGCCTGTGCTTGCTGCCTGTGCTTGCTGTGCTGCCTATGCTGGCTGCGCTGCCTGTGCTTGCTGTGCTGCCTGTGCTTGCTGTGCTGCCTGTGCTTGCTGCCTGTGCTTGCTGTGCTGCCTGTGCTTGCTGTGCTGAGTGTGTTTGCTGCCTGTGCTTGCTGTGCTGCCTGTGCTTGCTGCCTGTGCTTGCTGTGCTGCCTGAGCTGCCTGTGCTTGCTGCCGGTGCTTGCTGTGCTGCCTGTGCTTGCTGCCTTTGCTTGCTGCCTGTGCTTGCTGCCTGTGCTTGCTATGCTGCCTGTGCAAGCTGCCTGTGCAAGCTGCCTGTGCTTGCTGTGCTGCCTGTGCTTGCTGCCTGTGCTTGCTGTGCTGCCTGTGCTGCCTGTGCTTGCTGTGCTGCCTGTGCTTGCTGCCTGTGCTTGCTGCCTGTGCTTGCTGCCTGTGCTTGCTGTGCTGCCTGCGCTTGCTGTGCTGCCTGTGCTTGCTGCCTGTGCTGCCTGTGCTTGCTGCCTGTGCTTGCTGTGCTGCCTGTGCTTGCTGTGCTGCCTGTGCTTGCTTCCTGTGCTTGCTGTGCTTGCTATGCTGCCTGTGCAAGCTGCCTGTGCTTGCTGCCTGTGCTTGCTGCCTGTGCTTGCTGTGCTGCCTGTGCTTGATGTGCTGCCTGTGCTTGCTGCCTGTGCTTGCTGTGCAGCCTGTGCTTGCTGCCTGTGGTTGCTGTGCTGCCTGTGCTTGCTGCCTGTACTTGCTGTGCTGCCTGTGCTTGCTGCCTGTGCTGCCTGTGCTTGCTGCCTGTGCTTGCTGTGCTTGCTATGCTGCCTGTGCAAGCTGCCTGTGCTTGCTGCCTGTGCTTGCTGTGCTGCCTGTGCTTGCTGCCTGTGCTTGGTGTGCTGCCTGTGCTTCGTGTGCTGCCTGTGCTTACTGTGTTGCCTGTGCTTGCTGCCTGTGCTTACTGTGTTGCCTGTGCTTGCTGTGCTGCCTGTGCTTGGTGTGCTGCCTGTGCTTGCTGTGCTGCCCGTGCTTGATGTGCTGCCTGTGCTTGCTGCCTGTGCTTGCTGTGCTGCCTGTGCTTGCTGTGCAGCCTGTGCTTGCTGCCTGTGCTTGCTGTGCTGCCTGTGCTTGCTGCCTGTGCTTGCTGTGCTGCCTGTGCTTGATGTGCTGCCTGTGCTTGCTGCCTGTGCTTGCTGTGCTGCCTGTGCTTGCTGTGCAGCCTGTGCTTGCTGCCTGTGCTTGCTGTGCTGCCTGTGCTTGCTGCCTGTGCTTGCTGTGCTGCCTGTGCTTGCTGCCTGTGCTTGGTGTGCTGCCTGTGCTTCTGTGCTGCCTGTGCTTGCTGCCTGTGCTTGCTGTGCTGCCTATGCTTGCTGCCTGTGCTTGCTGTGCTGCCTGTGCTTGCTGCCTGTGCTTGCTGTGCTGCCTGTGCTTGCTGCCTGTGCTTGCTGCGCTGCGTGTGCTTGCTGTGCTGCCTGTGCTTGCTGTGCTGCCTGTCCTTGCTGCCTGTGCTTGGTGTGCTGCCTGTGCTTCGTGTGCTGCCTGTGCTTGGTGTGCTGCCTGTGCTTGCTGTGCTGCCTGTGCTTGCTGCCTGTGCTTGCTGTGCTTGCTGTGCTGCCTGTGCTTGCTGTGCTGCCTGTGCTTGCTGCCTGTGCTTGCTGTGCTGCCTGAGCTTGCTGCGCTGCCTGTGCTTGCTGTGCTGCCTGTGCTTGCTGCCTGTGCTTGCTGTGCTTGCTATGCTGCCTGTGCAAGCTGCCTGTGCTTGCTGTGCTGCCTGTGCTTGCTGTGCTGCCTGTGCTTGCTGCCTGTGCTTGCTGTGCTGCCTGTGCTTGCTGCCTGTGCTTGCTGTGCTGCCTGTGCTTGATGTGCTGCCTGTGCTTGCTGCCTGTGCTTGCTGTGCAGCCTGTGCTTGCTGCCTGTGCTTGCTGTGCTGCCTGTGCTTGCTGCCTGTGCTTGCTGTGCTGCCTGTGCTTGCTGCCTGTGCTTGGTGTGCTGCCTGTGCTTCGTGTGCTGCCTGTGCTTACTGTGTTGCCTGTGCTTGCTGCCTGTGCTTACTGTGTTGCCTGTGCTTGCTGTGCTGCCTGTGCTTGGTGTGCTGCCTGTGCTTGCTGCCTGTGCTTACTGTGTTGCCTGTGCTTGCTGTGCTGCCTGTGCTTGGTGTGCTGCCTGTGCCTGCTGCCTGTGCTTGCTGTGCTGCCTGTGCTTGGTGTGCTGCCTGTGCTTGCTGCCTGTGCTTGCTGTGCTGCCTGTGCTTGATGTGCTGCCTGTGCTTGCTGTCTGTGCTTGCTATGCTGCCTGTGCAAGCTGCCTGTGCTTGCTGTGCTGCCTGTGCTTGCTGCCTGTGCTTGCTGTGCTGCCTGTGCTTGCTGCCTGTGCTTGCTGTGCTGCCTGTGCTTGCTGCCTGTGCTTGCTGTGCTGCCTGTGCATGCTGTGCTGCCTGTGCTTGCTGCCTGTGCTTGCTGTGCTGCCTGTGCTTGCTGCCTGTGCTTGCTGCCTGTGCTTGCTGTGCTGCCTGTGCTTGCTGCCTGTGCTTGCTGTGCTGCCTGTGCTTGCTGCCTGTGCTTGCTGCCTGTGCTTGCTGTGCTGCCTGTGCTTGCTGCCTGTGCTTGCTGTGCTGCCTGTGCTTGCTGTGCTGCCTGTGTTTGCTGCCTATGCTTGCTGTGCTGCCTGTGCTTGCTGCCTGTGCTTGCTGCCTGTGCTTGCTGTGCTGCCTGTGCTTGCTGCCTGTGCTTGCTGTGCTGCCTGTGCTTGCTGCCTGTGCTTGCTGTGCTGCCTGTGCTTGCTCCCTGTGCTTGCTGTTCTGCCTGTGCTTGCTGCCTGTGCTTGTTGTGCTGCCTGTGCTTGCTGTGCTGCCTGTGCTTGCTGCCTGTGCTTGCTGTGCTGCCTGTGCTTGCTGCCTGTGCTTGCTGTGCTGCCTGTGCTTGCTGCCTGTGCTTGCTGTGCTGTCTGTGCTGTCTGTGCTTGCTGTGCTGCCTGTGCTTGCTGCCTGTGCTTGCTATGCTGCCTGTACTTGCTGTGCTGCCTGTTAGCGATGCATTTGATTTCGCCCATAACACGCGGTAATTCGACAGTGGCACATGACAGTGCGTTGCTGTGTCACCTGTTTTTGGAGGCGCCGAGAGTCGCGGATCATATGTTTACCTCGGCGGCCGGTGCATTGACCTGCGTCTCAGTAAGAGTAAGCGTTGTAAACAAATGCGAGAGTGAATCTCGCCGAAGATCGGAGCAGGCTTTGCCTGTTGGAAAGAGGACGGAGCTTGACCCCTCTGCACTTCCCCCAGAAACGCTAAAACGAACACATCTCGTCGAGCTATTTTGCGGGTTTCTAACATGCCTGTGCTAGCTGCCTGTGCTTGCTGTGCTGCCTGTGCTTACTGCCTGTGCTTGCTGCCTGTGCTTGCTGTGCTGCCTGTGCTTGCTGTGCTTCCTGTTAGCGATGCATTTGATTTCGCCCATAACACGCGGTAATTCGACAGTGGCACACGACAGTGCGTTGCTGTGTCACCTGTTTTTGGAGGCGCCGAGAGTCGCGGATCATATGTTTACCTCGGCGGCCGGTGCATTGACCTGCGTCTCAGTAAGAGTAAGCATTGTAAACAAATGCGAGAGTGAATCTCGCCGAATATCGGAGCAGGCTTTGCCTGTTGGAAAGAGGACGGAGCTTGACCCCTCTGCACTTCCCCCAGAATCGCTAAAACGAACACATCTCGTCGAGCTATTTTGCGGGTTTCTAACATGCCTGTGCTGCCTGTGCTTGCTGTGTTGCCTGTGCTGCCTGTGCTTGCTGTGTTGCCTGTGCTGCCTGTGCTTGCTGCCTGTGCTTGCTGTGCTGCCTGTGCTTGCTGCCTGTGCTTGCTGTGCTGCCTGTGCTTGCTGCCTGTGCTTACTGTGTTGCCTGTGCTTGCTATGCTGCCTGTGCTTGGTGTGCTGCCTGTGCTTGCTGCCTGTGCTTGCTGTGCTGCCTGTGCTTGCTGTGCTGCCTGTGCTTGATGTGCTGCCTGTGCTTGCTGCCTGTGCTTGCTCTGCTGCCTGTGCTTGCTTTGCAGCCTGTGCTTGCTGCCTGTGCTTGCTGTGCTTGCTATGCTGCCTGTGCAAGCTGCCTGTGCTTGCTGCCTGTGCTTGCTGTGCTGCCTGTGCTTGCTGTGCTGCCTGTGCTTGCTGCCTGTGCTTGCTGTGCTGCCTGTGCTTGGTGTGCTGCCTGTGCTTGCAGCCTGTGCTTGCTGTGCTGCCTGTGCTTGCTGCCTGTGCTTGCTGTGCTGCCTGTGCTTGCTGTGCTGCCTGTGCTTGCTGTACTTGCTGTGCTGCCTGTGCTTGCTGTGCTGCCTGTGCTTGCTGCCTGTGCTTTCTGTGCTGCCTGTGCTTGCTGCCTGTGCTTTCTGTGCTGCCTGTGCTTGCTGCCTGTGCTTGCTATGCTGCCTGTGCAAGCTGCCTGTGCTTGCTGTGCTGCCTGTGCTTGCTGCCTGTGCTTGCTTCCTGTCCTTGCTGTGCTGCCTGTGCTTGCTGCCTGTGCTTGCTGTGCTGCCTGTGCTTGCTGCCTGTGTTTGCTGTGCTGCCTGTGCTTGCTGCCTGTGTTTGCTGTGCTGCCTGTGCTTGCTGCCTGTGCTTGCTGTGCTGCCTGTGCTTGCTGTGCTGCCTGTGCTTGCTGTGCTGCCTGTGCTTGCTGCCTGTGCTTGCTGTGCTTGCTATGCTGCCTGTGCAAGCTGCCTGTGCTTGCTGTGCTGCCTGTGCTTGCTGCCTGTGCTTGCTGTGCTGCCTGTGCTTGCTGCCTGTGCTTGCTGTGCTGCCTGTGCTTGCTGCCTGTGCTTGCTGTGCTGCCTGTGCATGCTGTGCTGCCTGTGCTTGCTGCCTGTGCTTGCTGTGCTGCCTGTGCTTGCTGCCTGTGCTTGCTGCCTGTGCTTGCTGTGCTGCCTGTGCTTGCTGCCTGTGCTTGCTGCCTGTGCTTGCTGTGCTGCCTGTGCTTGCTGCCTGTGCTTGCTGTGCTGCCTGTGCTTGCTGCCTGTGCTTGCTGCCTGTGCTTGCTGTGCTGCCTGTGCTTGCTGCCTGTGCTTGCTCTGCTGCCTGTGCTTGCTTTGCAGCCTGTGCTTGCTGCCTGTGCTTGCTGCCTGTGCTGCCTGTGCTTGCTGCCTGTGCTTGCTGTGCTTGCTATGCTGCCTGTGCAAGCTGCCTGTGCTTGCTGCCTGTGCTTGCTGTGCTGCCTGTGCTTGCTGTGCTGCCTGTGCTTGCTGCCTGTGCTTGCTGTGCTGCCTGTGCTTGGTGTGCTGCCTGTGCTTGCAGCCTGTGCTTGCTGTGCTGCCTGTGCTTGCTGCCTGTGCTTGCTGTGCTGCCTGTGCTTGCTGTGCTGCCTGTGCTTGCTGTACTTGCTGTGCTGCCTGTGCTTGCTGTGCTGCCTGTGCTTGCTGCCTGTGCTTTCTGTGCTGCCTGTGCTTGCTGCCTGTGCTTTCTGTGCTGCCTGTGCTTGCTGCCTGTGCTTGCTATGCTGCCTGTGCAAGCTGCCTGTGCTTGCTGTGCTGCCTGTGCTTGCTGCCTGTGCTTGCTTCCTGTCCTTGCTGTGCTGCCTGTGCTTGCTGCCTGTGCTTGCTGTGCTGCCTGTGCTTGCTGCCTGTGTTTGCTGTGCTGCCTGTGCTTGCTGCCTGTGTTTGCTGTGCTGCCTGTGCTTGCTGCCTGTGCTTGCTGTGCTGCCTGTGCTTGCTGTGCTGCCTGTGCTTGCTGTGCTGCCTGTGCTTGCTGCCTGTGCTTGCTGTGCTTGCTATGCTGCCTGTGCAAGCTGCCTGTGCTTGCTGTGCTGCCTGTGCTTGCTGCCTGTGCTTGCTGTGCTGCCTGTGCTTGCTGCCTGTGCTTGCTGTGCTGCCTGTGCTTGCTGCCTGTGCTTGCTGTGCTGCCTGTGCATGCTGTGCTGCCTGTGCTTGCTGCCTGTGCTTGCTGTGCTGCCTGTGCTTGCTGCCTGTGCTTGCTGCCTGTGCTTGCTGTGCTGCATGTGCTTGCTGCCTGTGCTTGCTGTGCTGCCTGTGCTTGCTGCCTGTGCTTGCTGCCTGTGCTTGCTGTGCTGCCTGTGCTTGCTGCCTGTGCTTGCTGTGCTGCCTGTGCTTGCTGCCTGTGCTTGCTATGCTGCCTGTACTTGCTGTGCTGCCTGTTAGCGATGCATTTGATTTCGCCCATAACACGCGGTAATTCGACAGTGGCATACGACAGTGCGTTGCTGTGTCACCTGTTTTTGAAGGCGCCGAGAGTCGCGGATCATATGTTTACCTCGACGGCCGGTGCATTGACCTGCGTCTCAGTAAGAGTAAGCATTGTAAACAAATGCGAGAGTGTATCTCGCCGAAGATCGGAGCAGGCTTTACCTGTTGGAAAGAGGACGGAGCTTGACCCCTCTGCAATCCCCCAGAATCGCTAAAACGAACACATCTCGTCGAGCTATTTTGCGGGTTTCTAACAGGCCTGTGCTTGCCGCCTGTGCTTGCTGTGCTGCCTGAGCTTGCTGTGCTGCCTGTGCTTGCTGCCTGTGCTTGCTGTGCTGCCTGTGCTTGCTGTGCTGCCTGTGTTTGCTGCCTATGCTTGCTGTGCTGCCTGTGCTTGCTGCCTGTGTTTGCTGTGCTGCCTGTGCTTGCTGTGCTGACTGTGCTCGCTGTGCTGCCTGTGCTGCCTGTGCTTGCTGCCTGTGCTTGCTGTGCTGCCTGTGCTTGCTGCCTGTGCTTGCTGCCTGTGCTTGCTGTGCTGCCTGTGTTTGCTGTGCTTGCTGTGCTGCCTGTGCTTGCTGTGCTGCCTGTGCTTGCTGCCTGTGCTTGCTGTGCTGCCTGTGCTTGCTGCCTGTGCTTGCTGTGCTGCCTGTGCTTGCTGCCTGTGCTTGCTGTGCTGCCTGCACTTGCTGCCTGTGCTTGCTGTGCTGCCTGTGCTTGCTGCCTGTGCTTGCTGTACTGCCTGTGCTTGCTGTGCTGCCTGTGCTTGCTGCCTGTGCTTGCTGTGCTGCCTGTACTTGCTGTGCTGCCTGTGCTTGCTGCCTGTGCTTGCTGTGCTGCCTGAGCTTGCTGCGCTGCCTGTGCTTGCTGTGCTTGCTATGCTGCCTGTGCAAGCTGCCTGTGCTTGCTGTGCTGCCTGTGCTAGCTGCCTGTGCTTGCTGTGCTGCATGTGCTTGCTGCCTGTGCTTGGTGTGCTGCCTGTGCTTGCTGTGCTGCCTGTGCTTGCTGTGCTGCCTGTGCTTGCTGCCTGTGCTTACTGTGTTGCCTGTGCTTGCTGCCTGTGCTTACTGTGTTGCCTGTGCTTGCTGTGATGCCTGTGCTTGGTGTGCTGCCTGTGCTTGCTGCCTGTGCTTGCTGTGCTGCCTGTGTTTGCTGTGCTGCCTGTGCTTGCTGCCTGTGCTTCTGTGCTGCCTGTGCTTGCTGCCTGTGCTTGCTGTGCTGCCTGTGCTTGCTGCCTGTGTTTGCTGTGCTGCCTGTGCTTGCTGTGCTGCCTGTGCTTGCTGCCTGTGCTTGCTGTGGTGCCTGTGATTGCTGTGCTGCCTGTGTTTGCTGCCTGTGCTTGCTGTGCTGCCTGTGCTTGCTGCCTGTGCTTGCTGTGTTGCCTGTGCTTGCTGCCTGTGCGTGCTGTGCTGCCTGTGCTGCCTGTGCTTGCTGTGCTGCCTGTGCTTGGTGTGCTGCCTGTACTGCCTGTGCTACCTGTGCTTGCTGCCTGTGCTTGCTGTACTGCCTGTGCTTGCTGTGCTGCCTGTTAGCGATGCATTTGATTTCGCCCATAACACGCGGTAATTCGACAGTGGCACACGACAGTGCGTTGCTGTGTCACCTGTTTTTGGAGGCGCCGAGAGTCGCGGATCATATGTTTACCTCGGCGGCCGGTGCATTGACCTGCGTCTCAGTAAGAGTAAGCATTGTAAACAAATGCGAGAGTAAATCTCGCCGAACATCGGAGTAGGCTTTGCCTGTTGGAAAGAGGATGGAGCTTGACCCCTCTGCACTTCCCCCAGAATCGCTAAAACGAACACATCTCGTCGAGCTATTTTGCGGGTTCCTAACATGCCTGTGCTTGCTGCCTGTGCTTGCTGTGCTGCCTGTGCTTGCTGCCTGTGCTTGCTGTGATGCCTGTGCTTGCTGCCTGTGCTTGCTGTGCTGCCTGCGCTTGCTGCCTGTGCTTGCTGCCTGTGCTTGCTGTGCTGCCTATGCTTGCTGTTTGTGCTTGCTGTGCTGCCTGTACTTGCTGTGCTGCCTATGCTTGCTGTTTGTGCTTGCTGTGCTGCCTATGCTTGCTGTGCTGCCTGTGCTTGCTGTTCTGCCTGTGCTTGCTGTGCTTGCTATGCTGCCTGTGCTTGCTGCCTGTGCTTGCTGTGCTGCCTGTGCTTGCTGCCTGTGCTTGCTGTGCCGCCTGTACTTGTTGTGCTGCCTGTGCTTGCTGTGCTGCCTGTGCTTGCTGTGCTGCCTGTGCTTGATGCCTGTGCTTGCTGTGCTTGCTATGCTGCCTGTGCAAGCTGCCTGTGCTCGCTGTGCTGCCTGTGCTTGCTTCCTGTGCTTGCTGTGCTGCCTGTGCTTGCTGTGCTGCCTGTGCTTGCTGCCTGTGCTTGCTGTGCTGCCTGTGCTTGCTGCCTGTGCTTGCTGTGCTGCCTGCGTTTGCTGTGCTGCCTGTGCTTGCTGCCTGTGCTTGCTGTGGTGCCAGTGCTTGCTGCCTGTGCTTGCTGCCCGTGCTTGCTATGCTGCCGGTGCTTGCTGCCCGTGCTTGCTGTGCTGCCTGTGCTTGCTGCCTGTGCTTGCTGCCTGTGCTTGCTGCCTGTGCTGCCTGTGCTGCCTGTGCTTGCTGCCTGTGCTTGCTGCCTGTGCTTGCTGTGCTGCCTGTGCTTGCTGCCTGTGCTTGCTGTGCTGCCTGTGCTTGCTGCCTGTGCTGCCTGTGCTTGCTGTGCTGCCTGTGCTTGCTGCCTGTGCTTGCTGTGCTGCCTGTGCTTGCTGCCTGTGCTTGCTATGCTGCCTGTGCAAGCTGCCTGTGCTTGCTGCCTGTGCTTGCTGTGCTGCCTGTGCAAGCTGCCTGTGCTTGCTGCCTGTGCTTGCTGTGCTGCCTGTGCTTGCTGCCTGTGTTTGGTGTGCTGCCTGTGCTTGGTGTGCTGCCTGTGCTTGGTGTGCTGCCTGTGCTTGCTGCCTGTGCTTGCTGTGCTGCCTGTGCTTGCTGCCTGTGCTTGCTGTGCTGCCTGAGCTTGCTGCGCTGCCTGTGCTTGCTGTGCTGCCTGTGCTTGCTGCCTGTGCTTGCTGTGCTTGCGATGCTGCCTGTGCAAGCTGCCTGCGCTTGCTGTGCTGCCTGTGCTAGCTGCCTGTGCTTGCTGTGCTGCCTGTGCTTGCTGCCTGTGCTTGCTGTGCTGCCTGTGCTTGCTGCCTGTGCTTACTGTGTTGCCTGTGCTTGCTGCCTGTGCTTACTGTGTTGCCTGTGCTTGCTGTGATGCCTGTGCTTGGTGTGCTGCCTGTGCTTGCTGCCTGTGCTTGCTGTGCTGCCTGTGCTTGATGTGCTGCCTGTGCTTGCTGCCTGTGCTTGCTGTGCTGCCTGTGCTTGCTGCCTGTGCTTGCTGTGCTGCCTGTGCTTGCTGCCTGTGCTTGCTGTGCTGCCTATGTTTGCTGTGCTGCCTGTACTTTCTGCCTGTGCTTGTTGTGCTGCCTGTGTTTGCTGTGCTGCCTGTGCTTGCTGCCTGTGCTTCTGTGCTGCCTGTGCTTGCTGCCTGTGCTTGCTGTGCTGCCTATGCTTGCTGCCTGTGCTTGCTGTGCTGCCTGTGCTTGCTGCCTGTGCTGCCTGTGCTTGCTGTGCTGCCTGTGCTTGCTGCCTGTGCTTGCTGTGCTGCCTGTGCTTGCTGTGCTGCCTGTGCTTGCTGCCTGTGCTTGCTATGCTGCCTGTAAAAGCTGTCTGTGCTTGCTGCCTGTGCATGCTGTGCTGCCTGTGCTTGCTGCCTGTGCTTGCTGTGCTGCCTGTGCTTGCTGCCTGTGCTTGCTGCGCTGCGTGTGCTTGCTGTGCTGCCTGTGCTTGCTGCCTGTGCTTGCTGTGCTGCCTGTGCTTGCTGCGCTGCGTGTGCTTGCTGTGCTGCCTGTGCTTGCTGCCTGTGCTTGCTGTGCCGCCTGTGCTTGTTGTGCTGCCTGTGCTTGCTATGCTGCCTGTGCTTGCTGCCTGTGCTTGCTGCCTGTGCTTGCTGTGCTGCCTGCGCTTGCTGCCTGTGCTTGCTGTGCTGCCTGTGCTTGCTGTGCTGACTTTGCTTGCTGTGCTGACTTTGCTTGCTGCCTGTGCTTGCTGCCTGTGCTTGCTGTGCTTGCTGTGCTGCCTGTGCTTGCTGCCTGTGCTTGCTGTGCCGCCTGTGCTTGTTGTGCTGCCTGTGCTTGCTGTGCTTGCTATGCTGCCTGTGCTTGCTGCCTGTGCTTGCTGCCTGTGCTTGCTGTGCTGCCTGCGCTTGCTGCCTGTGCTTGCTGTGCTGCCTGTGCTTGCTGTGCTGACTTTGCTTGCTGTGCTGACTTTGCTTGCTGCCTGTGCTTGCTGCCTGTGCTTGCTGTGCTGCCTGTGCTTGCTGCCTGTGCTTACTGTGTTGCCTGTGCTTGCTGCCTGTGCTTACTGTGTTGCCTGTGCTTGCTGTGCTGCCTGTGCTTGGTGTGCTGCCTGTGCTTGCTGCCTGTGCTTGCTGTGCTGCCTGTGCTTGATGTGCTGCCTGTGCTTGCTGTGCTGCCTGTGCTTGCTGTGCTGACTTTGCTTGCTGTGCTGACTTTGCTTGCTGCCTGTGCTTGCTGCCTGTGCTTGCTGTGCTGCCTATGTTTGCTGTTTGTACTTGCTGTGCTGCCTGTGCTTGCTGCCTGTGCTTGCTGCCTGTGCTTGGTGTGCTGCCTGTGCTTGCTGCCTGTGCTTGCTGTGCTGCCTGTGCTTGATGTGCTGCCTGTGCTTGCTGCCTGTGCTTGCTGTGCTGCCTGTGCTTGCTGCCTGTGCTTGCTGCCTCTGCTTGCTGTGCTGCCTGTGCTTGCTGCCTGTGCTTGCTGTGCTGCCTGTGCTTGCTGCCTGTGCTTGCTGTGCTGCCTGTGCTTGCTGTGCTGCCTGTGCTTGCTGCCTGTGCTTGCTATGCTGCCTGTGCTTGATGTGCTGCCTGTTAGCGATGCATTTGATTTCGCAGATAACACGCGGCAATTCGACAGTGGCACACGACAGTGCGTTGCTGTGTCACCTGTTTTTGGAGGCGCCGAGATTCGCGGATCATATGTTTACCTCGGCGGCCGGTGCATTGACCTGCGTCTCAGTAAGAGTAAGCATTGTAAACAAATGCGAGAGTGAATCTCGCCGAAGATCGGAGCAGGCTTTGCCTGTTGGAAAGAGGACGGAGCTTGACCCCTCTGCACTTCCCCCAGAATCGCTAAAACGAACACATCTCGTCGAGCTATTTTGCGGGTTTCTAACATGCCTGTGCTAGCTGCCTGTGCTTGCTGTGATGCCTGTGCTTGCTGTGCTGCCTGTGCTTGCTGCCTGTGCTTGCTGTGCTGCCTGTGCTTGCTGCCTGTGCTTGCTGCCTGTGCTTGCTGCCTGTGCTTGCTGTGCTGCCTGTGCTTGCTGCCTGTGCTTGCTGTGCTGCCTGTGCTTGCTGCCTGTGCTTGCTGCCTGTGCTTGCTGTGCTGCCTGTGCTTGCTGCCGGTGCTTGCTGTGCTGCCTGTGCTTGCTGCCTGTGCTTGCTGCCTGTGCTTGCTGTGCTGCCTGTGCTTGATGCCTGTGCTTGCTGTGCTTGCTATGCTGCCTGTGCAAGTTGCCTGTGCTTGCTGCGCTGCCTGTGCTTGCTGTGCTGCCTGTGTTTGCTGTGCTGCCTGTGCTTGATGCCTGTGCTTGCTGTGCTTGCTATGCTGCCTGTGCAAGTTGCCTGTGCTTGCTGTGCTGCCTGTGCTTGCTGCCTGTGCTTGCTGTGCTGCCTGTGTTTGCTGTGCTGCCTGTGCTTGCTGCCTGTGCTTGCTGAGCTGCCTGTGCTTGCTGACTGTGCTTGCTGTGCTGCCTGTGCTTGCTGCCTGTGCTTGCTGTGCTGCCTGTGCTCTCTGTGCTTGCTGACTGTGCTTGCTGTGCTGCCTGTGCTTGCTGCCTGTGCTTGCTGTCCTGCCTGTGCTTGCTGCCTGGGCTTGCTGCCTGTGCTTGCTGTGCTACCTGTGCTTGCTGCCTGTGCTTGCTGTGCTGCCTGTGTTTGCTGTGCTGCCTGTGCTTGATGCCTGTGCTTGCTGTGCTTGCTGTGCTGCCTGTGCTTGCTGTCTATGCTTGCTGTGCTGCCTGTGCTTGCTGCGCTGCCTGTGCTTGCTGTGCTGCCTGTGCTTGCTGCCTGTGCTTGCTGCCTGTGCTTGCTGTGCTGCCTGTGCTGTGCTGCCCGTGCTTGCTGTGCTGCCTGCTGCCTGTGCTTGCTGTGCTGCCTGTGCTTGCTGCCTGTGCTTGCTGCCTGTGCTTGCTGTGCTGCCTGTGCTTGCTGCCTGTGCTTGCTGCCTGTGCTTGCTGCCTGTGCTTGCTGTGCTGCCTGTGCTTCCTATGCTGCCTGTGCTTGCTGCCTGTGCTTGCTGTGCTGCCTGTGCTTGCTGCCTGTGCTTGCTGTGCTGCCTGTGCTTGCCGCCTGTGCTGCCTGTGCTGCCTGTGCTTGCTGCCTGTGCTTGCTGTGCTGCCTGTGCTTGCTGTGCTGCCTGAGCTGCCTGTGCTTGCTGCCTGTGCTTGCTGTGCTGCTTGTGCTTGCTGCCTGTGCTTGCTGTGCAGCCTGGGCTTGCTGTGCTGCCTGCGCTTGCTGTGCTGCCTCTGCTCGCTGCGCTGCGTGTGCTTGCTGTGCTGCCTGTGCTTGCTGCCTGTGCTTGCTGTGCTGCCTGTGCTTGCTGCCTGTGCCGCCTGTGCTTGTTGTGCTGCCTGTGCTTGCTGTGCTTGCTGTGCTTGCTATGCTACCTGTGCTTGCTGTGCTGCCTATGCTTGCTGTTTGTGCTTGCTGTGCTGCCTGTGCTTGTTGTGCTGGCTGCGCTTGCTGCCTGTGCTTGCTGTGCTGCCTGTGCTTGCTGCCTGTGCTTGCTGCCTGTGCAAGCTGCCTGTGCTTGATGCCTGTGCTTGCTGTGCTTGCTATGCTGCCTGTGCAAGTTGCCTGTGCTTGCTGTGCTGCCTGTGCTTGCTGCCTGTGCTTGCTGTGCTGCCTGTGTTTGCTGTGCTGCCTGTGCTTGATGCCTGTGCTTGCTGTGCTTGCTATGCTGCCTGTGCAAGTTGCCTGTGCTTGCTGTGCTGCCTGTGCTTGCTGCCTGTGCTTGCTGTGCTGCCTGTGTTTGCTGTGCTGCCTGTGCTTGCTGCCTGTGCTTGCTGAGCTGCCTGTGCTTGCTGACTGTGCTTGCTGTGCTGCCTGTGCTTGCTGCCTGTGCTTGCTGTGCTGCCTGTGCTCTCTGTGCTTGCTGACTGTGCTTGCTGTGCTGCCTGTGCTTGCTGCCTGTGCTTGCTGTCCTGCCTGTGCTTGCTGCCTGGGCTTGCTGCCTGTGCTTGCTGTGCTGCCTGTGCTTCGTGTGCTGCCTGTGCTTACTGTGTTGCCTGTGCTTGCTGCCTGTGCTTACTGTGTTGCCTGTGCTTGCTGTGCTGCCTGTGCTTGGTGTGCTGCCTGTGCTTGCTGCCTGTGCTTGCTGTGCTGCCTGTGCTTGATGTGCTGCCTGTGCTTGCTGCCTGTGCTTGCTGTGCTGCCTGTGCTTGCTGTGCAGCCTGTGCTTGCTGCCTGTGCTTGCTGTGCTGCCTGTGCTTGCTGCCTGTGCTTGCTGTGCTGCCTGTGCTTGCTGCCTGTGCTTGGTGTGCTGCCTGTGCTTCGTGTGCTGCCTGTGCTTACTGTGTTGCCTGTGCTTGCTGTGCTGCCTGTGCTTGGTGTGCTGCCTGTGCTTGCTGCCTGTGCTTACTGTGTTGCCTGTGCTTGCTGTGCTGCTTGTGCTTGGTGTGCTGCCTGTGCCTGCTGCCTGTGCTTGCTGTGCTGCCTGTGCTTGGTGTGCTGCCTGTGCTTGCTGCCTGTGCTTGCTGTGCTGCCTGTGCTTGATGTGCTGCCTGTGCTTGCTGCCTGTGCTTGCTGTGCTGCCTGTGCTTGCTGCCTGTGCTTGCTGTGCTGCCTGTGCTTGCTGCCTCTGCTTGCTGTGCTGCCTGTGCTTGCTGTGCTGCCTGTGCTTGCTGCCTGTGCTTGCTGTGCTGACTGTGCTTGCTGTGCTGCCTGTGCTTGCTGCCTGTGCTTACTGTGTTGCCTGTGCTTGCTGCCTGTGCTTACTGTGTTGCCTGTGCTTGCTGTGCTGCCTGTGCTTGGTGTGCTGCCTGTGCTTGCTGCCTGTGCTTGCTGTGCTGCCTGTGCTTACTGTGTTGCCTGTGCTTGCTGCCTGTGCTTACTGTGTTGCCTGTGCTTGCTGTGCTGCCTGTGCTTGGTGTGCTGCCTGTGCTTGCTGCCTGTGCTTACTGTGTTGCCTGTGCTTGCTGTGCTGCCTGTGCTTGGTGTGCTGCCTGTGCCTGCTGCCTGTGCTTGCTGTGCTGCCTGTGCTTGCTGCCTGTGCTTGCTGTGCTTGCTATGCTGCCTGTGCAAGCTGCCTGTGCTTGCTGTGCTGCCTGTGCTTGCTGCCTGTGCTTGCTTTGCTGCCTGTGCTTGCTGCCTGTGCTTGCTGTGCTGCCTGTGTTTGCTGTGCTGCCAGTGCTTGCTGCCTGTGCTTGCTGAGCTGCCTGTGCTTGCTGACTGTGCTTGTTGTGCTGCCTGTGCTTGCTGCCTGTGCTTGCTGTGCTGTCTGTGCTTGCTGTGCTGCCTGTGCTTGCTGCCTGTGCTTGCTGTGCTGCCTGAGCTTGCTGCGCTGCCTGTGCTTGCTGTGCTGCCTGTGCTTGCTGCCTGTGCTTGCTGTGCTTGCTATGCTGCCTGTGCAAGCTGCCTGTGCTTGCTGTGCTGCCTGTGCTTGCTGCCTGTGCTTGCTGTGCTGCCTGTGTTTGCTGTGCTGCCTGTGCTTGCTGCCTGTGCTTACTGTGTTGCCTGTGCTTGCTGCCTGTGCTTACTGTGTTGCCTGTGCTTACTGTGTTGCCTGTGCTTGCTGCCTGTGCTTACTGTGTTGCCTGTGCTTGCTGTGCTGCCTGTGCTTGGTGTGCTGCCTGTGCTTGCTGCCTGTGCTTGCTGTGCTGCCTGTGCTTACTGTGTTGCCTGTGCTTGCTGCCTGTGCTTACTGTGTTGCCTGTGCTTGCTGTGCTGCCTGTGCTTGGTGTGCTGCCTGTGCTTGCTGCCTGTGCTTGCTGTGCTGCCTGTGCTTACTGTGTTGCCTGTGCTTGCTGCCTGTGCTTACTGTGTTGCCTGTGCTTGCTGTGCTGCCTGTGCTTGGTGTGCTGCCTGTGCTTGCTGCCTGTGCTTACTGTGTTGCCTGTGCTTGCTGTGCTGCCTGTGCTTGGTGTGCTGCCTGTGCCTGCTGCCTGTGCTTGCTGTGCTGCCTGTGCTTGCTGCCTGTGCTTGCTGTGCTTGCTATGCTGCCTGTGCAAGCTGCCTGTGCTTGCTGTGCTGCCTGTGCTTGCTGCCTGTGCTTGCTTTGCTGCCTGTGCTTGCTGCCTGTGCTTGCTGTGCTGCCTGTGTTTGCTGTGCTGCCAGTGCTTGCTGCCTGTGCTTGCTTTGCTGCCTGTGCTTGCTGACTGTGCTTGTTGTGCTGCCTGTGCTTGCTGCCTGTGCTTGCTGTGCTGTCTGTGCTTGCTGTGCTGCCTGTGCTTGCTGCCTGTGCTTGCTGTGCTGCCTGAGCTTGCTGCGCTGCCTGTGCTTGCTGTGCTGCCTGTGCTTGCTGCCTGTGCTTGCTGTGCTTGCTATGCTGCCTGTGCAAGCTGCCTGTGCTTGCTGTGCTGCCTGTGCTTGCTGCCTGTGCTTGCTGTGCTGCCTGTGTTTGCTGTGCTGCCTGTGCTTGCTGCCTGTGCTTACTGTGTTGCCTGTGCTTGCTGCCTGTGCTTACTGTGTTGCCTGTGCTTACTGTGTTGCCTGTGCTTGCTGCCTGTGCTTACTGTGTTGCCTGTGCTTGCTGTGCTGCCTGTGCTTGGTGTGCTGCCTGTGCTTGCTGCCTGTGCTTGCTGTGCTGCCTGTGCTTACTGTGTTGCCTGTGCTTGCTGCCTGTGCTTACTGTGTTGCCTGTGCTTGCTGTGCTGCCTGTGCTTGGTGTGCTGCCTGTGCTTGCTGCCTGTGCTTGCTGTGCTTGCTATGCTGCCTGTGCAAGCTGCCTGTGCTTGCTGTGCTGCCTGTGCTTGCTGCCTGTGCTTGATGTGCTGCCTGTGCTTGCTGCCTGTGCTTGCTGTGCTGCCTGTGCTTGCTGCCTGTGCTTGCTGTGCTGCCTGTGCTTGCTGCCTCTGCTTGCTGTGCTGCCTGTGCTTGCTGCCTGTGCTTGCTGTGCTGCCTGTGCTTGCTGCCTGTGCTTGCTGTGCTGTCTGTGCTTGCTGTGCTGCCTGTGCTTGCTGTGCTGCCTGTGCTTGCTGCCTGTGCTTGCTATGCTGCCTGTGCTTGATGTGCTGCCTGTTAGCGATGCATTTGATTTCGCCCATAACACGCGGTAATTCGACAGTGGCACATGACAGTGCGTTGCTGTGTCACCTGTTTTTGGAGGCGCCGAGAGTCGCGGATCATATGTTTACCTCGGCGGCCGGTGCATTGACCTGCGTCTCAGTAAGAGTAAGCGTTGTAAACAAATGCGAGAGTGAATCTCGCCGAATATCGGAGCAGGCTTTGCCTGTTGGAAAGAGGACGGAGCTTGACCCCTCTGCACTTCCCCCAGAATCGCTAAAACGAACACATCTCGTCGAGCTATTTTGCGGGTTTCTAACATGCCTGTGCTGCCTGTGCTTGCTGTGTTGCCTGTGCTGCCTGTGCTTGCTGTGTTGCCTGTGCTGCCTGTGCTTGCTGTGTTGCCTGTGCTGCCTGTGCTTGCTGCCTGTGCTTGCTGTGCTGCCTGTGCTTGCTGCCTGTGCTTGCTGTGCTGCCTGTGCTTGCTGCCTGTGCTTACTGTGTTGCCTGTGCTTGCTATGCTGCCTGTGCTTGGTGTGCTGCCTGTGCTTGCTGCCTGTGCTGCCTGTGCTTGCTGCCTGTGCTTGCTGTGCTTGCTATGCTGCCTGTGCAAGCTGCCTGTGCTTGCTGCCTGTGCTTGCTGTGCTGCCTGTGCTTGCTGCCTGTGCTTGCTGTGCTGCCTGTGCTTGGTGTGCTGCCTGTGCTGGCTGCCTGTGCTTGCTGTGCTGCCTGTGCTTGCTGTGCTGCCTGTGCTTGCTGCCTGTGCTTGCTATGCTGCCTGTGCAAGCTGCCTGTGCTTGCTGCCTGTGCTTGCTTCCTGTCCTTGCTGTGCTGCCTGTGCTTGCTGCCTGTGCTTGCTTCCTGTCCTTGCTGTGCTGCCTGTGCTTGCTGCCTGTGCTTGCTGTGCTGCCTGTGCTTGCTGCCTGTGTTTGCTGTGCTGCCTGTGCTTGCTGCCTGTGTTTGCTGTGCTGCCTGTGCTTGCTGCCTGTGCTTGCTGTGCTGCCTGTGCTTGCTGTGCTGCCTGTGCTTGCTGCCTGTGCTTGCTGTACTTGCTGTGCTGCCTGTGCTTGCTGTGCTGCCTGTGCTTGCTGTGCTGCCTGTGCTTGCTGCCTGTGCTTGCTGTGTTTGCTATGCTGCCTGTGCAAGCTGCCTGTGCTTGCTGTGCTGCCTGTGCTTGCTGCCTGTGCTTGCTGTGCTGCCTGTGCTTGCTGCCTGTGCTTGCTGTGCTGCCTGTGCTTGCTGCCTGTGCTTGCTGTGCTGCCTGTGCATGCTGTGCTGCCTGTGCTTGCTGCCTGTGCTTGCTGTGCTGCCTGTGCTTGCTGCCTGTGCTTGCTGCCTGTGCTTGCTGTGCTGCCTGTGCTTGCTGCCTGTGCTTGCTGTGCTGCCTGTGCTTGCTGCCTGTGCTTGCTGCCTGTGCTTGCTGTGCTGCCTGTGCTTGCTGCCTGTGCTTGCTGTGCTGCCTGTGCTTGCTGCCTGTGCTTGCTATGCTGCCTGTACTTGCTGTGCTGCCTGTTAGCGATGCATTTGATTTCGCCCATAACACGCGGTAATTCGACAGTGGCATACGACAGTGCGTTGCTGTGTCACCTGTTTTTGAAGGCGCCGAGAGTCGCGGATCATATGTTTACCTCGGCGGCCGGTGCATTGACCTGCGTCTCAGTATGAGTAAGCATTGTAAACAAATGCGAGAGTGTATCTCGCCGAAGATCGGAGCAGGCTTTACCTGTTGGAAAGAGGACGGAGCTTGACCCCTCTGCAATCCCCCAGAATCGCTAAAACGAACACATCTCGTCGAGCTATTTTGCGGGTTTCTAACATGCCTGTGCTTGCCGCCTGTGCTTGCTGTGCTGCCTATGCTTGCTGTGCTGCCTGTGCTTGCTGCCTGTGCTTGCTGTGCTGCCTGTGCTTGCTGCCTGTGCTTGCTGTGCTGACTGTGCTCGCTGTGCTGCCTGTGCTGCCTGTGCTTGCTGCCTGTGCTTGCTGTGCTGCCTGTGCTTGCTGCCTGTGCTTGCTGTGCTGCCTGTGTTTGCTGTGCTTGCTGTGCTGCCTGTGCTTGCTGCCTGTGCTTGCTGTGCTGCCTGTGCTTGCTGCCTGTGCTTGCTGTGCTGCCTGTGCTTGCTGCCTGTGCTTGCTGTGCTGCCTGTGGTTGCTGCCTGTGCTTGCTGCCTGTGCTTGCTGTGCTGCCTGTACTTGCTGCCTGTGCTTGCTGTGCTGCCTGTTAGCGATGCATTTGATTTCGCCCATAACACGCGGTAATTCGACAGTGGCTCACGACAGTGCGTTGCTGTGTCACCTGTTTTTGGAGGCGCCGAGAGTCGCGGATCATATGTTTACCTCGGCGGCCGGTGCATTGACCTGCGTCTCAGTAAGAGTAAGCATTGTAAACAAATGCGAGAGTGAATCTCGCCGAAGATCGGAGCAGGCTTTGCCTGTTGGAAAGAGGACGGAGCTTGACCCCTCTGCACTTCCCCCAGAATCGCTAAAACGAACACATCTCGTCGAGCTATTTTGCGGGTTTCTAAGATGCCTGTGCTTGCTGTGCTGCCCGTGCTTGCTGTGTTGCCTGTGCTTGCTGCCTGTGCTTGCTGTGCTGCCTCTGCTTGCTGTGCTGCCTGTGCTTGCTGCCTGTGCTTGCTGTGCTGCCTGTGCTGCCTGTGCTTACTGTGCTGCCTGTGCTTTGTGTGCTGCCTGTGCTGCCTGTGCTTGCTGTACTGCCTGTTAGCGATGCATTTGATTTCGCCCATAACACGCGGTAATTCGACAGTGGCACACGACAGTGCGTTGCTGTGTCACCTGTTTTTGGAGGCGCCGAGAGTCGCGGATCATATGTTTACCTCTGCGGCCGGTGCATTGACCTGCGTCTCAGTAAGAGTAAGCATTGTAAACAAATGCGAGAGTGAATCTCGCCGAACATCGGAGCAGGCTTTGCCAGTTGGAAAGAGGATGGAGCTTGACCCCCCTGCACTTCCCCCAGAATCGCTAAAACGAACACATCTCGTCGAGCTATTTTGCGGGTTTCTAACATGCCTGTGCTTGCTGCCTGTGCTTAATGTGCTGCCTGTGCTTGCTGCCTGTGTTTGCTGTGCTGCCTGTGCTTGCTGCCTGTGCTTGCTGTGCTGCCTGCGCTTGCTGCCTGTGCTTGCTGTACTTGCTGTGCTGCCTGTGCTTGCTGCCTGTGCTTGCTGTGCTGCCTGTGCTTGCTGCCTGTGCTTGCTGTGCTGCCTGTGATTGCTGTGCTGCCTGTGTTTGCTGCCTGTGCTTGCTGCCTGTGCTTGCTGTGTTGCCTGTGCTTGCTGCCTGTGCTTGCTGTGCTGCCTGTGCTGCCTGTGCTTGCTGTGCTGCCTGTGCTTGGTGTGCTGCCTGTACTGCCTGTGCTGCCTGTGCTTGCTGCCTGTGCTTGCTGTACTGCCTGTGCTTGCTGTGCTGCCTGTTAGCGATGCATTTGATTTCGCCCATAACACGCGGTAATTCGACAGTGGCACACGACAGTGCGTTGCTGTGTCACCTGTTTTTGGAGGTGCCGAGAGTCGCGGATCATATGTTTACCTCGGCGGCCGGTGCATTGACCTGCGTCTCAGTAAGAGTAAGCATTGTAAACAAATGCGAGAGTGAATCTCGCCGAACATCGGAGTTGGCTTTGCCTGTTGGAAAGAGGATGGAGCTTGACCCCTCTGCACTTCCCCCAGAAATCGCTAAAACGAACACATCTCGTCGAGCTATTTTGCGGGTTTCTAACATGCCTGTGCTTGCTGCCTGTGCTTGCTGTGCTGCCTGTGCTTGCTGCCTGTGCTTGCTGTGATGCCTGTGCTTGCTGCCTGTGCTTGCTGTGCTGCCTGCGCTTGCTGCCTGTGCTTGCTGCCTGTGCTTGCTGTGCTGCCTATGCTTGCTGTTTGTGCTTGCTGTGCTGCCTGTACTTGCTGTGCTGCCTGTGCTTGCTGTTTGTGCTTGCTGTGCTGCCTATGCTTGCTGTTTGTGCTTGCTGTGCTGCCTGTGCTTGCTGTTCTGCCTTTGCTTGCTGTGTTTGCTATGCTGCCTGTGCTTGCTGCCTGTGCTTGCTGTGCTGCCTGTGCTTGCTGCCTGTGCTTGCTGTGCCGCCTGTACTTGTTGTGCTGCCTGTGCTTGCTGTGCTGCCTGTGCTTGCTGTGCTGCCTGTGCTTGATGCCTGTGCTTGCTGTGCTTGCTATGCTGCCTGTGCAAGCTGCCTGTGCTCGCTGTGCTGCCTGTGCTTGCTGCCTGTGCTTGCTGTGCTGCCTGTGTTTGCTGTGCTGCCTGTCCTTGCTGCCTGTGCTTGCTGTGCTGCCTGTGCTTGCTGCCTGTGCTTGCTGTGCTGCCTGTGCTTGCTGCCTGTACTTGCTTCCTGTGCTTGCTGTGCTGCCTGTGCTTGCTGCCTGTGCTTGCTGTGCTGCCTATGCTTGCTGCCTGTGCTTGCTGTGCTGCCTGTGCTTGCTGCCTGTGCTTGCTTCCTGTGCTTGCTGTGCTGCCTGTGCTTGCTGCCTGTGCTTGCTGTGCTGCCTGTGCTTGCTGCCTGTGCTTGCTGCCTGTGCTTGGTGTGCTGCCTGTGCTTGCTGTGCTGCCTGTGCTTGCTGCCTGTGCTTACTGTGTTGCCTGTGCTTGCTGCCTGTGCTTACTGTGTTGCCTGTGCTTGCTGTGATGCCTGTGCTTGGTGTGCTGCCTGTGCTTGCTGCCTGTGCTTGCTGTGCTGCCTGTGCTTGCTGCCTGTGCTTGCTGTGCTGCCTGTGCTTGCTGCCTGTGCTTGCTGTGCTGCCTGTGCTTGCTGCCTGTGCTTGCTGTGCTGCCTATGTTTGCTGTGCTGCCTGTACTTTCTGCCTGTGCTTGCTGTGCTGCCTGTGTTTGCTGTGCTGCCTGTGCTTGCTGCCTGTGCTTCTGTGCTGCCTGTGCTTGCTGCCTGTGCTTGCTGTGCTGCCTATGCTTGCTGCCTGTGCTTGCTGTGCTGCCTGTGCTTGCTGCCTGTGCTGCCTGTGCTTGCTGTGCTGCCTGTGCTTGCTGCCTGTGCTTGCTGTGCTGCCTGTGCTTGCTGTGCTGCCTGTGCTTGCTGCCTGTGCTTGCTATGCTGCCTGTAAAAGCTGCCTGTGCTTGCTGCCTGTGCATGCTGTGCTGCCTGTGCTTGCTGCCTGTGCTTGCTGTGCTGCCTGTGCTTGCTGCCTGTGCTTGCTGCGCTGCGTGTGCTTGCTGTGCTGCCTGTGCTTGCTGCCTGTGCTTGCTGTGCTGCCTGTGCTTGCTGCGCTGCGTGTGCTTGCTGTGCTGCCTGTGCTTGCTGCCTGTGCTTGCTGTGCCGCCTGTGCTTGTTGTGCTGCCTGTGCTTGCTGTGCTTGCTATGCTGCCTGTGCTTGCTGCCTGTGCTTGCTGCCTGTGCTTGCTGTGCTGCCTGCGCTTGCTGCCTGTGCTTGCTGTGCTGCCTGTGCTTGCTGTGCTGACTTTGCTTGCTGCCTGTGCTTGCTGCCTGTGCTTGCTGTGCTGCCTATGTTTGCTGTTTGTGCTTGCTGTGCTGCCTGTGCTTGCTGCCTGTGCTTGCTGTGCTGCCTGTGCTTGCTGTTTGTGCTTGCTGTGCTGCCTGTGCTTGCTGCCTGTGCTTGCTGTGCTGCCTGTGCTTGCTGCCTGTGCTTGCTGTGCTGCCTGTGCTTGCTGTGCTGCCTGTGCTTGCTGCCTGTGCTTGCTGCCTGTGCTTGCTGCGCTGCGTGTGCTTGCTGTGCTGCCTGTGCTTGCTGCCTGTGCTTGCTGTGCTGCCTGTGCTTGCTGCCTGTGCTTGCTGCCTGTGCTTGCTGCGCTGCGTGTGCTTGCTGTGCTGCCTGTGCTTGCTGCCTGTGCTTGCTGTGCTGCCTGTCCTTGCTGCCTGTGCTTGGTGTGCTGCCTGTGCTTCGTGTGCTGCCTGTGCTTGGTGTGCTGCCTGTGCTTGCTGTGCTGCCTGTGCTTGGTGTGCTGCCTGTGCTTGCTGCCTGTGCTTGCTGTGCTTGCTGTGCTGCCTGTGCTTGCTGTGCTGCCTGTGCTTGGTGTGCTGCCTGTGCTTCGTGTGCTGCCTGAGCTTGCTGCGCTGCCTGTGCTTGCTGTGCTGCCTGTGCTTGCTGCCTGTGCTTGCTGTGCTTGCTATGCTGCCTGTGCAAGCTGCCTGTGCTTGCTGTGCTGCCTGTGCTTGCTGCCTGTGCTTGCTGTGCTGCCTGTGCTTGCTGTGCTGCCTGTGCTTGCTGCCTGTGCTTACTGTGTTGCCTGTGCTTGCTGCCTGTGCTTACTGTGTTGCCTGTGCTTGCTGTGCTGCCTGTGCTTGGTGTGCTGCCTGTGCTTGGTGTGCTGCCTGTGCTTGCTGCCTGTGCTTGCTGTGCTGCCTGTGCTTGATGTGCTGCCTGTGCTTGCTGCCTGTGCTTGCTGTGCAGCCTGTGCTTGCTGTGCTGCCTGTGCTTGCTGTGCTGCCTGTGCTTGCTGCCTGTGCTTGCTGCCTGTGCTGCCTGTGCTTGCTGCCTGTGCTGCCTGTGCTTGCTGCCTGTGCTTGCTGTGCTTGCTATGCTGCCTGTGCAAGCTGCCTGTGCTTGCTGCCTGTGCTTGCTGTGCTGCCTGTGCTTGCTGCCTGTGCTTGGTGTGCTGCCTGTGCTTCGTGTGCTGCCTGTGCTTACTGTCTTGCCTGTGCTTGCTGCCTGTGCTTACTGTGTTGCCTGTGCTTGCTGTGCTGCCTGTGCTTGGTGTGCTGCCTGTGCTTGCTGCCTGTGCTTGCTGTGCTGCCTGTGCTTGATGTGCTGCCTGTGCTTGCTGCCTGTGCTTGCTGTGCTGCCTGTGCTTGCTGTGCAGCCTGTGCTTGCTGCCTGTGCTTGCTGTGCTGCCTGTGCTTGCTGCCTGTGCTTGCTGTGCTGCCTGTGCTTGCTGCCTGTGCTTGGTGTGCTGCCTGTGCTTCGTGTGCTGCCTGTGTTTACTGTGTTGCCTGTGCTTGCTGCCTGTGCTTACTGTGTTGCCTGTGCTTGCTGCCTGTGCTTGCTGTGCTGCCTGTGCTTGCTCCCTGTGCTTGCTGTTCTGCCTGTGCTTGCTGCCTGTGCTTGTTGTGCTGCCTGTGCTTGCTGTGCTGCCTGTGCTTGCTGCCTGTGCTTGCTGTGCTGCCTGTGCTTGCTGCCTGTGCTTGCTGTGCTGCCTGTGCTTGCTGCCTGTGCTTGCTGTGCTGCCTGTGCTTGCTGCCTGTGCTTGCTGTGCTGTCTGTGCTTGCTGTGCTGCCTGTGCTTGTTGCCTGTGCTTGCTATGCTGCCTGTACTTGCTGTGCTGCCTGTTAACGATGCATTTGATTTCGCCCATAACACGCGGTAATTCGACAGTGGCACATGACAGTGCGTTGCTGTGTCACCTGTTTTTGGAGGCGCCGAGAGTCGCGGATCATATGTTTACCTCGGCGGCCGGTGCATTGACCTGCGTCTCAGTAAGAGTAAGCGTTGTAAACAAATGCGAGAGTGAATCTCGCCGAAGATCGGAGCAGGCTTTGCCTGTTGGAAAGAGGACGGAGCTTGACCCCTCTGCACTTCCCCCAGAAACGCTAAAACGAACACATCTCGTCGAGCTATTTTGCGGGTTTCTAACATGCCTGTGCTAGCTGCCTGTGCTTGCTGTGCTGCCTGTGCTTGCTGCCTGTGCTTGCTGCCTGTGCTTGCTGTGCTGCCTGTGCTTGCTGTGCTTCCTGTTAGCGATGCATTTGATTTCGCCCATAACACGCGGTAATTCGACAGTGGCACACGACAGTGCGTTGCTGTGTCACCTGTTTTTGGAGGCGCCGAGAGTCGCGGATCATATGTTTACCTCGGCGGCCGGTGCATTGACCTGCGTCTCAGTAAGAGTAAGCATTGTAAACTAATGCGAGAGTGAATCTCGCCGAATATCGGAGCAGGCTTTGCCTGTTGGAAAGAGGACGGAGCTTGACCCCTCTGCACTTCCCCCAGAATCGCTAAAACGAACACATCTCGTCGAGCTATTTTGCGGGTTTCTAACATGCCTGTGCTGCCTGTGCTTGCTGTGTTGCCTGTGCTGCCTGTGCTTGCTGTGCTGCCTGTGCTTGCTGCCTGTGCTTGCTGTGCTGCCTGTGCTTGCTGCCTGTGCTTGCTGCCTGTGCTTGCTGCCTGTGCTTGCTGTGCTGCCTGTGCTTGCCGCCTGTGCTTGCTGTGCTGCCTGTGCTTGCTGCCTGTGCTTGCTATGCTGCCTGTACTTGCTGTGCTGCCTGTTAGCGATGCATTTGATTTCGCCCATAACACGCGGTAATTCGACAGTGGCATACGACAGTGCGTTGCTGTGTCACCTGTTTTTGAAGGCGCCGAGGGTCGCGGATCATATGTTTACCTCGGCGGCCGGTGCATTGACCTGCGTCTCAGTAAGAGTAAGCATTGTAAACAAATGCGAGAGTGTATCTCGCCGAAGATCGGAGCAGGCTTTACCTGTCGGAAAGAGGACGGAGCTTGACCCCTCTGCAATCCCCCAGAATCGCTAAAACGAACACATCTCGTCGAGCTATTTTGCGGGTTTCTAACATGCCTGTGCTTGCCGCCTGTGCTTGCTGTGCTGCCTGTGCTTGCTGTGCTGCCTGTGCTTGCTGCCTGTGCTTGCTGTGCTGCCTGTGCTTGCTGTGCTGCCTGTGTTTGCTGCCTATGCTTGCAGTGCTGCCTCTGCTTGCTGCCTGTGCTTGCTGTGCTGCCTGTGCTTGCTGCCTGTGCTTGCTGTGCTGCCTGTGCTTGCTGCCTGTGCTTGCTGTGCTGACTGTGCTCGCTGTGCTGCCTGTGCTGCCTGTGCTTGCTGCCTGTGCTTGCTGTGCTGCCTGTGCTTGCTGCCTGTGCTTGCTGCCTGTGCTTGCTGCCTGTGCTTGCTGTGCTGCCTGTGTTTGCTGTGCTTGCTGTGCTGCCTGTGCTTGCTGTGCTGCCTGTGCTTGCTGTGCTGCCTGTGCTTGCTGCCTGTGCTTGCTGTGCTGCCTGTGCTTGCTGCCTGTGCTTGCTGTGCTGCCTGTACTTGCTGCCTGTGCTTGCTGTGCTGCCTGTTAGCGATGCATTTGATTTCGCCCATAACACGCGGTAATTCGACAGTGGCTCACGACAGTGCGTTGCTGTGTCACCTGTTTTTGGAGGCGCCGAGAGTCGCGGATCTTATGTTTACCTCGGCGGCCGGTGCATTGACCTGCGTCTCAGTAAGAGTAAGCATTGTAAACAAATGCGAGAGTGAATCTCGCCGAAGATCGGAGCAGGCTTTGCCTGTTGGAAAGAGGACGGAGCTTGACCCCTCTGCACTTCCCCCAGAATCGCTAAAACGAACACATCTCGTCGAGCTATTTTGCGGGTTTCTAAGATGCCTGTGCTAGCTGCCTGTGCTTGCTGTGCTGCCTCTGCTTGCTGTGCTGCCTGTGCTTGCTGCCTGTGCTTGCTGTGCTGCCTGTGCTTGCTGCCTGTGCTTGCTGTGCTGCCTGTGCTGCCTGTGCTTACTGTGCTGCCTGTGCTTTGTGTGCTGCCTGTGCTTGCTGTGCTGCCTGATAGCGATGCATTTGATTTCGCCCATAACACGCGGTAATTCGACAGTGGCACACGACAGTGCGTTGCTGTGTCACCTGTTTTTGGAGGCGCCGAGAGTCGCGGATCATATGTTTACCCCTGCGGCCGGTGCATTGACCTGCGTCTCAGTAAGAGTAAGCATTGTAAACAAATGCGAGAGTGAATCTCGCCGAACATCGGAGCAGGCTTTGCCAGTTGGAAAGAGGATGAAGCTTGACCCCCCTGCACTTCCCCCAGAATCGCTAAAACGAACACATCTCGTCGAGCTATTTTGCGGGTTTCTAACATGCCTGTGCTTGCTGCCCGTGCTTAATGTGCTGCCTGTGCTTGCTGCCTGTGTTTGCTGTGCTGTCTGTGCTTGCTGTGCTGCCTGTGCTTGCTGCCTGTGCTTGCTGTACTGCCTGTGCTTGCTGTGCTGCCTGTGCTTGCTGCCTGTGCTTGCTGTGCTGCCTGTTAGCGATGCATTTGGTTTCGCCCATAACACGCGGTAATTCGACAGTGGCACACGACAGTGCGTTGCTGTGTCACCTGTTATTGGAGGCGTCGAGAATCGCGGATCATATGTTTACCTCGGCGGCCGGTGCATTGACCTGCGTCTCAGTAAGAGTAAGCATTGTAAACAAATGCGAGAGTGAATCTCGCCGAACATCGGAGTAGGCTTTGCCTGTTGGAAAGAGGATGGAGCTTGACCCCTCTGCACTTCCCCCAGAATCGCTAAAACGAACACGTCTCGTCGAGCTATTTTGCGGGTTTCTAACATGCCTGTGCTTGCTGCCTGTGCTTGCTGTGCTGCCTGTGCTTGCTGCCTGTGCTTGCTGTGATGCCTGTGCTTGCTGCCTGTGCTTGCTGTGCTGCCTGTGCTTGCAGCCTGTGCTTGCTGTACTTGCTGTGCTGCCTGTGCTTGCTGTGCTGCCTGTGCTTGCTGTGCTGCCTCTGCTTGCTGCCTGTGCTTGCTGTGCTGCCTGTGCTTGCTGCCTGTGCTTGCTGTGCTGCCTGTTAGCGATGCATTTGATTTCGCCCATAACACGCGGTAATTCGACAGTGGCACACGACAGTGCGTTGCTGTGTCACCTGTTTTTGGAGCCGCCGAGAGTCGCGGATCATATGCTTACCTCGGCGGCCGGTGCATTGACCTGCGACTCAGAAAGAGTAAGCATTGTAAACAAATGCGAGAGTGAATCTCGCCGAAGATCGGAACAGGCTTTGCCTGTTGGAAAGAGGACGGAGTTTGACCCCTCTGCACTTCCCCAAGAATCGCTAAAAAACGAACACATCTCGTCGAGCTATTTTGCGGGTTTCTAACATGCCTGTGCTTGCTGTGCTGCCTGTGCTTGCTGCCTGTGCTTGCTGCCTGTGCTTGCTGTGCTGCCTGTGCTTGCTGCCTGTGTTTGCTGTGCTGCCTGTTCTTGCTGCCTGTGCTTGCTGTACTTGCTGTGCTGCCTGTGCTTGCTGCCTGTTCTTGCTGTGCTGCCTGTGCTTGCTGCCTGTGCTTGCTATGCTGTCTGTGCTTGCTGTGCTGCCTGTTAGCGATGCATTTGATTTCGCCCATAACACGCGGTAATTCGACAGTGGCACACGACAGTGCGTTGCTGTGTCACCTGTTTTTGGAGGCGCCGAGAGTCGCGGATCATATGTTTACCTCGGCGGCCGGTGCATTGACCTGCGTCTCAGTAAGAGTAAGCATTGTAAACAAATGCGAGAGTGAATCTCGCCGATGATCGGAGCAGGCTTTGCCTGTTGGAAAGAGGACGGAGCTTGACCCCTCTGCACTTCCCCCAGAATCGCTAATACGAACACATCTCGTCGAGCTATTTTGCGGGTTTCTAACATGCCTGTGCTTGCTGCCTGTGCTTGCTGTGCTGCCTGTGCTTGCTGTGCTGCCTGTGCTTGCTGCCTGTGCTTGCTGTGCTGCCTGTGCTTGGTGTGCTGCCTGTGCTTGCTGTGCTTGCTGTGCTGCCTGTGCTTGCTGCCTGTGCTTGCTGTGCTGCCTGTGCTTGCTGCCTGTGCTTGCTGTGCTGCCTGTGCTTGCTGCCTGTGCTTGCTGTGCTGCCTGTGCTTGCTCCCTGTGCTTGCTGTTCTGCCTGTGCTTGCTGCCTGTGCTTGTTGTGCTGCCTGTGCTTGCTGTGCTGCCTGTGCTTGCTGCCTGTGCTTGCTGTGCTGCCTGTGCTTGCTGCCTGTGCTTGCTGTGCTGCCTGTGCTTGCTGCCTGTGTTTGCTGTGCTGCCTGTTCTTGCTGCCTGTGCTTGCTGTGCTTGCTGTGCTGCCTGTGCTTGCTGCCTGTGCTTGCTGTGCTGCCTGTGCTTGCTGCCTGTGCTTGCTGTGCTGCCTGTGCTTGCTGCCTGTGCTTGCTGTGTTGCCTGTGCTTGCTGCCTGTGCTTGCTGTGCTGCCTGTGCTTGCTGCCTGTGCTTGCTGTGCTGCCTGTGCTTGCTGCCTGTGCTTGCTGTGCTGCCTGTGCTTGCTGCCTGTGCTTGGTGTGCTGCCTGTGCTTCGTGTGCTGCCTGTGTTTACTGTGTTGCCTGTGCTTGCTGCCTGTGCTTACTGTGTTGCCTGTGCTTGCTGCCTGTGCTTGCTGTGCTGCCTGTGCTTGCTCCCTGTGCTTGCTGTTCTGCCTGTGCTTGCTGCCTGTGCTTGTTGTGCTGCCTGTGCTTGCTGTGCTGCCTGTGCTTGCTGCCTGTGCTTGCTGTGCTGCCTGTGCTTGCTGCCTGTGCTTGCTGTGCTGCCTGTGCTTGCTGCCTGTGCTTGCTGTGCTGCCTGTGCTTGCTGCCTGTGCTTGCTGTGCTGTCTGTGCTTGCTGTGCTGCCTGTGCTTGCTGCCTGTGCTTGCTATGCTGCCTGTACTTGCTGTGCTGCCTGTTAGCGATGCATTTGATTTCGCCCATAACACGCGGTAATTCGACAGTGGCACATGACAGTGCGTTGCTGTGTCACCTGTTTTTGGAGGCGCCGAGAGTCGCGGATCATATGTTTACCTCGGCGGCCGGTGCATTGACCTGCGTCTCAGTAAGAGTAAGCGTTGTAAACAAATGCGAGAGTGAATCTCGCCGAAGATCGGAGCAGGCTTTGCCTGTTGGAAAGAGGACGGAGCTTGACCCCTCTGCACTTCCCCCAGAAACGCTAAAACGAACACATCTCGTCGAGCTATTTTGCGGGTTTCTAACATGCCTGTGCTAGCTGCCTGTGCTTGCTGTGCTGCCTGTGCTTGCTGCCTGTGCTTGCTGCCTGTGCTTGCTGTGCTGCCTGTGCTTGCTGTGCTTCCTGTTAGCGATGCATTTGATTTCGCCCATAACACGCGGTAATTCGACAGTGGCACACGACAGTGCGTTGCTGTGTCACCTGTTTTTGGAGGCGCCGAGAGTCGCGGATCATATGTTTACCTCGGCGGCCGGTGCATTGACCTGCGTCTCAGTAAGAGTAAGCATTGTAAACTAATGCGAGAGTGAATCTCGCCGAATATCGGAGCAGGCTTTGCCTGTTGGAAAGAGGACGGAGCTTGACCCCTCTGCACTTCCCCCAGAATCGCTAAAACGAACACATCTCGTCGAGCTATTTTGCGGGTTTCTAACATGCCTGTGCTGCCTGTGCTTGCTGTGTTGCCTGTGCTGCCTGTGCTTGCTGTGCTGCCTGTGCTTGCTGCCTGTGCTTGCTGTGCTGCCTGTGCTTGCTGCCTGTGCTTGCTGCCTGTGCTTGCTGCCTGTGCTTGCTGTGCTGCCTGTGCTTGCCGCCTGTGCTTGCTGTGCTGCCTGTGCTTGCTGCCTGTGCTTGCTATGCTGCCTGTACTTGCTGTGCTGCCTGTTAGCGATGCATTTGATTTCGCCCATAACACGCGGTAATTCGACAGTGGCATACGACAGTGCGTTGCTGTGTCACCTGTTTTTGAAGGCGCCGAGGGTCGCGGATCATATGTTTACCTCGGCGGCCGGTGCATTGACCTGCGCCTCAGTAAGAGTAAGCATTGTAAACAAATGCGAGAGTGTATCTCGCCGAAGATCGGAGCAGGCTTTACCTGTCGGAAAGAGGACGGAGCTTGACCCCTCTGCAATCCCCCAGAATCGCTAAAACGAACACATCTCGTCGAGCTATTTTGCGGGTTTCTAACATGCCTGTGCTTGCCGCCTGTGCTTGCTGTGCTGCCTGTGCTTGCTGTGCTGCCTGTGCTTGCTGCCTGTGCTTGCTGTGCTGCCTGTGCTTGCTGTGCTGCCTGTGCTTGCTGCCTGTGCTTGCTGTGCTGCCTGTGCTTGCTGCCTGTGCTTGCTGTGCTGACTGTGCTCGCTGTGCTGCCTGTGCTGCCTGTGCTTGCTGCCTGTGCTTGCTGTGCTGCCTGTGCTTGCTGCCTGTGCTTGCTGCCTGTGCTTGCTGTGCTGCCTGTGTTTGCTGTGCTTGCTGTGCTGCCTGTGCTTGCTGTGCTGCCTGTGCTTGCTGTGCTGCCTGTGCTTGCTGCCTGTGCTTGCTGTGCTGCCTGTGCTTGCTGCCTGTGCTTGCTGCCTGTGCTTGCTGTGCTGCCTGTACTTGCTGCCTGTGCTTGCTGTGCTGCCTGTTAGCGATGCATTTGATTTCGCCCATAACACGCGGTAATTCGACAGTGGCTCACGACAGTGCGTTGCTGTGTCACCTGTTTTTGGAGGCGCCGAGAGTCGCGGATCTTATGTTTACCTCGGCGGCCGGTGCATTGACCTGCGTCTCAGTAAGAGTAAGCATTGTAAACAAATGCGAGAGTGAATCTCGCCGAAGATCGGAGCAGGCTTTGCCTGTTGGAAAGAGGACGGAGCTTGACCCCTCTGCACTTCCCCCAGAATCGCTAAAACGAACACATCTCGTCGAGCTATTTTGCGGGTTTCTAAGATGCCTGTGCTAGCTGCCTGTGCTTGCTGTGCTGCCTCTGCTTGCTGTGCTGCCTGTGCTTGCTGCCTGTGCTTGCTGTGCTGCCTGTGCTTGCTGCCTGTGCTTGCTGTGCTGCCTGTGCTGCCTGTGCTTACTGTGCTGCCTGTGCTTTGTGTGCTGCCTGTGCTTGCTGTGCTGCCTGATAGCGATGCATTTGATTTCGCCCATAACACGCGGTAATTCGACAGTGGCACACGACAGTGCGTTGCTGTGTCACCTGTTTTTGGAGGCGCCGAGAGTCGCGGATCATATGTTTACCCCTGCGGCCGGTGCATTGACCTGCGTCTCAGTAAGAGTAAGCATTGTAAACAAATGCGAGAGTGAATCTCGCCGAACATCGGAGCAGGCTTTGCCAGTTGGAAAGAGGATGAAGCTTGACCCCCCTGCACTTCCCCCAGAATCGCTAAAACGAACACATCTCGTCGAGCTATTTTGCGGGTTTCTAACATGCCTGTGCTTGCTGCCCGTGCTTAATGTGCTGCCTGTGCTTGCTGCCTGTGTTTGCTGTGCTGTCTGTGCTTGCTGTGCTGCCTGTGCTTGCTGCCTGTGCTTGCTGTACTGCCTGTGCTTGCTGTGCTGCCTGTGCTTGCTGCCTGTGCTTGCTGTGCTGCCTGTTAGCGATGCATTTGGTTTCGCCCATAACACGCGGTAATTCGACAGTGGCACACGACAGTGCGTTGCTGTGTCACCTGTTATTGGAGGCGTCGAGAATCGCGGATCATATGTTTACCTCGGCGGCCGGTGCATTGACCTGCGTCTCAGTAAGAGTAAGCATTGTAAACAAATGCGAGAGTGAATCTCGCCGAACATCGGAGTAGGCTTTGCCTGTTGGAAAGAGGATGGAGCTTGACCCCTCTGCACTTCCCCCAGAATCGCTAAAACGAACACGTCTCGTCGAGCTATTTTGCGGGTTTCTAACATGCCTGTGCTTGCTGCCTGTGCTTGCTGTGCTGCCTGTGCTTGCTGCCTGTGCTTGCTGTGATGCCTGTGCTTGCTGCCTGTGCTTGCTGTGCTGCCTGTGCTTGCAGCCTGTGCTTGCTGTACTTGCTGTGCTGCCTGTGCTTGCTGTGCTGCCTGTGCTTGCTGTGCTGCCTCTGCTTGCTGCCTGTGCTTGCTGTGCTGCCTGTGCTTGCTGCCTGTGCTTGCTGTGCTGCCTGTTAGCGATGCATTTGATTTCGCCCATAACACGCGGTAATTCGACAGTGGCACACGACAGTGCGTTGCTGTGTCACCTGTTTTTGGAGCCGCCGAGAGTCGCGGATCATATGCTTACCTCGGCGGCCGGTGCATTGACCTGCGACTCAGAAAGAGTAAGCATTGTAAACAAATGCGAGAGTGAATCTCGCCGAAGATCGGAACAGGCTTTGCCTGTTGGAAAGAGGACGGAGTTTGACCCCTCTGCACTTCCCCAAGAATCGCTAAAAAACGAACACATCTCGTCGAGCTATTTTGCGGGTTTCTAACATGCCTGTGCTTGCTGTGCTGCCTGTGCTTGCTGCCTGTGCTTGCTGCCTGTGCTTGCTGTGCTGCCTGTGCTTGCTGCCTGTGTTTGCTGTGCTGCCTGTTCTTGCTGCCTGTGCTTGCTGTACTTGCTGTGCTGCCTGTGCTTGCTGCCTGTTCTTGCTGTGCTGCCTGTGCTTGCTGCCTGTGCTTGCTATGCTGTCTGTGCTTGCTGTGCTGCCTGTTAGCGATGCATTTGATTTCGCCCATAACACGCGGTAATTCGACAGTGGCACACGACAGTGCGTTGCTGTGTCACCTGTTTTTGGAGGCGCCGAGAGTCGCGGATCATATGTTTACCTCGGCGGCCGGTGCATTGACCTGCGTCTCAGTAAGAGTAAGCATTGTAAACAAATGCGAGAGTGAATCTCGCCGATGATCGGAGCAGGCTTTGCCTGTTGGAAAGAGGACGGAGCTTGACCCCTCTGCACTTCCCCCAGAATCGCTAATACGAACACATCTCGTCGAGCTATTTTGCGGGTTTCTAACATGCCTGTGCTTGCTGCCTGTGCTTGCTGTGCTGCCTGTGCTTGCTGTGCTGCCTGTGCTTGCTGCCTGTGCTTGCTGTGCTGCCTGTGCTTGGTGTGCTGCCTGTGCTTGCTGTGCTTGCTGTGCTGCCTGTGCTTGCTGCCTGTGCTTGCTGTGCTGCCTGTGCTTGCTGCCTGTGCTTGCTGTGCTGCCTGTGCTTGCTGCCTGTGCTTGCTGTGTTGCCTGTGCTTGCTGCCTGCGCTGCCTGTGCTTGCTGTGCTGCCTGTGCTTGCTGCTTGTGCTTGCTGCCTGTGCTTGCTGTGCTGCCTGTCCTTGCTGCCTGTGCTTGCTGTGCTGCCTGTGCTTGCTGCCTGTGCTTGCTGTGCTGCCTGTGCTTGCTGCCTGTGCTTGCTGTGCTGCCTGTGCTGCCTGTGCTTACTGTGCTGCCTGTGCTAGCTGTGCTGCCTGTGTTTGCTGCCTGTGCTTGCTGTGCTGCCTGTGCTTGCTGCCTGTGCTTGCTGTGCTGCCTGTGCTGCCTGTGCTTACTGTGCTGCCTGTGCTAGCTGTGCTGCCTGCGTTTCCTGCCTGTGCTTGCTGTGCTGCCTGTGCTTGCTGCCTGTGCTTGCTGTGCTGCCTGTGCTTGGTGTGCTGCCTGTGCTGCCTGTGCTTGCTGCCTGTGCTTGCTGTACTGCCTGTGCTTGCTGTGCTGCCTGTGCTTGCTGCCTGTGCTTGCTGTGCGGCCTGTTAGCGATGCATTTGATTTCGCCCATAACACGCGGTAATTCGACAGTGGCACACGACAGTGCGTTGCTGTGTCACCTGTTTTTGGAGGCGCCGAGGATCGCGGATCATATGTTTACCTCGGCGTCCGGTGCATTGACCTGCGTCTCAGTAAGAGTAAGCATTGTAAACAAATGCGAGAGTGAATCTGGCCGAAGATCGGAGCAGGCTTTGCCTGTTGGAAAGAGGACGGAGCTTGACCCCTCTGCACTTCCCCCAGAATCGCTAAAACGAACACATCTCGTCGAGCTATTTTGCGGGTTTCTAACATGCCTGTGCTTGCTGCCTGTGCTTGCTGTGCTGCCTGTGCTTGTTGCCTGTGTTTGCTGTGCTGCCTGTGCTTGCTGTGCTGCCTGTGCTTGCTGCCTGTGCTTGCTGTGCTGCCTGTGTTTGCTGCCTGTGCTTGCTGTGCTGCCTGTGTTTGCTGTGCTGCCTGTGCTTGCTGCCTGTGCTTGCTGTGCTGCCTGTGTTTGCTGTGCTGCCTGTGCTTGCTGTGCCGCCTGTGCTGCCTGTGCCGCCTGTGCTGCCTGTGCTCGCTGTGCTGCCTGTGCTGCCTGTGCTTGCTGCCTGTGCTTGCTGTGCCGCCTGTGCTTGCTGCCTGTGCTTGCTGTGTTGCCTGTGCTGGCTGCCTGTGCTTGCTGTGCTGCCTGTGCTTGCTGTGTTGCCTGTGCTTGCTGCCTGTGCTTGCTGTGCTGCCTGTGCTTGCTGCCTGTGCTTGCTGCGCTGCCTGTGCTGCCTGTGCTTGCTGTGCTGCCTGTGCTTGCTGCCTGTGCTTGCTGTACTGCCTGTGCTTGCTGTGCTGCCTGTGCTTGCTGCCTGTGCTTGCTGTGCTGCCTGTGCTTGCTGCCTGTGCTTGCTGTGCTGCCTGTGCTTGCTGCCTGTGCTTGCTGTGCTGCCTGCGCTTGCTGCCTGTGCTTGCTGTACTTGCTGTGCTGCCTGTGCTTGCTGTGCTGCCTGTGCTTGTTGCCTGTGCTTGCTGTGCTGCCTGTGCTTGCTGCCTGTGCTTGCTGTGCTGCCTGTGCTTGCTGCCTGTGCTTGCTGTGCTGCCTGTCCTTGCTGCCTGTGCTTGCTGTGCTGCCTGCGCTTGCTGCCTGTGCTTGCTGTGTTTGCTGTGCTGCCTGTGCTTGCTGTGCTGCCTGTGCTTGCTGTGCTGCCTGTGTTTGTTGTGCCGTCTGTTTTTGCTGCCTGTGCTTGCTGTGCTGCCTGTGCTTGCTGCCTGTGCTGTGCTGCCTGTGCTTGCTGTGCTGCCTGTGTTTGCTGTGCTGCCTGTGCTTGCTGCCTGTGCTTGCTGTGCTGCCTGTGTTTGCTGCCTGTGCTGTGCTGCCTGTGTTTGCTGTGCTGCCTGTGCTTGCTGCCTGTGCTTGCTGTGCTACCTGTGCTTGCTGCCTGTGATGTGCTGCCTGTGCTGTGCTGCCTGTGCTTGCTGCCTGTGCTTGCTGCCTGTGCTTGCTTTGCTGCCTGTGCTTGCTGCCTGTGTTTGCTGTGCTGCCTGTGCTTGCTGCCTGTGCTTGCTGTGCTGCCTGTGCTTGCTGCCTGTGTGTGCTGTGCTGCCTGTGCTTGCTGTGCTGCCTGTGTTTGCTGCCTATGCTTGCTGTGCTGCCTGTGCTTGCTGTACTGCCTGTGTTTGCTGTGCTGCCTGTGCTTGCTGTGCTGCCTGTGCTTGCTGTGCTGCCTGTGTTTGTTGTGCCGTCTGTTTTTGCTGCCTGTGCTTGCTGTGCTGCCTGTGCTTGCTGCCTGTGCTGTGCTGCCTGTGCTTGCTGTGCTGCCTGTGTTTGCTGTGCTGCCTGTGCTTGCTGCCTGTGCTTGCTGTGCTGCCTGTGTTTGCTGCCTGTGCTGTGCTGCCTGTGTTTGCTGTGCTGCCTGTGCTTGCTGCCTGTGCTTGCTGTGCTACCTGTGCTTGCTGCCTGTGCTGTGCTGCCTGTGCTGTGCTGCCTGTGCTTGCTGCCTGTGCTTGCTGTGCTGCCTGTGTTTGCTGCCTGTGCTTGCTGTGCTGCCTGTGCTTGCTTTGCTGCCTGTGCTTGCTGCCTGTGCTTGCTGTGCTGCCTGTGCTTGCTGTGCTGCCTGTGTTTGCTGTGCTGTCTGTTTTTGCTGCCTGTGCTTGCTGCCTGTGCTGTGCTGCCTGTGCTTGCTGTGCTGCCTGTGCTTGCTGCCTGTGCTTGCTGTGCTGCCTGTGTTTGCTGTGCTGCCTGTGCTTGCTGCCTGTGCTTGCTGTGCTGCCTGTGCTTGCTGCCTGTGCTGTGCTGCCTGTGTTTGCTGTGCTGCCTGTGCTTGCTGCCTGTGCTTGCTATGCTGCCTGTGCTTGCTGCCTGTGCTGCCTGTGCTTGCTGTGCTGCCTGTGCTTGCTGCCTGTGCTTGCTGTGCTGCCTGTGTTTGCTGTGCTGCCTGTGCTTGCTGTGCTGCCTGTGCTTGCTGCCTGTGCTTGCTGCCTGTGCTTGCTGTGCTGCCTGTGCTTGCTGCCTGTGCTTGCTGTGCTGCCTGTGCTTGATGCCTGTGCTTGCTGTGCTGCCTGTGCTTGCTGTACTTGCTGTGCTGCCTGTGCTTGCTGTGCTACCTGTGCTTGCTGCCTGTGCTGTGCTTGCTGTGCTGCCTGTGCTTGCTGCCTTTGCTTGCTGTGTTGCCTGTGTTTGCTGTGCTGCCTGTGCTTGCTGCCTGTGCTTGCTGTGCTGCCTGTGCTTGCTGCCTGTGCTTGCTGTGCCGTCTGTTTTTGCTGCCTGTGCTTGCTGTGCTGCCTGTGCTTGCTGCCTGTGCTGTGCTGCCTGTGCTTGCTGTGCTGCCTGTGTTTGCTGTGCTGCCTGTGCTTGCTGCCTGTGCTTGCTGTGCTGCCTGTGTTTGCTGCCTGTGCTGTGCTGCCTGTGTTTGCTGTGCTGCCTGTGCTTGCTGTGCTACCTGTGCTTGCTGCCTGTGCTGTGCTGCCTGTGCTGTGCTGCCTGTGCTTGCTGCCTGTGCTTGCTGTGCTGCCTGTGTTTGCTGCCTGTGCTTGCTGTGCTGCCTGTGCTTGCTTTGCTGCCTGTGCTTGCTTTGCTGCCTGTGCTTGCTGCCTGTGCTTGCTGTGCTGCCTGTGCTTGCTGTGCTGCCTGTGTTTGCTGTGCTGTCTGTTTTTGCTGCCTGTGCTTGCTGCCTGTGCTGTGCTGCCTGTGCTTGCTGTGCTGCCTGTGCTTGCTGCCTGTGCTTGCTGTGCTGCCTGTGTTTGCTGTGCTGCCTGTGCTTGCTGCCTGTGCTTGCTGTGCTGCCTGTGCTTGCTGCCTGTGCTGTGCTGCCTGTGTTTGCTGTGCTGCCTGTGCTTGCTGCCTGTGCTTGCTATGCTGCCTGTGCTTGCTGCCTGTGCTGCCTGTGCTTGCTGTGCTGCCTGTGCTTGCTGCCTGTGCTTGCTGTGCTGCCTGTGTTTGCTGTGCTGCCTGTGCTTGCTGTGCTGCCTGTGTTTGCGGTGCTGCCTGTGCTTGCTGTGCTGCCTGTGCTTGCTGCCTGTGCTTGCTGCCTGTGCTTGCTGTGCTGCCTGTGCTTGCTGTGCTGCCTGTGCTTGCTGTACTTGCTGTGCTGCCTGTGCTTGCTGTGCTACCTGTGCTTGCTGCCTGTGCTGTGCTTGCTGTGCTGCCTGTGCTTGCTGCCTTTGCTTGCTGTGTTGCCTGTGTTTGCTGTGCTGCCTGTGCTTGCTGCCTGTGCTTGCTGTGCTGCCTGTGCTTGCTGCCTGTGCTTGCTGTGCTGCCTGTGCTTGCTGTGCTGCCTGTGCTTGCTGCCCGTGCTTGCTGTGTTGCCTGTGTTTGCTGTGCTGCCTGTGCTTGCTGCCTTTGCTTGCTGTGCTGCCTGTGCTTGCTGCCTGTGCTTGCTGTGCTGCCTGTGCTTGCTGCCCGTGCTTGCTGTGCTGCCTGTGCTTGCTGCCTGTGCTTGCTGTGCTGCCTGTGTTTGCTGTACTGCCTGTGCTTGCTGCCTGTGCTTGCTGTGCTGCCTGTGCTTGCTGCCTGTGCTTGCTGTGCTGCCTGTGCTTGCTGCCTGTGCTGTGCTGCCTGTGCTTGCTGCCTGTGCTTGCTGTGCTGCCTGTGTTTGCTGCCTGTGCTTGCTGTGCTGCCTGTGCTTGCTGTGCTGCCTGTGTTTGCTGCCTGTGCTTGCTGTGCTGCCTGTGCTTGCTGTGCTGCCTGTGTTTGCTGTGCTGCCTGTGCTTGCTGTGCTGCCTGTGTTTGCTGTGCTGCCTGTGCTTGCTGTGCCGCCTGTGCTGCCTGTGCCGCCTGTGCTGCCTGTGCTCGCTGTGCTGCCTGTGCTGCCTGTGCTTGCTGCCTGTGCTTGCTGTGCCGCCTGTGCTTGCTGCCTGTGCTTGCTGTGTTGCCTGTGCTTGCTGCCTGTGCTTGCTGTGCTGCCTGTGCTTGCTGTGTTGCCTGTGCTTGCTGCCTGTGCTTGCTGTGCTTGCTGTGCTGCCTGTGTTTGCTGTGCTGCCTTTGCTTGCTGTGCTGCCTGTGCTTGCTGCCTGTGCTTGCTGCCTGTGCTTGCTGTGCTGCCTGTGCTTGCTGTGCTGCCTGTGCTTGCTGCCTGTGCTTGCTGTGCTGCCTGTGCTTGCTGCCTGTGCTTGCTGTGCTGCCTGCGCTTGCTGCCTGTGCTTGCTGTACTTGCTGTGCTGCCTGTGCTTGCTGTGCTGCCTGTGCTTGTTGCCTGTGCTTGCTGTGCTGCCTGTGCTTGCTGCCTGTGCTTGCTGTGCTGCCTGTGTTTGCTGCCTGTGCTTGCTGTGCTGCCTGTGCTTGCTGTGCTGCCTGTGTTTGCTGTGCTGCCTGTGCTTGCTGCCTGTGCTTGCTGTGCTGCCTGTGTTTGCTGTGCTGCCTGTGCTTGCTGTGCCGCCTGTGCTGCCTGTGCCGCCTGTGCTGCCTGTGCTCGCTGTGCTGCCTGTGCTGCCTGTGCTTGCTGCCTGTGCTTGCTGTGCCGCCTGTGCTTGCTGCCTGTGCTTGCTGTGTTGCCTGTTCTGGCTGCCTGTGCTTGCTGTGCTGCCTGTGCTTGCTGTGTTGCCTGTGCTTGCTGCCTGTGCTTGCTGTGCTGCCTGTGCTTGCTGCCTGTGCTTGCTGCGCTGCCTGTGCTGCCTGTGCTTGCTGTGCTGCCTGTGCTTGCTGCCTGTGCTTGCTGTACTGCCTGTGCTTGCTGTGCTGCCTGTGCTTGCTGCCTGTGCTTGCTGTGCTGCCTGTGCTTGCTGCCTGTGCTTGCTGTGCTGCCTGTGCTTGCTGCCTGTGCTTGCTGTGCTGCCTGCGCTTGCTGCCTGTGCTTGCTGTACTTGCTGTGCTGCCTGTGCTTGCTGTGCTGCCTGTGCTTGCTGTGCTGCCTGTGCTTGTTGCCTGTGCTTGCTGTGCTGCCTGTGCTTGCTGCCTGTGCTTGCTGTGCTGCCTGTGCTTGCTGTGCTGCCTGTTAGCGATGCATTTGATTTCGCCCATAACACGCGGAAATTCGACAGTGGCACACGACAGTGCGTTGCTGTGTCACCTGTTTTTGGAGGTGCCGAGAGTCGCGGATCATATGTTTACCTCGGCGGCCGGTGCATTGACCTGCGTCTCAGTAAGAGTAAGCATTGTAAACAAATGCGAGAGTGAATTTTGCCGAAGATCGGAGCAGGCTTTGCCTGTTGGAAAGAGGACGGAGTTTGACCCCTCTGCACTTCCCCAAGAATCGCTAAAAAACGAACACATCTCGTCGAGATATTTTGCGGGTTTCTAACATGCCTGTGCTTGCTGTGTTGCCTCTGCTTGCTGTGTTGCCTGTGCTTGCTGTGCTGCCTGTGCTTGCTGCCTGTACTTGCTGTGCTGCCTGTGCTTGCTGTGCTGCCTGTGCTTGCTGCCTGTGCTTGCTGTGCTGCCTGTGCTGTGCTGCCTGTGTTTACTGTGCTGCCTGTGCTTGCTGCCTGTGCTTGCTGTGCTGCCCGTGCTTGCTGTGCTGCCTGTTAGCGATGCATTTGATTTCGCCCATAACACGCGGTAATTCGACAGTGGCATACGACAGTGCGTTGCTGTGCCACCTGTTTTTGGAGGCGCCGAGAGTCGCGGATCATATGTTTACCTCGGCGGCCGGTGCATTGACCTGCGTCTCAGTAAGAGTAAGCATTGTAAACAAATGCGAGAGTGAATCTTGCCGAAGATCGGAGCAGGCTTTGCCTGTTGGAAAGAGGACGGAGCTTCACCCCTCTGCACTTCCCCAAGAATCGCTAAAACGAACACATCTCGTCGAGCTATTTTGCGGGTTTCTAACATGCCTGTGCTTGCTGTGCTGCCTGTGCTTGCTGCCTGTGCTTGCTGCCTGTGCTTGCTTTGCTGCCTGTGCTTGCTGCCTGTGTTTGCTGTGCTGCCTGTGCTTGCTGCCTGTGCTTGCTGTGCTGCCTGTGCTTGCTGCCTGTGTGTGCTGTGCTGCCTGTGCTTGCTGTGCTGCCTGTGTTTGCTGCCTATGCTTGCTGTGCTGCCTGTGCTTGCTGTACTGCCTGTGTTTGCTGTGCTGCCTGTGCTTGCTGTGCTGCCTGTGCTTGCTGCCTGTGCTTGCTGTGCTGCCTGTGCTTGCTGTGCTGCCTGTGTTTGCTGTGCCGTCTGTTTTTGCTGCCTGTGCTTGCTGTGCTGCCTGTGCTTGCTGCCTGTGCTGTGCTGCCTGTGCTTGCTGCCTGTGCTTGCTGTGCTGCCTGTGCTTGCTGCCTGTGCTGTGCTGCCTGTGCTTGCTGCCTGTGCTTGCTGTGCTGCCTGTGTTTGCTGTGCTGCCTGTGCTTGCTGCCTGTGCTTGCTGTGCTGCCTGTGCTTGCTGCCTGTGCTGTGCTGCCTGTGTTTGCTGTGCTGCCTGTGCTTGCTGCCTGTGCTTGCTGTGCTACCTGTGCTTGCTGCCTGTGCTGTGCTGCCTGTGCTGTGCTGCCTGTGCTTGCTGCCTGTGCTTGCTGTGCTGCCTGTGTTTGCTGCCTGTGCTTGCTGTGCTGAGTGTGCTTGCTTTGCTGCTCGTGCTTGCTGCCTGTGCTTGCTTTGCTGCTCGTGCTTGCTGCCTGTGCTTGCTGCCTGTGCTTGCTGTGCTGCCTGTGCTTGCTGTGCTGCCTGTGTTTGCTGTGCTGTCTGTTTTTGCTGCCTGTGCTTGCTGTGCTGCCTGTGTTTGCTGCCTGTGCTTGCTGTGCTGAGTGTGCTTGCTTTGCTGCTCGTGCTTGCTGCCTGTGCTTGCTGCCTGTGCTTGCTGTGCTGCCTGTGCTTGCTGTGCTGCCTGTGTTTGCTGTGCTGTCTGTTTTTGCTGCCTGTGCTTGCTGTGCTGCCTGTGCTTGCTGCCTGTGCTGTGCTGCCTGTGCTTGCTGCCTGTGCTGTGCTGCCTGTGCTTGCTGTGCTGCCTGTGCTTGCTGCCTGTGCTTGCTGTGCTGCCTGTGTTTGCTGTGCTGCCTGTGCTTGCTGCCTGTGCTTGCTGTGCTGCCTGTGCTTGCTGTGCTGCCTGTGTTTGCTGTGCTGTCTGTTTTTGCTGCCTGTGCTTGCTGTGCTGCCTGTGCTTGCTGCCTGTGCTGTGCTGCCTGTGCTTGCTGTGCTGCCTGTGCTTGCTGCCTGTGCTTGCTGTGCTGCCTGTGTTTGCTGTGCTGCCTGTGCTTGCTGCCTGTGCTTGCTGTGCTGCCTGTGCTTGCTGCCTGTGCTGTGCTGCCTGTGTTTGCTGTGCTGCCTGTGCTTGCTGCCTGTGCTTGCTGTGCTACCTGTGCTGTGCTGCCTGTGCTGTGCTGCCTGTGCATGCTGCCTGTGCTTGCTGTGCTGCCTGTGTTTGCTGTGCTGCCTGTGCTTGCTGCCTGTGCTTGCTATGCTGCCTGTGCTTGCTGCCTGTGCTTGCTGTACTTGCTGTGCTGCCTGTGCTTGCTGTGCTACCTGTGCTTGCTGCCTGTGCTGTGCTTGCTGTGCTGCCTGTGCTTGCTGCCTGTGCTTGCTGTGTTGCCTGTGTTTGCTGTGCTGCCTGTGCTTGCTGCCTGTGCTTGCTGTGCTGCCTGTGCTTGCTGCCTGTGCTTGCTGTGCTGCCTGTGCTTGCTGTGCTGCCTGTGCTTGCTGCCCGTGCTTGCTGTGTTGCCTGTGTTTGCTGTGCTGCCTGTGCTTGCTGCCTTTGCTTGCTGTGCTGCCTGTGCTTGCTGCCTGTGCTTGCTGTGCTGCCTGTGCTTGCTGTACTGCCTGTGCTTGCTGTGCTGCCTGTGCTTGCTGCCTGTGCTTGCTGTGCTGCCTGTGCTTGCTGCCTGTGCTTGCTGTGCTGCCTGTGCTTGCTGCCTGTGCTTGCTGTGCTGCCTGCGCTTGCTGCCTGTGCTTGCTGTACTTGCTGTGCTGCCTGTGCTTGCTGTGCTGCCTGTGCTTGCTGTGCTGCCTGTGCTTGTTGCCTGTGCTTGCTGTGCTGCCTGTGCTTGCTGCCTGTGCTTGCTGTGCTGCCTGTGCTTGCTGTGTTGCCTGTGCTTGCTGCCTGTGCTTGCTGCCTGTGCTTGCTGCGCTGCCTGTGGTGCCTGTGCTTGCTGTGCTGCCTGTGCTTGCTGTACTGCCTGTGCTTGCTGTGCTGCCTGTGCTTGCTGCCTGTGCTTGCTGTGCTGCCTGTGCTTGCTGTCTGTGCTTGCTGTGCTGCCTGTGCTTGCTGCCTGTGCTTGCTGTGCTGCCTGCGCTTGCTGCCTGTGCTTGCTGTACTTGCTGTGCTGCCTGTGCTTGCTGTGCTGCCTGTGCTTGCTGTGCTGCCTGTGCTTGTTGCCTGTGCTTGCTGTGCTGCCTGTGCTTGCTGCCTGTGCTTGCTGTGCTGCCTGTGCTTGCTGTGCTGCCTGTTAGCGATGCATTTGATTTCGCCCATAACACGCGGTAATTCGACAGTGGCACACGACAGTGCGTTGCTGTGATACCTGTTTTTGGAGGCGCCGAGAGTCGCGGATCATATGTTTACCTCGGCGGCCGGTGCATTGTCCTGCGACTCAGTAAGAGTAAGCATTGTAAACAAATGCGAGAGTGAATCTCGCCGAAGATCGGAGCAGGCTTTGCCTGTTGGAAAGAGGACGGAGTTTGACCCCTCTGCACTTCCCCAAGAATCGCTAAAAAACGAACACATCTCGTCGAGATATTTTGCGGGTTTCTAACATGCCTGTGCTTGCTGTGTTGCCTGTGCTTGCTGTGCTGCCTGTGCTTGCTGCCTGTGCTTGCTGTGCTGCCTGTGCTTGCTGCCTGTGTTTGCTGTGTTGCCTGTGCTTGCTGTGCTGCCTGTACTGCCTGTGCTTGCTGTGCTGCCTGTGCTTGCTGCCTGTGCTTGCTGTGCTGCCTGTGCTTGCTGCGTGTGCTTGCTGTGCTGCCTGCGCTTGCTGCCTGTGCTTGCTGTACTTGCTGTGCTGCCTGTGCTTGCTGCCTGTGCTTGCTGTGCTGCCTGTGCTTGCTGCCTGTGCTCGCTGTGCTGCCTGTGCTTGCTGTGCTGCCTGTTAGCGATGCATTTGATTTCGCCCATAACACGCGGTAATTCGACAGTGGCACACGACAGTGCGTTGCTGTGTCACCTGTTTTTGGAGGCGCCGAGAGTCGCGGATCATATGTTTACCTCGGCGGCCGGTGCATTGACCTGCGTCTCAGTAAGAGTAAGCATTGTAAACAAATGCGAGAGTGAATCTCGCCGAAGATCGGAGCAGGCTTTGCCTGTTGGAAAGAGGACGGAGCTTGACCCCTCTGCACTTCCCCCAGAATCGCTAAAACGAACACATCTCGTCGAGCTATTTTGCGGGTTTCTAACATCAGAAGTGGGATATAGTGAATTTTACGCGCCTTAGCTGCAAAGCTAATTCTTGATTCATTTTCGTTGATTTTATTGTGCTGTGGATTGTGTCGTGTTGTTTTTCTTTGTGTGCTTTTGTTGGTTTCCTCGTTTTATTTTTTTTCCCTTTCGTTTTGTTCGGCACGTGATCGGGACACTAAAAAATGGAGAACTCGCGTGCTCCCCCGTCGTTGGAGGACATCATCCGCCAAGTGGTAGCCGAAATTGCAAGAGGCGTAATGCCGGCTACCCCGAAGATTATTAATGCAACGACACCTCCTCTTTTGGATATGGTGCCGCAATTCCGTGGTACCGAACTGAATGACGACGCTAATGCTTGGTGCAACGAAGTGGAACATATCACTCGTGATTCGACCCCGCAACAGCGGTTGAGTGCCGCCACCCATGCGCTTGCGGTTTCTGCTAAAGCATGGTACCAAGAATGGAAAGGGAGACCCCGAACGTGGGACAAATTCAAGGAGGACTTGTGCGCCATTTTCGGTCCGCAGAAGAAACTCCACGAATGCTTGCTACAGGCGCTGACCTATAACAGCGACGACGCGACCACGTACGTGGAATATGCAAGGAAAAAAGCGGGCTATCTCGAGTAGGCGCGTGTAGCATTTCGACCCCATGAATTGGTGGAGCTGACAATAAGCACAATCACAGATCAGAACGTGCGACAGGCCATGCTGTCCGCGAATTACGCGACGCCATCGGCGCTGATCACGGGCACGACCAATTTCGTAAAAGAAACGAAACCAAGGGAAAGATTTGCACGCGATGGCGGAGAACGCGCTCCGAACCGACAAGACGGCAGATGCTACCAATGCAATGAGCTGGGACATTAACGGGTGAATCGCCCGAAAAGGAGAATATTATTACCGCAACGGGAAACTCCCAGCGTAACTAACTGCAATTTTTGCAAAAAGAGGGGCCATACCGAATCGCAATGTTGGGCGAAGCAGCGAACTGCCCAAAACCATCAAGGTTCGAAGAAACCCGATGCCAACGTGTGCTACTCAGTAGAACACAAACTGACACCAATACTATTGAGACAGATGATCGTACGACGCTGTTTGATCGACAATGGCGCAACATGTTCCCTCGTGAGAGAAAGTGTTGCCGACCGGGCAAACTGCAAAGTAAACGCGTACACGACGACAATACAAGGACTGTGTGAGTCTAGCACGACGACCGTCGGATGCACATCAGCATTAATTCAGACGGAGGATGTGTCCACTGAGTTGGATTTGTTTGTTGTCCCGGATACTGCAATACCGTACGAGGTCATCATCGGGAAGAATGTCCTGGTGCATGCAGATCTACGCATTGTGACGGAACCTGATGGGACGACGAGGCTTCAACGGTGCGGACTTGTCACGGCAGAAAGGAACGAGGCTACAACGAAGGCACCGTGCTTCACACTCGACGTTGCGAACGATTCTCTTAGAGATCTTTTAAGAAAATTCGAGCGAATGTTGACCACTGGCAATCACGTGCGGTCCGTAAGTACGGCGGAACTCAAAATAATTACTCAGGAGAACAAAGTAATAAATTACCACCCTTACCGTCTGTCACTTTCGGAACGGGAGAAATTAAGGGGGATCATAGATGACCTCATAAGTAACGGCATAATACGCGAAAGAAACTCGCCGTTTGCAAGCCCCGTTATCTTAGTGAAAAAGAAAAATGGAGAGGACCGTCTGTGCGTGGATTTCGGGGCGTTAAATAGAATTACGGTTCAAGACAGATACCCTTTACCACTAATCGACGATCAATTGGATCGTTTGGGAAAGGGTAGGGTATTTACTACGATAGACATGGCCGCGGAATTTCACCAAATACCCATTGCCGCCGATTCAATTTGTAAAACTGCCTTTGTTACCCCCGACGGGCATTATGAGTATATCCGTATGCCCTTCGGCCTTTGTAATGCGCCCGCAGTCTTTCAGAGAGCCATTAACGCGGCTCTAGGCAACCTAAGAAATAGCATCGCATTAGTCTATATGGACGATATTTTGATCCCATCGCAAACGGTCGAGGAAGGGCTACAGAGTTTAGAGCGCGTGTTGGAGGTATTGGATAAGGCAGGATTCACGTTAAACATCGCAAAATGTAAATTTTTTGAAACTTCGATCAATTACCTGGGTCGAGAGATATCATCCGAAGGCATAAAGCCAGGCAAAGAAAAAGTTAAAGCCCTAGTAGAATCACCAGTTCCGAACAATGTGAAGCAGATAAGACAATTTATTGGCCTAGCGAGTTATTTCCGGAAGTTTGTACCTGAATTCGCGGTGCGAACGGCGTGCTTGACCAAATTAACAAAACATAATGAGCCGTGGGTATGGGGTAAAGAACAGGAAGAAGCGCGATCGTACATCATAGACAAACTGAGTACACACCCTTTGCTCGTAATATTGGACCCAACGCGAGATACGGAGCTCCACACCGACGCTAGTTCCTTTGGATATGGTGCAATACTCTTCCAAAGAGTGGAAAAGGAACTACGCGTGGTCGCATATTTTAGTCGTCGTACCAGCCCAGAGGAATCGCGCTATCATTCGTATGAACTAGAGACACTCGCGATTGTGAACGCACTGAAATACTTCCGCGTATATCTGCTTGGTATGCAGTTTAAAATTGTCACCGACTGTAATGCCATTAAGGCTACGCAAAACAAAAAAGATTTATTACCACGCGTAGCTCGTTGGTGGATATTTCTACAAGACTTTTCCTTTGATCTTGAATATAGGAAAGGCAAATACGTAGAGCACGTGGATTATTTAAGTAGAAATCCGTGTAAAAACTATCGCGTAAACGTAATTTGTGAGGGCTCCTGGCTAGAAATCGCGCAGAAAAATGATGAAGAAACGCAAAACATGATCGAGCGGGTAAAGTCGAACGATACTGTTATTACGGATTTCGAGCTAAGAGACGGTATACTGTGTCGAAAAACACTCCGGGACACAGGCCGAGTGATCTACCGAAGTTTTGTCCCGAAGGGAAGCCGCCTTGGTTTGTTGCGTGTGTACCATGACGAAAACTGTCATGTAGGCTTTGAAAAAACATACGACCGCATCGCGAAAAAATACTGGTTCCCAAAAATGCTAAGATTTGTCCGTAAGTACATCGATCACTGCATTACTTGCGTAGTATGCAAACCACAGACCGGACCGAAACAAGGGAAATTGCACCCAATTGAAAAGAAGCCTTTCCCCTTCGACACGATACACTGTGACTGTGTCGGTCCATTTGAAAAAACGAAAGATGGATATGAACACCGCCGTATAGTTAGCAGACAACTATCACCGATTTCGCTTATTTTGGTCCCAATCGTTTACGATAGTTTACGCAAGTTTACGCAATCGATTTCAGAGTTTACGAAATCGTAGTTTGCCCGTAATTAACAATTTCGAGAATGGGGTAATGTAGGCCTTGCAAGCGCCGCCAGTGGCCGAAAGCAGAAGCTGACCAGATGCGGAACCTGGCGAAATATCTTTTACGTATCTCGTGTGCAACGGTCTCAATCGTTTACGAGTAGTTTTCGCAAGCTGCTGTATCAATTTCGGAGTTTACGAAATCGTATTTCGGCCGTAATTAACAATTTCGGGAATGGGGTAATGTAGATCATGCGAGCGCCTCCAGTGGCCGAAAGCAGAAGCTGACCAGATGCGGAACTTGGCAAAATAATTTTGACGTATCTCGTGTGTAACGGTCTCAATCGTTTACGAATAGTTTTCGCAAGCTGCTGTATTGATTTCGGAGTTTACGAAATCGTATTTTGGCCGTAATTAACAATTTCGGGAATGGGGTAATGTAGATCTTGCGAGCGCCTCCAGTGGCCGAAAAAAGAACCTGACCAGATGCAAACTCTGGCGAAATAATTTTGACGTATCTTGTGTGTAACGGTCTCAATCGTTTACGAATAGTTTTCGCAAGCTGCTGTATCGATTTCGGAGTTTACGAAAAAGTAGTTTGCCTGTAATTAACACTTTTATAATCGGCTATCGTGCAGCGTTGATTTGCTCGCAAGCGCCGACGTTTCCCGAAGGGAGAAGCTGACCAGATACAGAAAGTGGCGAAATAACTTTGACGTATCTCGTGTGTAATGGTCTCAGTCGTTTACGAATAGTTTACGCAAGCTGCTGTATCGATTTCGGAGTTTACGAAATCATAATTTGCCCGTAATTAACATTTTCAGAATCGGCTATCGTGCAGTGTTGATTTGCTCGCAAGCGCCTCCGTTGGCCGAAGGGAGAAGCTGATCAGATGTATACCCTGACCAAGTAGTTTTGACTTTTGACGTATCTCACGTCTTCCATCGACAAGTAGTACAAGAAAAATATTGTATCGTGGAATTGAGCAATGGGTTGCAAGTGATTCCAACCTGTTGGTTAAATGCTAACAAAAGTGTAAGCAAATGGCCAGGCCACGTCAAGTCGCTGAACAAATTAGAGAAATTAATAATTTCCGAGGCTTTATCTCAAACCTCGTGAGAGGATTGTGCAGTTATTAGCGTTGCTTTAGGTCGACAGGTATGTATAGTGCATATTATTAATAATGTGTGTATGTGTTTATATATAATATAGATGTCTATATTTTTTATACCTAGAAGACCTGTTGATGTCATAATAATAAACAATTATAAACTTTGTAGATGATTGAGTATGGGCCCAAGAAAAATTAAATGAGGCACAGGACACATCTGATGTTTTCTATTCGGATGAGCTCTTGGAATATGAGTTAGCTGCGGCCTTAAAAAACCGAAGGAGGGCTACGGTCAAAAGGGTCATATCCTCGGAAAAAGAGAGTATGAAGTCCATATCTAAAAACCCAAGAAATCATCAACATATGACGACACATTCACAGACGAGCGGAGAGTACATTATCCAATCTACTAATAACACCTGTAATGCTTGAACCCTTATTCGATTCATCAACACCTGGCGGTTTGACGTTCATTGCATATGATGAGAATGAACCCCCTACCACTGTTTACATAGCCATGGAGGTAAGCTTCATATTATCGGAGTGTATTCATAATAATCATGATTATTGCAAATGTCTCTCATCTTTTTCCAATATCCCTAAGCTACTGAAACTATTGCAGCTCAAGGCAGTGCCTGTGGAAACTGGGAGCATCATCCTTACACCTCAGAAATTGGTAAATAAACCAAAAAACCATTCATATCAATGTTTCTACCTTCTGTTTTACATATTTTAGGATTTCGAAAATGTGTTTACAAAATGCTGTCTACGATATCTTTACAAATAAAGGATCTGAACACAAAAGTCGATTTTTTGTTGGAGCCCAAAAATTAAAATACCGAAATTTATGAGGACGAAACATCCGAAAATGAATTGCAGCGGGTTCCCATAGTGCAAAGTATGGATGATTTGGCCTCATTTGAGCCCAAACTTGAACAGACTGAATTTTAGAAAAAATTGGTAATTATTTTTTAATCACATGTGCTTCTAAAGTACCATTATTGTTCTACAACGTAAAAAGTAATATCTTTCGTGGAATAAAATATAATAATGACCATCCAATACATTTCCTCCCAACAGCTGAGGTTTCCTGAACATGTAGTTGTCAGCATCAAAAGTATTGAAGCCACGTCACTGCTCATTTGAGTATAATGCCTATTCAGATGAATGTACTATTACAGTTTCTATGGGCGTGGGCGTGGGCATGGGCATGGGTAAAGGTAAAGGATATATAAGGATAGGTTTGGTGCATGTCCGCGAGAGAATCATTATTTCATGTTTTTACGTTAATTCCACAATACTCTTTCTCGCCTATGAAGGAATCAATACATGGTGTTTTTTGTGTTGAATTCACATCTCTCTCCCTATAACTATCAATTTTATTGGTTCATATTGATCTGCAATACTCTTTTGCTTTCACAATATTTCTATTATAACTTATATTAATCAGTTGCTGTTTTGATCTGCCTTTTATGTACACATGATAACATCATGAAATTTTTCAGATTCGTTGACTTAAATATTGTTGGCCCAGGTAAGCTGACTATGTGCGTAGCAGCTGTAATATCCCGAGTACTTGCAGACGGAATCGCAGTAAATTTCATTTGGCAGGGCCGCTTGCAGAAGCAAAGCTTTCAAAAATTGCGGACTGCGAACTTATTCCAAAGTATTTTCCTACAGATATACATTATTAATAATCTTTTAATAATCACTAATATTCTTTTATTATTTTATAGTAGTCTGTATGCCCGTTGGCAATAATAAGTTGAAAAAGGCGGAAGTAAATGACGTCATTGGCAAGTGGTTCACTCAAGCAAAAACGAGAATTGAGCAAAAAATGAAATCTTAATAAATAGAATTGAGACTAGGTTAAGATTTTGTTATATTTACTATTATATTTAGTGTAGTTTTTATAATTACTGTTATATTTAATGTAAATATTTTATATGTACTTTTATATTTAGTGTAATTTAATATTACATTAATAAAAATAATATATTGTAAAACAAATTTTCTTGAATTATTCATAATGTAAAACAGAATCGTATGTAGGATATAATATTGAATGAATATTCTTAGGATCTTGATGCAATATTCTGTGTCATCTTCCTGCAATATTCCCGCAAATTTCGAGGGGGCTGACATAGGAATATTGCAGCAATATTCCTACAATACTCCGACAATGTGACCTGCAAGGTTCAGCATTGCAAAGTAATGTTTGTGCTACATGCCAACAAAATTTCTTGCTGTCGTGAAATTTACAATTTCAGAATCGGCTATCATGCAGCTTCTCCCTTTTATGTTATCGCGATCAAGTTTTTGCTCGATCCGTGGCTGCCGGAAGGAGGCTGGGAAGAGCCTCTTGAAAAGTGTGGGCGAGAAGTTCTATGACACTATTTGATGCACAACCTGTTCTTGTTCTTTATTTTTACCTTCTACACTTTGTTTCTGATAAGCGCGTAATATATGCAATGTGGCCGACGCGCGTATGAGTTTGAAATTCTCAAAAGAAGAATAGTACACTATGTACAAAAGTTTCTGACTATATCGAGAGACACGTGCTTTCGGTTTCGATAGCGGAACAAGAAGACCGCTGCGCCTGGGAAGGGGAAACCGCTCAGCCGTCTTCCCAGGCTCGTCTGTGTACGACAAGGTGGTGTGTGCGCCAATCAGACGCCTAATACGGCTGATGTACACACACACATTAACGGTGCTCCCTGACTGTGAGCGCGGGAACGCGGTGTCTTCTGGGCGCCATGCAGTCTGCCGCATGGCGCTAACCCGCGTACCAACGGCAGTGCGTCACGTCACGCTCACGCGCTTAATGGAACGGGCGCGCAATTTAACCTCTGAGGTGTACAAGTCCCAATCCTCAACACTCTATGTCCGAAGAGCGATTCTCGCCTCGGCCAACGGCGGCGCTTGCGAGCTGCACGTTAGCCGATCCTGAAATTGTGAATAACGAGCAAAGTACAATTTCGTAAACTCCGAAATCGATACAGCAGATTGCGAAAACTATTCGTAAACGATTGAGACCGTTACACACGAGATACGTCAAAACTATTTCGCCAGAGTTTGCATCTGGTCAGCTTCGCTCCCCGGCCACGGTGGCGCTGCGCGGTAGCAGACGATAATTACTAGATATTAAAATTGTTAATTACGGGCAAACTACGATTTCGTAAACTCTGAAATCGATTGCGTAAACTTGCGTAAACTATTCGTAAACGATTGAGACCAAAATAGCCGAAAACTATGATAGTCGTCTGCTAACTATACACCCACCTAAAAATTGTTAATTACGGGCAAACTACGATTTCGTAAACTCTGAAATCGATTGCGTAAACTTGCGTAAACTATTCGTAAACGATTGAGACTAAAATAGCCGAAATCTATGATAGTTGTCTGCTAACTATACGGCGGTCGCAGGCTCCCTTATAGAGAAATTAAAGACAAACAAGCCCATATTCTTATCGCTGTCGGTACAATAGGTATTTGCACGGATGCATGTGGGTAAACGATGACGGGATCTCGATAGGTACACAAACGTCTTTTTAAAAACAGCTGAGGTACACGGAGGGTCACGGTCGCAGCAATAACTCAGATTAGGAAACACTTTGATTGGAGCTTCGAACAGGCCCCCTCCTTTCGTTCACTCCGCAGTTGCGTCGGTTGATTGGTTCGTGGGCTGTGCCCATTTGACTTTCTTTACTTCCTCCTTGCCTTGTTACGGGTGGTGCGCCCGTTTTTCCTTCTAACGCCGTATCTCGTGTCCGCCGCTTCGCCTGCCGTTGTTTCTAGGGCCGTGCCGGCTTCCACGTCGGTGGCTTCGGCGACGTCGCTGAGCCCTGCGGGTCCCGACTTGGAGTCGGTCCGGGGGGTGAGCCGGAGTTCTGGGCGAACGCCTCACCACATGCCCATGGTGTTGCTCTAGTAGAGGTTTCTCGGGGCGACCGTAACACCGTGCTGGCTATGCATGCTATGCACTGATCTCTATACAATGGATGCGAGATCAAGATCTGGGGAATGAAGCCAATATGAACGGTGGAGTCACAAACGGTCCTGCAGGGTACTACGTATAGTGCCGGGCCTATTATTCGGCGAAGTGGGTACCTTGTAGGGTGCCGCGCTCTGAAAATTGTTCTGCAACATTTTTTTTCTTCGGTGCGCCCCCGTTTTCTTAAGAAAAATTGCTATGTGTGGGGTTGAAACGTTTAATGTCGGCCCTTCACTCTGCTAAAGGTAAACATACCGACACCACAAACACTTTTTGGGAGACATCGAATCATATACTTTGACATAAATATATTCATCCGTAAGTATGTGTTGTATTAGAAAGCTTCCAAAATATTGTTCAAACATGAAACGAAACGATCCTAACCCAATCAGCGATTGGCGAAGACAGGTGAGATTAGTTAATATTAAAAAATTAAACTGCAAAAATGTGTCAAATCTTGGAGAGTTAAAATTTTACAATGTAAGAAATGTTAAAAATTATGTAAGCTTCGCATATTTCTGGCCATGGTTTCTTCAACGTACTGATTTGCTTTCAGACACTGTGCAATGTGAAAAAATTGAAAGAATCATATGGGAAAAATTGGCTAAACTTTGGAACATACCATCTCAATACCGCATCCTATATCAATTTACGTGAGTACCACCACAATAGGATACATCCACTAGATCTACAACTAAAATGTAATAGACATTTACATTAGTTCACTTTTGTATGTTATAGAATCCTGATGAGGAAACTAATTGTTTTGAAACATGTAAGGGATGAAATATATTGATTCATTCCATTCTCAACCCAGAAGAGGGCAATCCTACATTATACATTATGTATACAATTCTTTTCCTGATTCCGCTGTTCAACTTGGTGTTGGAAAAAAATGTAAAATTTTGTTGCTGCTATGGTGGGTTGGTCCCTGTTCAGGGCATTGGATTTGGTATGAAGTTTCAATGTAATAAATGGCTTCATTTTACAGGTTCATTGCCTATATTATATTATCAAGAATGACCTGAGCACTAAATTGTTCTGGCCCCATATTGGTGACTGGAAGTAACATGGACGGCAAAAGTCATGTATGTTATGAAACAATTGATCTGAGGTACGTGTATTTTTATATTTTGAGCTATTGACTGTCAATATAATTTTCATCAGTTCTTCACATTATTAAAACAATTTTGTATGAACCCACTTAGCATGATGACATCTTCGAAAAATCGCAAGGACAATCAATACCCACATAACGAATATCCGGGGGAAATACACATATGCTATTCCGACATGTGGCCTGGATATCGTGAGGAAGAGGAATTCAGAGGTGAATACTACTTCGCCATACATACAAGCGAGATCGCGTTAGGCAGCTTTTGAATATTCTGTCAGTTTATATGGATAGGATACGTTTTATTGATTTGACGACGCGAATAAATACCATTGTTTGTAAACTAAAATGTACTTCACATATGTCACTGATATTTGATGTATATTTAGGTGAATTATAATAGGATTAATAAATTTATTACAGTGTTATTATGAATTTACTTTAATATAATCCTTCAAACATAATAAAAAGTACCGTTTTAGATATACTATTACTTATATATATATATATATACTATTTTATATTACACTATTACTTTAATATCATAAATAATTCATATTAAAACGTGCATTAATGTGTGTATTGGGCACGTTGCGAGTACAATGATTTGGAAACCAACATATATATAATCCTAGTAACTTTTGTAGTTCCCTGCAGGACCGTCTGTGACTCCACCATTCAATTGGCTTCACATAGCCAGCACGGGATCCAGTGATAGCAAATCTGGCACGAAAACTCCATTGGAGTTTTTTGGGTGGGGGAAACATCGGCAAGTGTGCGTGCTTGTCCGTGAGGACGGAAGGACGGAACTATGCTGCGTCCCCTTTCAACCAGCAACGCGCGTTGCGTCTTTGTTCGACATGCAGTCGCGGCGTCGCGTCTTCGTTCCGCACACAGGCCGGTGACAGTGGTGCCAGATTGCGCATAAGGCATCGCCCGTACCATGGCGTTCTTTCAGCCGGAAGGCAAATCGGGCACCACCGCGCTGAGCAGAGCGCGATGCAGAGAAAAGTGAATCGAGGAGAGTTTGGGATTGATTCGTCGTACTCATCGTCGCTCGTCGACGCGTTGGTTTTTTTCGTACGTTCGCGCCCAGTCATGGTTCAATTTTTTTCACAAAACAATTTTTTCTTTTAATTATTTATCACACGACAACAAACGACATTCATTTACAAATATTTTAGTACTTACTACGGATAGTTTTTAATATTTTGTCAACGGAATAGATGTGTCCTATTGGTTTATAATAGATATGGGCAAAATATATATTTCATAAATTTTGGTTTCAGTAACATTAATCTTTCTATGGTAGTAATAAATAAGAAAGTATATAATAAATCTCAATTATTGCGTATTATGCATTAACCGTGAAACAAGTAACAGGAGCTTCTTGCACTAGAACGTTCTGATGGATCGTACTAACACGCGATTTTAACACACGACAACTTACGTCAGGAAGAATTTGCTTGACCCGACGCGACGACGCCGACGGTGCGAATGTTTCTATGAGTTGTTCTTTATGATTTGTTTTCTAAATAGAAGGTGACCAAATTGTGCATATATTCCAACAGTTATCATCAAGTCCCATCACATTGATTTGAAACCTTTTTCTTACTACGCACGCTTAGTTTAACAACGCTATCCCCATTTCGAGAAAGAAGAAGGTGTTCCTTCTTTGGCAATGCACCATGCATACTGTAATCCATATGTACGTCCATTGTCGCATTCTGCTCACGAAATGTCGCAACGTGCGTATTGTCGAAGAAGGCATGATAAAAGACGACAATAATAGCAAAAACTCTGTCAATGGAAAACTGTTCGCGATGGAACGAGTAAGCTAGTTCACGTGGAATAGGGATGGCCGAGGGAGCGTGTGTGGGTGTAACTTCGATAATTAGAGGCGTCACAGAATTTATTATGATCACAGCCGCGAACTGATTGTTAAACGGACTTTGTCAAATTACGCGTTACAAGACTGTGCAGCGTTGAGCACGTGGTGCGCCGTGCGTCGTGTTTCGTCGTATTAACTGCTCTCAGAGAGCGTGGCCACGACTAGCGTCCTAGCAAGCGACGAATCGCAGTCGTGGGTGAAGGGACAGAGGAGAAATCCTCTGACCGAGAGAAGGACTCGCACGGGAGGACTGGAGCGGTCCGTGGAAAGAAAGGAATCCAAAAGGTCGCCTAGTGCGCACGATGGGATTCGTCGCAGCAACCCAGAAGGAGAGTTTGCCGGAGAAGGAAAGCTTCGGTTCAGTAATGGAACTCGAAGGAAAGCTTCGGTTCAGTAATGGAACTCGAAGGAAACACAAAGTAGAATAGAGGTGGAATAACGCAGATTCTCACCTTGAGAAACCAAGATGGCTACTCACTCGAAAGGGCCACGACGCACGACGGCACACACGTGTTGATCTCTCAACGGACGGAAGAAGACGACGCAGGAAGAAGGAAGCGGGACATGCCCCCGCTGATCCTTCATTAGTCACGCACGTAAACGGCGGATGGCGTTACTGATAGTCCGCAACGCCAATCAGCGGAAAGTCGCAACATACGCTACACGCCACAGTCCTATTGTATACGCGCGTGGTAACGCAAATTAGCCTTAAAACTAAACTATATAAAAGTAGGCCGCTGCCTATACGCAAACGGCTCCCGCTATGCGCAAGTAGCGAGGCAAACGCGCCAACGACTTTAAATCCCCAACATTACCGCCCGCCTTCAACTATGTTGAATCTAGACGACTCCCAATACGGGACAAATAAAAGGTTTATCTGCTGAGGCTGACTAGAAATCGTCGTTGGAGCGTTATTAAATTAAGATATGGCACAGGCCCGCCGCATTCAGTCATGGTACAACCCAAAAGAAAAGTATCGCAGGTTTTGTACAACAAAAATAAAGCTCGAGTTACCGTTCAGCCATGGAAAGCGGTAACGCACAAAGTTGTGTTACTGGACGAGTAAATTCGGAATGGGCCGTGCGTACACGCACTACACGAACCAGTCCGTCGCTGCCAGGGAAACATTCTGTTACCCGGCCTAAGTTCCATTTCGCAGGGGTGAGGTTAGAGTTACGTATTAAAACTAAGTTGCCTACGCATAGATTGGGCTTTGTTTCGCGCCACTTCGCACGCTGTTGCAAGGAGTTCAAGTAATCGGCTGACCACACGTGCCAGAACGATTCCTGAATTTTCTGTACAGTTTGCCACCGTGACAAGCGATTCTCGGATACGTCTAATACGGTGGGATTAGGCACAACGCGAAGATGATTCCCGGTAAGGAAGTGCCCGGGGGTTAACGCTTCTAGAGTCTCAATGTCGTCGAATAGTGGACCGAGCGGACGAGAGTTGAGAATACACTCGATGTTGCACAAAACCGTGGAGAACTCCTCGTATGTGGGACAGAAATTCCCCATGATGCGTTTGAGATGGAACTTGACGCTCTTCACCTCTGCCTTCCACACCCCACCGAAATGAGGTGCGGCAGGGGGGATGAAGTGCCAATCCACTCCGTCAGTCGCAAAATGAGCCTGTAGATCTCGATCTCGGAGAATGTTTTTCAGGCGTTTACGCAACTCGCGATTGGCTCCCACGAAATTAGTACCATTGTCGCTGTACATAATCGACGGCATCCCTCTTCGCGCGGTGAATCTATGAAATGCGGCCAGAAAACCGTCGGTTGAGTAATCGTTTGCGACCTCAAGGTGAATTGCGCGTACGGAGAGACATATAAACAGAACGCAATACGCCTTATGCGTTTTAATACCCCTGCCCTTAGAGGACCTGATCAGAAAAGGACCCGCATAATCCACTCCAGTGTGAGTGAACGGCTTTGATTTGGTTACACGGGGCGTAGGCAACTCCCCCATACGCTGACTTAAACACTGCGTCTTTTGACGTACGCACGTTACGCACTTATAAATAACGGATTTAAGCATGGAGCGAGAATTAGCGATCCAATATTTTTGGCGCAAGAAATGTAAAGAGACACGCAACCCCCCATGAAGAGTGCATAAGTGGGCTTGCTGGCAGATTAGGTCGGAAATTCGGCACCTCGGCAGTAACACCGGGTGTTTCGCGTCTACGGAAAGGCGGGACTTAGACATTCGTCCGCCTACTCGCACGATACCCTCGTCATCCATAAACGGACACAGGTTTCTGAATTTGATAAGAGTCGCCGGGATACGGGACTGCTCGCTCCATGGGAAAATAGTGCCAAAATGTTTACGTTGCATCGCTTTGCACCAAAATAAACGGGCTGCATCGATTTCGGATGCAACTAGAAAAGAATTCGCATGCTTACAACTACGCTTAAGTCTAGCTACGAATCTAAAGACGTACGCCGTAACGCGTAACAGCCTCGGCCACGACGAAAACCGCTCGGAAAGATCCCAGTCCGACGCGTCGCGAACGGACGTAGCTGTCTGAGCACAGACAGTGTTGCGAAGCTCCGGGGGATTCTCATCCACGGGCTTCGAATTTACCGAGGGCCACGAGGCCGAAGTTTCTAATAGCCACTTGGGGCCGGACCACCATAATGGGTGTGAAAATAATTCATCGGCAGTAATGCCGCGCGACGCACAATCCGCGGGATTTTCGAGAGAAGGAACATGACTCCAATGTTCACTGGGAAAGGATTGTTGTATTCTAGCCACACGGTGCGCGACAAACGTTTTCCAGCGCGCAGCCGGCGACCTTAACCAAGACAGCACCACGGAGGAGTCCGACCAACAGAAGGTTGGAACGGACTCGAGTTTCATCGCGTCCTTTACAAATTCTAAGGCTCGCGTGAGTAACACAGCAGCGCTAAGTTCGAGTCTGGGTATACTCAATAATTTCAACGGAGCGACCTTAGTCTTGGCGTAAAGAAGCGTTACTTTGACACTACCTGCATCCGTCTCTACACGGAGATATACTACTGCCGCGTAGGCCGCGTTGGACGCATCTGCGAACCCGTGAAGTGAAATGCGGGAAGACGCGCCTGTCTGGTGACTCCATCGCGGGATTATCAAGCGATTGAGAAGAGCAAGTTGTGTTTGAAACGCGACCAGAGAGTAGGATAGCCTGGCCGGCAAGGGATCGTCCCATCCTACTTTAAGCAGCCACAGTTGTTGCATCAGAATCTTCGCGCCGATGATAAAGGGAGACACCCACCCAAGGGGGTCGAAAATACGTGAAATCAAAGATAAAAATGTGCGTTTGGTTAATGACTCGGTCGGTGGCTGAATATTAAACGAAAATGCGTCAGAAGTGGGATTCCAAGAGATTCCCAAGACTTTAATTTGTACGTCCTCCCCTAACGATTTAGTGGGAGTGACGCTCAAGTCCTCTACCGGAAGGTCCGAGGTGAGATGCGGATTATTCGATGCCCATTTGTAGGGCCTAAAACCGCCCGCCGTAAGCAACGCCTTTATCTGATCGCGAGTCTGTTTCAAGAGCGAAATATCCTCGCCCCCGAACATAAGGTCGTCAACATATATTTGTTGATCGAGAATAGGAGAGGCTAGGGGGTAACGCATCCCCTCGTCCTGAACTAATTGCTTAATAGCACGGTTCGCCAAAAACGGAGCGCACGCAGTACCGTACGTGACGGTTGTCAATCGGAACTCCTGTACTTCCTCGTCGGGTCGGGCACGCCAGAAAATGCGTTGATAATCGGCACTCGCCGAGTCTACAAGGATCTGCCGGAACATTTTCTCGATGTCCGCAGTATACACGTATTGGTAAGAACGCCAACGCAAAATAATAGAAAACAAATCGCCTTGCAATTTCGGCCCGGTAAACAAAAAATCATTTAAGGAAGTTCCGTTGGAAGAAGCACAGGAAGCGTTAAAAACGACGCGAACCTTAGTGGTGCTACTAGAGGCCTTCACCACGGGGTGGTGAGGCAAATAAACGGATGACGAATCAACGCGTTCGTCAGGAGACACTCGTGCCATGTGGCCGAGCCGCTCATACTCGGAAAGAAAAGATTCATACTCCAGGCGCAAGTCGGGCTTCCCTGTGAGTCTACGTTCAGTCGCGAGAAAGATACGTCTTGCTGTACGCGCAGTATCCCCTATTGGTAGTGGTGGCGGCACCTTAAAGGGCAGGCTCACCATATAACGTCCATCGGACGTACGCGAGTGCGTTTCTTTAAAATGCTTCTCGCACTTCCTCTCCTCCTCGGTAACTAGGCCGGTCACGGGGGTTTCCTCGACTTCCCAGAATCTCCGCATCGTCTCCTGAAGAGATACGGGGCAATCAGTCGAAACAAAATGGCAAGCCATTGTTGCCCCGCTCTCCCCCGAAGGATGCACCATTCTACCGGAAATAATCCACCCGAACGAAGTTCGTTGCGCACTGGGACCGCCCGGAGGACCGATGATGAGACCATCGCGTAGGAAACGCCCATAGAAATCCGCACCGATAATCATTTCGATTGGCGCGTTAACGAAAGGGCTGGGGTCTGCCAGCGATAACCCGGCTAAATATGATAAGTCCGTATCCACGTGGACCGGAGGAGGAATATAAGATGATAGTTTCGGAAGTACGAGAGCAGAAATGACCTCGCCCGCAGTGACTTTGGAGAGAGGCTGTACACATAGAGTCGCGGCCTGCCGCGCAGAACCGATAGCCGAAGCTCCGATGCCATTAACATGTACTAAAACTGAATTCAATGCGGGTTTTACCGCCTGAACTAACGCCTGCGTTACGAACGATGACTGGGATCCTTGGTCCAACAAGGCTCTCACTTTAGAGGTACGACCATTGGAACCCGTCACTAATACTACTGCAGTAGGAAGTATTGTCCCACACACACGTGCACAAGCTAAATTATTTGAAGACGGACTCGAAGGCTCAATTGGCGGAGAAACAACGATAGATGGCGCAGCTACCGATTCCGAACCGCCATTTGCAGATGCTCTATTTTCGTTCAAGTGTAACAACGTATGGTGTGTCATTTGACACCGGCGACAACGAAATTTGCTATGGCAGTTACGTTGCGAGTGATTCGGAGCGAAACAATTAAGACAGCGATTCATTCGCCTTACGATTGCAATACGCTGTTGTACGGAGAGCGACAAGAAATCGTTGCATTGATGCGCGGGGTGAGAAGCTTTACAACAAAAGCACGTTATGGCCGAGGCTGTTGGCGCAGGGTTATTTAACCTAACAGGCCCGCTGGCCCGCTCCGATGAGACCTGATGAGAGCGCACGATTTCCGCTTTACGTTGAGACGCACGACGGCTATGGTCAAAGGAAGTACTAGGCTCAACAGTTTCTAGGGCGCTGACACGTTTCCTAAGAAATTCTTCCAATTGCGCGAATGTAGGCATGACCTGGGCGTCCTCAAGGGATAATTCCCAATCGCGCCGAGTTACTTTATCTAACTTTGAGACAAGCATGAAAATATAAAGGTCTTCCCACTGATCCACGGGACGAGACAAATTAAGCAACGCAGCCCGTACTTCCCGGCCTACATCTAGAAGAGACTTAAGATCTCGCACTCCGGTCGCAGACATTTTTGGCGCATCGACAAATTTCTGAAAGTAGGTGTATACAATAGCCCGTGTCCTCTCAAAATTCGCAGTCAGGATCTCCCAAGCCGAACTAAAATTAGAATCGGAGACCGGAATATTTTCAATTAGGCGCGCAGCCTCACCATAGAGACTCGATTTCAAATAATGCAACCGTTGGCAATCATTTAATTCAGCTCTAGCGATGACTAAGGTTTTAAAGAGCGTACTAAAACTAATCCACGCAGTAATGTCCCCGTTAAATTTAGGTAACGCTATGGTAGGCAAAACAATGTTAGCTGTTTTAGCCTCCACTATACCGGACGCAGCCGGTTCTTTACTACCACCACTAACAGTTGGTGGGCTCAGTGATTCTAAGTGTTCGCAAAGAGTATCACTGGCTTCATTCATCGTATCGGTAATGGTCTGAAAAACCTTGTTCAAGAAGTAGCTGTGGGTCTTCTTGAAGGTGTCGTCAGCCAAAGCGAGGATCTCCTGGTGTCTCCGTCGTCCTTCTTCCCAGTAACTCTGCAGATTATCCAAACGCCTGTTGATAGCAGTCCTTGTCCGCTTCACCTTGGCGAGCTTGATAAAGCTAGTGAGGCAGTATGCTATCTGCTCCTCAGTTTCCAGCTGGGCTACCACCAACTCCTCGAGCTTAGTCATCTCAATGGAGTAGGGCTTACAAGCAATGTTCAAAATTCGCTACCTCTCTAAAGGCAAAGAAAAGGCACGACAGTACACCAGTATGCAAGCGAAATCAAAGGAAATGACGCAAGCAACAAAACCGTAGTTTGAAGGTTTTAGGTTAGGACTCAAAGAGAGGTTATGTTCCTTCCCTGTTTACGTGGCAGCGCTGTAATGGCGCTGAGGCGGTGACGTCACGGCGTCACAGCGAAATGGCGGCGTCCGGGAGCAGCACGTGGTGAGGGACCCTCCTGAAGTTCTGTCTCGTACAGTGGCGGAGATATCCCCTTTCACCTTCTCCAGGCGCCGTCAGAGTATGCAGGAATCTTCCAGATGTGCCTCCGCGAGTACGTACTGGTACTTATTACACTACACCACACTCTCGACTATCCGGCTCGAAGGACCAGAATGTTCGCGATGGAACGAGTAAGCTAGTTCACGTGGAATAGGGATGGCCGAGGGAGCGTGTGTGGGTGTAACTTCGATAATTAGAGGCGTCACAGAATTTATTATGATCACAGCCGCGAACTGATTGTTAAACGGACTTTGTCAAATTACGCGTTACAAGACTGTGCAGCGTTGAGCACGTGGTGCGCCGTGCGTCGTGTTTCGTCGTATTAACTGCTCTCAGAGAGCGTGGCCACGACTAGCGTCCTAGCAAGCGACGAATCGCAGTCGTGGGTGAAGGGACAGAGGAGAAATCCTCTGACCGAGAGAAGGACTCGCACGGGAGGACTGGAGCGGTCCGTGGAAAGAAAGGAATCCAAAAGGTCGCCTAGTGCGCACGATGGGATTCGTCGCAGCAACCCAGAAGGAGAGTTTGCCGGAGAAGGAAAGCTTCGGTTCAGTAATGGAACTCGAAGGAAAGCTTCGGTTCAGTAATGGAACTCGAAGGAAAGCTTCGGTTCAGTAATGGAACTCGAAGGAAACACAAAGTAGAATAGAGGTGGAATAACGCAGATTCTCACCTTGAGAAACCAAGATGGCTACTCACTCGAAAGGGCCACGACGCACGACGGCACACACGTGTTGATCTCTCAACGGACGGAAGAAGACGACGCAGGAAGAAGGAAGCGGGACATGCCCCCGCTGATCCTTCATTAGTCACGCACGTAAACGGCGGATGGCGTTACTGATAGTCCGCAACGCCAATCAGCGGAAAGTCGCAACATACGCTACACGCCACAGTCCTATTGTATACGCGCGTGGTAACGCAAATTAGCCTTAAAACTAAACTATATAAAAGTAGGCCGCTGCCTATACGCAAACGGCTCCCGCTACGCGCAAGTAGCGAGGCAAACGCGCCAACGACTTTAAATCCCCAACAAAAACCGAAACTCACTTTGTGCCGCTCCCGACTAATTGAAATATCTGAAAAGTCAAACCATTCTGAGCGCGTATTTTACGTACCTACTGCAAATTATTTCCCCGGGACTTTTCCAATGTCATTTATTCGTCATTATTTTGCAACCAATTGTACGATATGTATTACTTTTAAATGCACATGTACAGGGTCCACAGGTTGCGCTAGTCAGCTTTTTTCCTGTAAACGGTAAGTATTAGACAAAATTATAAAGGAAAGGGTTCAATGGGATCATAATATCTATCTTCTACGAGACTTCATTCTATTGAAAAGTGCAACGCTGCACCCGACAAATGCAAATGCGTATGTAAGGTTGTAGTTTATATAATTTCAGATACGTGGAGTTCCACGCCACCCATGAGGTGCCACGTCTAGCGCGTTCGGTTTTTTAACGTGGACCGTCGCCTATAGCCCTATTATACCACATTTTATGATAATAATCATACAGCGTACGGCAATACCTCTGTCCACTTTGAACGACGGAGATATTGAAGGTGGACAGAGTTACTGCCCCACGCTGTGGAAGTAAGGATTAGAAAAGAAATGAGATCACTATCAAACGATTTTACATCTATTGGAGCAGATAAACATTAAATTTTTCACAAAAATTTCGACAACAATTCCCCCAGAAACTTGTTTCTTTAATTATAAATAAACGACTAACTATGAAACGTTGGTATTGAATATCATTCACTATCAAACGATTTTACATCTATTGGCGCAGATAAACATTAAATTTTTCACAAAAATTTCGACAACAATTTCCCCTAGACACTTATTTCTTTGATTACAAGCAAACGGCTAACTATCAAACGTTTGTATTGGACTATCAAACACTATCAAACGACCTTCAAACGATTGCAACTATTAAAACTCAAATCGGTTGAGTTGGGGGTGCTAACTATACGGTGCTAAATTTTACTGAAAGCTGGAACAACGCAAGATTTACTTTTGTCTAGTTTTATCCGGTAACTTCGCTACCTGACACTTTACCGAGAGGTGGAACAGCCCGGCCTTAGTCGTTTATTTATAATTAAAGAAACAAATTTCTGGGGGAATTTTTGTCGAAATGTTTGTGAAAAATTTAATTATTATCTATACCAATAGATGTAAAATCGTTTGATAGTGAATGATATTCAATACAAACGTTTGATAGTTAGTCGTTTATTTATAATTAAAGAAACAAGTTTCTAGGGGAATGTTTGTCGAAATTTTTGTGAAAAATTAAATTTCTATCTGCGCCAGTAGATGTAAAATCGTTTGATAGTGGGTGATATTCAATACAAACGTTTGATAGTTAGTCGTTTATTTATAATTAAAGAAACAAATTTCTAGGGGAAATTTTGTCGTAGGCATACTCTCACATTTCATTATTAATCTGCGGAAATAGATGTAAAATCGTTTGATAGTGATTGATAGTCGGGTACAAACGTTTGATAGTCCGGTGCAGACGTTTGATAGTTCTTCGTTTGCTGGCACCGTCAGTTTGCTGGCAACAATTCCCCCAGAAACTTGTTTCTTTAGGCCGTGTTCAGAAATTGGCTGACAGTACTGTCAGTACTAGATTTCCGTTCAAAAATGCTTTTCAGTATGGCTGACGAGACTGTAACGTACTACCATTTTGTCCGACATCTACTGGAAAACGCGTTCGGCAGCACTGTCAGTAAAACAGAATGACTATTTTTCAGTAAAACCAGCGTCAGTCAGTGATCTCAGAAGTGGCATCCTGCCGCATGCGGCACGCGTGGTGGGGGAAGAGAGAGAAATAGTATGCGTCGTGTCCGTGAGAGCTACGCGCCACTCGATTGGCACGCATACTACGTCTCTGTGTGCGGCAGGATGCCCCTTCTGGGATCACTGGCGTCAGTACTGACAGTACTGTCAGCCAATTTCTGAACACGGCCTTATTTATGAATAAACAAAGAACTATCAAACGTCTGCACCGGACTATCAAACGTTTATACCCGACTATCAATCACTATTGTTACGTCCGGGTAAGTTATATTGAAATGGCGAGCGGCCTCTTCTTACCCGGTGTAACGCTGGATATGTTTGATAGCCTTAATACAGATGTTGATTGTATCTAATTTGAGATATCTAATTTCCCCCCTTTAATGTAAAACTACAGGCTGGTAGATATCGGCAGGACTTATAGGATTCGCGGCTTCGTAAACCCGTACAGGTTTTATTCGATCTCTTTCTCTCTTTCTTTCTGGTCAGGTGTTAGTTCGAATCAGAATGTTAGTGGTTAATAAAGCAATTGAGTTTAGTTATGCTGGACTGAATCTATATTGAAACTATGATGTTGCTGTTGCTCTCTTACATTTTATGAGATTATAATGTGTGGTGTAGAATAGATCTTATTGTAAATGTAAAGCCGAGTGTACGACACCGCCTGCTCGTTACGCGGGCGACGCTTGCGCAGTTACAGTATATTACAGATTGTTCGCGATTGTTCGGTATTAATTGAACGATTTGAATTCTAACCCTTTACGTCTGAGAAATTCAAAGCCTGCGCTAAGACGTAATTGCGGTCGGCAGGTTCATTTCATCGCATGGAAAGATGCTGGAAAGTTCTTACCCGTAATGCTGCGCACACGCTCTTTCACTCGCTCTCTCTTTCTTTCGCTTTTTCGCTCTTCGCTCCTCACACCTCTCGCTCCTTACAATGCTTAGTCTCGCACGCTGTTTTCGCTCTTTACAGTTCGCTCGTAATTGCTCGTTGTGTACCTTCGGATCGAAATATAAAATGAATATCGGTGGTTAACACATTAGCCTAACGCTCAACAAGCGTGTTCGGGAAGCAAGCACTTGGTTGTTAGTAGAACTCAACAAGCTACAGCTGATTTTGGTCTTATTCCAGAATCTTATTCCGATTAAATTAAAGAAAAACAAATAAACTAAAGAAAACTAAAGAAAAGAAATGGACTTGAATGAAATGAACGCTCGAGGCTCGGCGTGAAGCGCCGGCCACGTGGTGGAAAAATAATATTACAATGTGCTCTTATTTCTAAAATACAAATAAACTCGATTAATTTTTAAACACAAATGAGTCCTTTGCTCAACTAAACACTAATTTTTAACGGGGAGTACTGAGTCCTTCGTGATACTGCAAGAATATGCACGATTAAGTTCAAAGATAAATTATAATAACCCCCGGGCAGGAGTCTACGCACCTCGCGATTTTACAGCCAACTGCCACGAGGTTTACGTCGCGAACCGGTAGCTGCGCGCGAGAAGGACGTCTTCCGCATCCCCTCCCTTCACGGTTGGGTCAGCGGCTCGCAGTTTTGTTATTGCCGAATATTGCTACGCAGCGGTTATCCTCCCGGCATTCGGTGTTCGTGCGCAACTTGCTACTCGGGCGATTAATAATAAATAAAAAAAAAAGGAACTTAGAATGTGAATTACGAAAAGAATAATGAATGTTTCCTTTAATCGGAATTAAGCGAAATTGCCGTTCAACCATTACGAGGAGCAATCAGTGCTAGGAGTGTATTTGTAACTAACTAAAAATGCACATTTGTCGTCGGTAACTATAAATCAAAAGAAAAGGAACTTAAAATCTGAACAGAACTGTAGTATACCTATTCGCGGGTCCCTTATAAACTAACGAGTCCTTCGCTCACTTAACCTAATGCGTCTCTGTCACATACACGCACACACACGTGCGCACCCGGGCGCTGGTGATCCCAAGGTTCGTCGGTCTGTTACGGCCTGGAGACGGAAAACTATTAACATTACGACGAAAAACTATTAATACTACTGTTACGTCCTCGTTTTTGGCACCCTGCGTTCACCGGGTATACCGGGGATCGAGGACGGACGGAAGGAGTGATCGCACCGAAAGGGTTTTGATCCGTCAGTGGAGCGGCTCACTGACGTATCGCGGAATGTAAGAAGGAGGTGTCCGGATGGCTACAGCTTTGGATGCGTGAGATTGTGTGTGGTTGTGGATTGGTGTGGACGCACAGGAAGGACACAATCGTGTGAAGTAATGTTCAGATAGTGGACTGGATGCTTTATCTCGAAGTGCACTTGGTTGGTTTACAATGGTTCGCTTAATGAGTAACACTACTTGCTGCGCGAAGATTGAACAACTTAGAATGATCGCAGTCGAACGCTGGTTTATGAGTTGCCGAATTTAGATTGATCGTGGCCGAACTTGGTTGACTCAAGAGCCCTCGCTCTGCGGTTGTAAGCCTATTTAAATGGTAGATCTTGCTGACGGTCGCAAGGCGCTTCGCGGAATTGGCATTGGCCTTCGCGGATCTACACGACCGCGGATCGCTGATCGTTTGTTAGGTGGTTGACCTGCGGGCTGATTCGGCATCAGCATTCCGTGAAGGAATTTCGGTGGCTCTTATTCTGCTTATTCGCGACTTACTAACGACGGAAGGCTACGCGGAGCGATGAACCTTATTATGCTTAGGCGCGACTTATTGATGATGGGCAAATACATGGTGCAATGAGCCCGTTGCGAGAGTATGGCTACTGGGTAGGCGGGTGGAGGACGTAGGACGTAACACCTCCCCCCCTCGAAAAGAATTCACATATTTATATGTGAATTCGCTCGATTCTCGCAACGGCCTTGTGCACATCCTCATGGCGGATGTCGGTGAATTGGCGTGGCGTGCTTGCTGGAGGGTCTTCGTCGTGGGCCTCGATACCTTGGAGGTTGTTGTCCCTGGTGTCGAGTTTGGAGGACTGCTTCTGTCCATGATATATTGGCAACACCGTGTTGCATTGCCTCTGGATTCCTGCCTTCGCTAAGATTCTTGACTTGGGCATCAAGACTAGCGAGTGGTGTCCAGTAGAGAGGTGGCGGTGGGATGCGAATGGTGACCCCCGCAGTCGAGTCCTCATCAGAGCCTAATGGTTCGTCTGGCAGGTGGAAAAGATCGGCCGATTTCTGGATCAGGTCTTCGACGCTTTTCTTTTCCTTTGGGTCCAAGTGGTCCAGCCTAAGGAGTTCTTGGACTGCTACGGCGCGGGGCTTTCCCTCGGCTGCCTGCCCTAAGGCGGCGCTTACTGGAAAACATGCGCTGTCGGTACCTAAGTCCGAGTCCAAGGTTTCAAAGGGCAAGAGCGTGACTGTGGGGACGACGAGGCGGCTGAAATGTGTTTATTATATTTTTCGTCGGAATAGCTACCCCTCTATAGTTTGTTGCTTCGGGCGGTCCCTTAACCGGCCTACTGGTTGCTTGGCTTCGGGCGGTGATTTTTACCGGCCTACTGGTCGATTTGTTTCGGGCGATCCTTTAACCGGCCCACTGGTTGCTTGGCTTCGGGCGGTGATTTTAACCGGCCTACTGGTTGATTTGCTTCGGGCGGTCCCTTAACCGGCCTACTGGTTGATTTGCTTCGGGCGATCCTTTAACCGGCCCACTGGTTGCTTGGCTTCGGGCGGTGATTTTAACCGGCCTACTGGTTGATTTGCTTCGGGCGGTCCCATAACCGGCCTACTGGTTGATTTGCTTCGGGCGATCCTTTAACCGGCCCACTGGTTGCTTGGCTTCGGGCGGTGATTTTAACCGGCCTACTGGTTGATTTGCTTCGGGCGGTCCCTTAACCGGCCTACTGGTTGCTTGGCTTCGGGCGGTGATTTTAACCGGCCTACTGGTAGCTTCGTCGTCTTTCTCGTTCCCTTTTTGATGCTAGGCGACGACATTCTTGAATGTCGTGTCCTGGGTTTCTACAATAATTGCACACGGGTTCGTCGGTGGGTGCATGGGGTGGAGCGTAGCTATTCCTCGGATCTTCGTATTGTCGCGGGGGCAGATTTCTTGGTTCGTAGGACCTCGGTTCGTACTGATGTCGAGGTGGCGAGGGGGACGGGTCCCTATCGTAGAGTAACGGCAGTGGATTTTCTCGTCGCGGGTACTCACGGGGGGTTTGCTTTCTCCGGCGGCTTGCTTCCGCCTCTAAGGCTTGCACGACCTGGCTGCTCTTGATGAAGGCGTCGTCTAGGCTCTCATATCCCTGGAGTCGCAGCCCAACTTGAACATCGTTGGGTAGTCCTGATACAAAGCTATCCATGGCGTCCCGTTCGATTCTCTCCCGTTCTTCTATGTCCAGCCACCCATGCAGCTGCTCTTCTCCGTCCGTGATCGCGGTTACCAGGTCCATAACTCTCCCGATGTACTCCACTAGATGCTCGTCGGGTTTCTGGCAGATATTGTTCAGTTCTCCCTTGTACCCGTTTACTGACCTTTTTGGGCTGAACACGCTCTTCAGCCTATCTGTCAGTGCCTTGACGGTTGTGAAGGCGATCCCTTCCGTTAGTCGGCGGGCGTGTCCTCTTAATTTGTTGGCAACTAAACGCGTGAAAGCCAGCTCTGCCCGGGGTGATATGAGTTCCCGTGCCTGATCGCACGCTTTTGCGAACTGGAAAACTGAAATTCCGTACCCGTCATATGCTGGGATCAAATCCAAGGCGTCCTTTAGGCTGATCGCCGGCGAAGATGATGGCTGCCTTCGTTGGCTTCCCGTAGTCGGTTCCGCGGGAGCGGGGTGAGATTGAGTTTCCCTTCGGTGTAGGTAGGCTTGTAGTCGTGCCCCCAGGTCGGTTGTTTGGAAGGTCCACGGGGCGTCTCCGGTGCGCCACTCCGGCTGAGGATCCGGAAGTTCGCCGGATTGCGTGGAAATGGAAGGTCGTCGGGTTTGTTCCCCTGCGGCTCTCGCGTCCAACTCCTTGGCGTACGCTTGTAGCGCAGCGTCTCGTCGTTCGAGTTCCTTTTCTTTTGCCTGGATCCTTTCTTGCAAGGCGTTCGATTCGCGTTGCGACAGAAAGCGTTGCGATGACGTGCTAGGATCCTGTGCCATCCTGTCCTTACTTGGTTTACGAGTGGGAGGGGAATAGGGTGCGATCGGATTTTTCCGTCTTTTGAAATCCCACCGCTGTCACCAGAAAATTCCTCCTGTTACGTCCTCGTTTTTGGCACCCTGCGTTCACCGGGTATACCGGGGATCGAGGACGGACGGAAGGAGTGATCGCACCGAAAGGGTTTTGATCCGTCAGTGGAGCGGCTCACTGACGTATCGCGGAATGTAAGAAGGAGGTGTCCGGATGGCTACAGCTTTGGATGCGTGAGATTGTGTGTGGTTGTGGATTGGTGTGGACGCACAGGAAGGACACAATCGTGTGAAGTAATGTTCAGATAGTGGACTGGATGCTTTATCTCGAAGTGCACTTGGTTGGTTTACAATGGTTCGCTTAATGAGTAACACTACTTGCTGCGCGAAGATTGAACAACTTAGAATGATCGCAGTCGAACGCTGGTTTATGAGTTGCCGAATTTAGATTGATCGTGGCCGAACTTGGTTGACTCAAGAGCCCTCGCTCTGCGGTTGTAAGCCTATTTAAATGGTAGATCTTGCTGACGGTCGCAAGGCGTTTCGCGGAATTGGCATTGGCCTTCGCGGATCTACACGACCGCGGATCGCTGATCGTTTGTTAGGTGGTTGACCTGCGGGCTGATTCGGCATCAGCATTCCGTGAAGGAATTTCGGTGGCTCTTATTCTGCTTATTCGCGACTTACTAACGACGGAAGGCTACGCGGAGCGATGAACCTTATTATGCTTAGGCGCGACTTATTGATGATGGGCAAATACATGGTGCAATGAGCCCGTTGCGAGAGTATGGCTACTGGGTAGGCGGGTGGAGGACGTAGGACGTAACACTACTACAAAAAACGGTCCACTCATATGGGCTAGATTTCTCAATGCTTGCGCAAGCCTCATACAAGGGTATACAAATTTGAAAATATAACGCCGGGCCGTTACACTATCAAACGTTTTTACATCTGTTTTCGTAGATTAATAATGAAATGCCTACGACAAAATTTCCCCTAGACACTTATTTCTTTGATTACAAGCAAACGGCTAACTATCAAACGTTTGTATTGGACTATCAAACGCTATCAAACGATTTTACATCAACTGGTATAGTTTAAAATCAAATTTGCGAACATGGGGGTACTAACTATACGAAAAATTCCCCTATAAATTTGTTTCTTTAATTAAAAATAAGCGATTGACTATCAAACGTTTATTTTGGACTATCAAACACTATCAAACGACCTTCAAACGATTGCAACTATTAAAACTCAAATCGGTTGAGTTGGGGGTGCTAACTATACGGAGCTGTATTTTGGCCGTAATTAACAATTTCGAGAATGGGGTAATGTAGATCTTGCAAGCGCCTCCAGTGGCCGAAAGGAGAAGCTGACCAGATGCAAACTCTGGCGAAATAATTTTGACTTATCTCGTGTGTAATGGTCTCAATCGTTTACAAATAGTTTTCGCAAGCTGCTGTATCGATTTCGGAGTTTACGAAATCGTATTTTGGCCGTAATGAACAATTTCGAGAATCGGGTAATGTAGATCTTGCAAACGCCTCTAGTGGCCGAAAGGAGAAGCTGACCAGATGCAAACTCTGGCGAAATAATTTTGACGTATCTCGTGTGCAACGGTCTCAATCGTTTACGAATAGTTTTCGCAAGCTGCTGTATCGATTTCGGAGTTTACGAAATCGTATTTTGGCCGTAATTAACAATTTCGAGAATGGGGTAATGTAGATCTTGCAAGCGCCTCTAGTGGCTGAAAGGAGAAGCTGACCGGATGCAAACTCTGGCGAAATAATTTTGACGTATCTCGTGTGTAATGGTCTCAATCGTTTACGAATAGTTTTCGCAAGCTGCTGTATCAATTTCGGAGTTTACAAAATCGTATTTTGGCCGTAATTAACAATTTCGAGAATCGGGTAATGTAGATCTTGCAAGCGCCTCTAGTGGCCGAAAGGAGAAGCTGACCAGATGCAAACTCTGGCGAAATAATTTTGACGTATCTCGTGTGCAACGGTCTCAATCGTTTACGAATAGTTTTCGCAAGCTGTTGTATCGATTTCGGAGTTTACGAAATCGTATTTTGCTCGTTATTAACAATTTCAGGATCGGCTAACGTGCAGCTCGCAAGCGCCGCCGTTGGCAGAGACGAGAATCGGTCTGCGGACATAGAGTAACGAAATAATTTTGACGTATCTCATCTCTAACGGTCTCAATCGTTTACGAATAGTTTACGCAAGGCACTGTAACGATTTCAGAGTTTAAGGGCCGTATTCACGTACTATGCTTAGGCCTCCGCGGACGCTTAGGCCAGGCTTAAGCCAATCACAACAATGCAGGAGCACAGCTTAAGCCTGTCCTAAGCGTCCGCGGAGGCCTAAGCGCAGTACGTGAATACGGCCCTACGAAATCGTAGTTTGCCTGTAATTAACAATTTCATAATCGGCTATCGTGCAGCGTTGATTTGCTCGCAAGCGCCGCCGTTGGCGAAAGGAGATGCAGAAAGTGGCGAAATAACTTTGACGTATCTCATCTCTAACGGTCTCAATCGTTTACGAATAGTTTTCGCAAGCTACTGTATCGATTTCGGAGTTTACGAAATCGTAATTTGCCCGTAATTAATAATTTCAGAATCGGCTATCGTGCAGTGTTGATTTGCTCGCAAGCGCCGCCGTTGGCCGAAGGGAGAAGCTGACCAGATGTATACCCTGACCAAGTAGTTTTGACTTTTGACGTATCTCACGTCATCCATCGACAAGTGGTAGAAGAAAAATATTGTATCGTGGAATTGAGGGATGGGTTGCAAGTCATTCCAACCTGTTGGTTAGATGCCAACAAAAGTGTAAGCAAATGGCCAGGCCACGTCAAGTTGCTGAAATAATTAGAGAAATTAATAATTTCTGAGGCTTTACTCCAAACCTTGTCAGAGGAGTGTGCAGTTATCAGCGTTGCTTTGGGTCGACAGGTATGTATAGTGGATATTATTAATAATGTGTGTATGTGTTTATATATAATATAGATATCTATATTTTTTATACCTAGAAGACCTGTCGATGTCATGATAATAAACAATTATATACTTTGTGGATGATTGGGCATGGGCCCAAGAAAAATTAAATGAGGCACAGGACACATCAGATGTTTTCTATTCTGATGAACTCTTGGAATATGAGTTAGCTGCGGCCTTAAAAAACCGAAGGAGGGCTAAGGTTAAAAGGGTCATATCTTCGGAAGAAGAGAGTATGGAGTCCATATCTAAAAACCCAAGAAAAAATCAACATATGACGACACATTCACAGACGAGCGGAGAGTACATTAACCAATCTACTAATTACACCTGTAATGCTTGAACCCTTATTCGATTCATCAACACCTGGGGGTTTGACGTTCATTGCATATGATGAGAATGAACCCCCTACCGCTGTTTACATAGCCATGGAGGTAAGCTTCATATTATTGGAGTGTATTCATAATAATCATGATTATTGCAAATGTCTCTCATCTTTTTCCAATATCCCTAAGCTACTGAAACTATTGCAGCTCAAGGCAGTGCCTGTGGAAACTGGGAGCATCATCCTTACACCTCAGAAATTGGTAAATAAAACAAAAAACCATTCATATCAATGTTTCTACCTTCTGTTTTACATATTTTAGGATTTCGAAAATGTGTTTACAAAATGCTGTCTACGATATCTTTACAAATAAAGGATCTGTACACAAAAGTCGATTTTTTGTTGGAGTCCAAAAATTAAAATGCCGAAGTTGATGAGGACGAAACATCCGAAAATGAATTGCAGCGGGTTCCCATAGTGCAAAGTATGGATGATTTGGCCTCATTTGAGCCCAAACTTCAACAGCCTGAATTAAAAAAAAAATTGGTAATTATTTTCTAATCACATGTTCCTCTAAAGTACCATTATTGCTCTACAACGAAAAAAGTAATATCTTTCGTGGTACAAAATATAATAAAAACCATCTATAACATTTCCTCCCAACAGCTGCGGTTTCCTGAACATGTTGTTGTCAGCATCAAAAGCATTGAAGTCACGCCACTGCTCATTTGTGTATAATGCCTATTCAGATGAATGTTTGTACTATTACAGTTTCTATGGGCGTGGGCGTGGGCATGGGCATGGGTAAAGGTAAAGGATATATAAGGATAGGTTTGGTGCATGTCCGCGAGAGAATCATTATTTCATGTTTTTACGTTAATTCCACAATACTCTTTCTCGCCTATGAAGGAATCAATACATGGTGTTTTTTGTGTTGAATTCACATCTCTCTCCCTATAACTATCAATTTTATTGGTTCATATTGATCTGCAATACTCTTTTGCTTTCACAATATTTCTATTATAACTTATATTAATTAGTTGCTGTTTTGATCTGGCTTTTATGTACACATGATAACATCATGAAATTTTTCAGATTCGTCGACTTAAATATTGTTGGCCCAGATAAGCTGACTATGTGCGTAGCAGCTGTAATATCCCGAGTGCTTGCAGACGGAATCGCAGTAAATTTCATTTGGCAGGGCCGCTTGCAGAAGCAAAGCTTTCAAAAATTGCGGACTGCGAACTTATTCCAAAGTATTTTCCTACAGATATACATTATTAATAATCTTTTAATAATCACTAATATTCTTTTATTATTTTATAGTAGTCTGTATGCCCGTTGGCAATAATAAGTTGAAAAAGGCGGAAGTAAATGACGTCATTGGCAAGTGGTTCACTCAAGCAAAAACGAGAATTGAGCAAAAAATGAAATCTTAATAAATAGAATTGAGACTAGGTTAAGATTTTGTTATATTTACTATAATATTTAGTGTAGTTCTTATAATTACTGTTATATTTAATGTAAATATTTTATATGTACTTTTATATTTAGTGTAATTTAATATTTCATTAATAAAAATAATATATTGTAAAACAAATTTTCTGGAATTATTCATAATGTAAAACAGAATCGTATGTAGGATATAATATTGAATGAATATTCTTAGGACCTTGATGCAATATTCTGTGTCATCTTCCTGCAATATTCCCGCAAATTTCGAGGGGGCTGACATAGGAATATCGCAGCAATATTCCTACAATACTCCGACAATGTGACCTGCAAGGGTCAGCATTGCAAAGTAATATTTGTGCTACATGCCAACAAAATTCCTTGCTGTCGTGAAATTTACAATTTCAGAATCGGCTATCATGCAGCTTCTTCCTTCGGCCAACGGCGGCGCTTGGGAGCCAATTGACGCTGCACGATAGCCGATTCTGAAATTGTTAATTACGGCCAAAAACGATTTCGTAAACTCCGAAATCGATACAGCAGCTTCCGAAAACTATTCGTAAACGATTGAGACCATTACACACGAGATACGTCCAATTTATTTCGCCAGGTTCCGCATCTGGTCAGCTTCTGCTTTCGGCCACTGGCGGCGCTTGCAAGACCTACATTACCCGATTCTCGAAATTGTTAATTACGGCCAAAATACGATTTCGTAAACTCCGAAATCGATACAGCAGCTTGCGAAAACTATTCGTAAACGATTGAGACCATTACACACGAGATACGTCAAAATTATTTCGCCAGGTTCCGCATCTGGTCAGCTTCTGCTTTCGGCCACTGGCGGCGTTGCAAGACCTACATTACCCGATTCTCGAAATTGTTAATTACGGCCAAAATACGATTTCGTAAACTCCGAAATCGATACAGCAGCTTGCGAAAACTATTCGTAAACGATTGAAACCGTTAGACCGGGCTGTTCCACCTCTGGGTAAAGTGTCACGTAGCGAAGTTACCAGATAAAACTAGACAAAAGTAAATCTTGCGTTGTTCCACCTTTCGGTAAAATTTATCCTCCTGGTAAATGAAGCTACCTGACGGATAAATTACACGGTGCCGAATCCACCGTGTAAGCCACTACCTAACAGATAAATATATGGTGGGGGTAGAAAGTGCACGCAGTGGGAGGTAGAAGTCTTATATCTCTCGTTCGTATAGTAAGTAGTTTGCTTTGGTTGGGTTAGGTCGTTTTCGCAAACTACATATTAAAAATATTTCAGTTTTCAAAAGTAGAAGTAAATCTTCAAGATAACCGGGTGTTATATGGAGACGACGATGAGGATGGATGCATAGAAGAAATTATAGTGGTTATTCGGAAACCGTATACTGTTCGTCCGCGTCCAAACTTTGTTAACCAATATACCGACTCCGAGTTTGCAAGGCAGTTATACCTACATATCAAATATTTTACAAATCAATTAATTACAAATAATTAATTGACAATTTCATGTAAGACTATGTGACGATTTACTTAGAAGATTTGTAACATTTATTTGTGTAACAGTAAGCAATCTATGCATACACAAGCATATTTTTACAATATTGACATAATTATGAAATAGCAACGGTCTGGGTTAGGATTAGGTTAACAATAGGAAATAAAATAATTTTAAATAATTTCTTTATTTAACAAAAATATTTTATTAGGCAGAATTATAACGAATACCATCAATAAGACGGCCCCCCCCCCCCCAGACAGCAAGGAATATTGCGGGAATATTGCCTGAAAATTACAACCTTGCGCAATATTGCTAACGTTGCACCAATATTGCAGTAATATTGCAATGTCAGGGTAAAATACGCAATATTGCAATAATGTTGCAGTGACATATGTACATTGTAACTTATTAAATGACATTTTTCAGACTCGTCGACTTGTAAATGTCACGGGACCGTGCAAGTTGTCCACATGTATATCCGCAATCACGGTCCGACTGATTGCAGGCGAAGTCGCTGTCGATTTCAGCTGGAAGGGACGCCTGCAGAAGCAATGCTTTCATAAATTAAGGACGGCGAATTTGCTCCAAGTACGTTTCTTACATATATACCCGGAAGCCGACAAATATTGCTGAAATATTATATAAATACATTATTAATAATCTTTTCCCTAATAATCATTCATTATTTTATAGAAGTCTCTATGGTCGCGTCGGCCAAAATAAATGGAGGGAAGCTGATATCGAGGACGGAATTGCGAAGTGGTTGACGCAAGCGAAAACAAGAATACACCGCGCAAAGTGAAAATAGAAATAAAATGTAATTTAAGGATAGGTTAGGGTTTTATTATTATTTCTTGTTGTATGTTTTAATTCATAGTATAATAAAAATAGTATTTGTATTCTAAAATATATAAAATTTCCCTCAATTTTTTCCATAAAGTGAAACCATAATCATATGCAGCATGCAATGTTGAAGGAATATTATAGGGACCTTGACTCAATATTGCAGGTAAGATTCCTGCAATATTTCACGCAAGATTTCTGTAATATTCCGCAACGTTGCAAAGAAGCGGATATAGGAATATTACTGCAATTTTCCTGCAATACTCCGGCAATCTCACTGCAAGGTTTAGGCAATGCGAAATAATATTCATGCAATATTCCTGCAATATTTTTTGCTGTCCGGGCCAATACGTTTATCGTACACTGGTTTAAGTTTTTGTTTTCAAATCATGCGGGTTAACGCAGAATAGTGTATATGTGCCATCTGGTGACTAGACAAGTCGTCAAAAGGTCTGGATAACTACCAAGAGGATAAAATATGATGGAACAACCCATGTTTAAGGCCGGGTTGTTCCACCTCTCGGTAAACTGTCAGGTAGCGAAGTTACCAAATAAAAACTAGACAAAAGTTATCTTGCGTTGTTCCACCTTTGGGTAAAATTTATCCTCCTGGTAAATGAAGCTACCGACAGGATAAACTATCCGGTCGCGAATGAACCGTGTAAGCCGCTAATTAACAGATAAATATGTGGTGGGGGTAGAAAGTGCACGCTGTGTGAGGGGTGGGAGGTGGGAGGTAGAAGTCATATCTCATTCGTATATGGAGTATATAGTTTGCTTTCGTTGAGTCAGATCGTTTTCGCAAAGTACGCTAATAAAATATTTAGAGTTTAAAAAATGGAAATGAATCTCCAAGATGACCGAGTGTTGTATGGCGACGACGATGAGGAGGAATGCATACAAGAAATTGTATTGGTTAATCGGAAACTGTATCATATACCGTTCGTCGGCGTCCAAATTTTGTTGAATTATATAATGACTCCGAGTTCGCAAGGCGTTTTCAGTTCCGCAAACAAACTACCTTGAACATTATGGCACTTGTGGAAAATAATATAAGGAGCAGGACGGACAGGTAAATATTGAATGTATCTTTCTTTTATAAGGTTATTTTATAAAATGCATGCCGAAATTAACAATTGTGTACTGTATTAGCTGACAATTTACATCTTAAAGCCTATTAAAAGATTGTGCAAATAACCGATATTACGATAAAATTCGGATTATGAGATTTGCTAATTAAGGTCACGATATCTATATATGCAAAGATAATCGTGATTAATATATGTATATATTTTTCTTTCAGAAATCATGCTGTGTCGCCATAGCTGAAATTGCTCTTGACATTGCGTTTTTATGCCTCCGGAACGTTCCAGATGGCAATTGGTGATTTTGGCAGCATCCACAATTCGACAGTGTGCCGCATAATCAACCAAGTTACCGAAGCATTAGCTCCATTGCGGCCCTAATTCATTATAATTGAGCTACCGGTTACAAATGACGACTTAATGCTAATGCAAACACAATTTTGTGAGAGCGCTCGCTTTCCTCGAGTGGCTGGTGCTATAGATTGCACTCGCATTAAAATACAATCACCAGGTATTGATTATATTTACGAATTATAAGTGTATGTACATTATTGTCATATTGCTTTTATTGATAGGCGGAGACGAAGCTGAAACGTTCAGAAACAGAAAAGGAATATTTACCATAAATGTTCAGGCTGTTTGTGATAGCAAATTTAAAAGTCAAATAAACAAAAATAAACAACGAAATAATTTAACTCGGAATAACACAATAAATAAAGTATAGTTTAAGAAGAAATGTAAGAAAAACTTTATTTTTTAAGCGAGAAAGCACGTCGGTAGTCGTTGGAGTCGCAAAGAAGAAGATGGAGAAGGAAGAAGCGTAACAACTATCGTCTTAGCAACTAATTCCCTTATTTTATTATTTCTTTTATTATAATAAATCAATGGGCAATCAATCAATCATATAAGACGGTCTCCTTTTACATTTATCGTACACTGGTTCAAGTTTTCGTTTTCAAATCATGCGCGTTAACGCAGAATAGTGTATATGTGCCATCTGGTGGCTGGGTAAATCGTCATAAGTATGGATAACTTTACCGAGAGGATAAAATATGATGGAACAACCCATGTATAAAAGTAGCCGGTAAGTGCTGGGTAGGGCTTATCCTCTAGGTAGCTACCGGACAGATATCCTGATATTTACCGAGAGGTGGAACAACCGGCCTATGTCTATTTGGAAAAAAACAAAAAATGAGCAAGTATTATATTTTTACATCCAGCATGAACAATTCCCAAAGGAAAGCAATTTCGATATGTATTAACAATTAACCTTCACTACCTCTAAAACAAAAAATCATGTGTAATTTGAATGCGTTTGATAATATTTTTTACTTTATTCACCGACGAGATATTCTTAAAGACTGCCAGCGACTGTGTTAAACAGCGGCCTGCAAATGGCGGCTGGATGGGGTCTGAGGGGGCGCTGAGGTCTCTTGGCGGCGTCGGTTGGCATCGGTAATTGGAGCTAGTACCGTAGGTAATAGACAAACATAGAACGTTGACATTACCCATTGTGTAACTGTTAAAACGTAATGAGATTTTATTTTATAATTTTATTTCACCCTCACCTTTGTAATCGACACTTCACAGATGCATACATAATTAAAGAGTAATTAGCACGTGATTTAAAAATAACATCAATTTCTTTCGCTACTTTGCAATATCTGTTTAATATATCAAAACAGTTCGTTGCGCCTCGGATCAACTTTTCATGCGGCCTCGGGCTGCCCTCATGTGCATTCGAGTTCAAATTGGTACGTGGCTCCATGTTTTGCAACAAAACGAAAAACTTGTTTAAATAGACCAATGAAAGCGTAAGAATCGATTAGTGCATTGCGGAAAATATCGAGTGCCCGGGGAAACGGTGCAATATTTATGGATGTTCGGTCACGTTTGACTTCGTTTATCTTGGCTTGTCTCGGAAACGGTCAATAGAACACAACCGTGCAAGGTATCGCTGTGAAGCTCTCGACAAGATCTGTTCGAATATACGAAGAACATTTTGCGTTGTTTTAAGCTAAACATTTTAAACATTCTTTACCAAATTCGTTGTGTTGCACTCACAGTTGCCGAGATAGACTGACAATGAGTTAAACACGGCAGCACACCCGCATGAAATAAACGCTTAGAAACCATACTTGAGTAGGTCAACTTTACTCTCCAATCTTCAAGTCTTAGTCCTACACTCCTACTCAACTGACAACTCAATCGAACTTGAGCCTACCCGATTGTTTTATGTAATTGCTAATTAGTCGTTTTTATAAGAATATAAAATAAAGTTTACATCCGCAGCGCAGGACGCTATATATTAAAACGGTCGGAGAATTTCTGCTGTCAGTGCGTGATTTCCACAACTATTTTATTTATCGTTTCAGAAGAAATATACCTGTTGTATGATGCAGTAAAATTAGACACTAGAATTTATGGCAGATTAGTCATTTTTACTAAAAATTGGAAAGGATTCGGAAAAATAGGTGTGCGCAATGATGTTATTCAGAAAAGTTGCTAGATTCTTTTTTATAGTCTAAATTTTAAATTGACGATCTGAATGTATGGGTATCGGGTAAAGCTTGTAATCGGAAATCAAATTCGCTTTTTTATTTTTACGCACGTGTGTCCTACAATCATATACATTTGTAAAATGTACATACATCCGTGGCTAACTGCCTCGTGAGTCGTGCGTCGTCACCTCTCTCCCCCCTTCACTCATCGCGACGCTTATGTTTTTCGCCGGACGCGCGCCGAGGCTCGGGCCCGGGCCGGCGATACACGGCAAGGGACTGGTGTGGCGTGTGTGTCACTTCCCACAGAATGTTATTCAACGTACAAAAAATATTAATTTTTTCCTTTCTAAAAACTGAGGATTACGGATATAAACGGATTTTAGATTTGTTTTCAGCGCCTCAAAGTCTGAAAATTAACCAACAGATGCTCTTATGTAATAAAATACATGTTCGGCCTCAGCATTACGTCATCAGGGGCGCGTAGGCAAGCCGGGGCAAACCGATTCAATGGTTTCACATTGCCCTCATCGATTGATCGGTTCGCCGCCGTACGAAAAAAAATGTAGTGTGTCGGAGACTTATTCTAATGTTGGAGAATCGGTGTAGCTTGCTCGGGCCGATCCGCGACTGTCTGTCTGAACGGGTGAACGAGAAATCATTGGTGGTTCGAGATTCATTCTAGACTTGGAGAATCGGTGTAGCTTGCTCTTTTTCAAAAGCAAATCAGACTGAGGAAAAACATCTCTAACTTTGTGATATTTGAAAAGTATAAAAACGATTATAATTCATTAAAATATTGCCACTCTTCCGATGCCGACATTTGCTCACAGCCCGATCCGACAGTCTCGGATTGGCCCGAGCAAGCAACACCGATTCTCCAATACTAGAATGAATCTCCAACACACCAATGATTTCTCGTTCGCCCAGTGTGGCCAGAAGTGGCTCTTTTACACCATCGGTGCCCGCGGGAGTGGGGATACGCGCAAGTGTGCGTGCCCTGTCTGTGAGAGCTGCGCACACCGTTTCTCGCCGAATCGCGCTCGGCGTGGAGAGAAGGACGGAACTATGCTGCGTCTCCCTTCCACCAACGTCGTATGTGACGTCAGATATCGTGACGACACATAAGGACAGAACTATGCTCCGTCCCCTTTCAACCAATATCGCGCGTTGCGTCTTTGTTCGACATGCAGTCGTGTCAGGCAAATTCTTCCTGACGTACGCTGTCGTGTGTTCAAATCGCGTGTTACGTACGATCCCTCAGAACGTCTAGTGCCAGAAGCTTTATGAAATATATATTTTGCCCATATCTATTATAAATCAATGCGACAAATCTATTCCGCTGACAAAATATTAAAAACTATCCGTAGTAAGTACTAAAATATTTGTAAATGAATGTCGTTTGTCGCCGTGTGATAAATTATTAAGAAGAAAATTATTCTGTGAACAAAAATTGAACCATGACTGGGCGCAAACCTACGAAAAAAACCAACCTGTTGACGAGCGACGATGAGTACGACGAATCAATCCCAAACCCAAACTGTCCTCGATTGACTTTCCTCTGGATCGCGCTCTGCTCAGGGCGGTGGTGCCCGATTTGCCTTCCGGCTGAAAGACCGCAATGGTACGTGCGATGCCTTATGCGAAATCTGGCACCACTGTCACGGGCCCTTGTGCGGAACATAGTTCCGTCCTTCTCTCCACGCCGAGCGCGATTCGGCGAGAAACGGTGCGCGCAGCTCTCACAGATAGGGCACGCACACTTGCACGTATCCCCACTCCCGCGGGCACGTATGGTGTAAAAGAGCCACTTCTGGACAGTCGCGGATCGGGTCAAGCAAGCTACACCGATTCTCCCATACTAGAATGAATCTCCAACACACCAATGACTTCTCGTTCACCCGCTCAGACAGACAGTCGCGGTTCTCCTTGTCCGTCACGACATTGGGTCGAGTCGGGAGGACGACGCGACGGGACAATTCGCAACGAAGCTCCTTGACACATCTTTGGCGACGAATCGAGTAGCCACTGTGACTGTTAGGGGCCATAGGCCAAAAATGATTTTGTAAAGTTTGAAAGGGTATTTTATATTATTATTTAATTGCGGTAGAGATTTACTCGTACACTCCGGTGGTTTAGATAACACGGTTAGCACCAAATTGGCGACAAGTAGAGTATCCTTGTATAGTCTGAATGAAATATTCATAGACAGCTCGTACATCGGGTTCACTCATCGTTAACAGCAGCATCGTTTTGAGAGTGGCCATAGTCCATGCGTGCACCTACACATGCATACTCACTCACAAGACGATGCTTCATTTGTTTGACAACCGACGAAAACGCACACAAACAGCAACAGTGGCACGGTGAGAGCAGTTACGATGTGGTCAAGAGCTGGTGTTTCAAACATGTTTCGCTTTTTCGTCCAACAACTATATTAAATTTGGAAGACTAAACACTAGAAGTATCAAGGGGGTGAAAATCTCTTCTCTGGCACTTTGTAATAGAGTCATTATATATTAATGAAACACAAAATGTTCTTTAAAATAATATCTTAGATCTTAGAAAAGAACGGTATATGTCTATATGAAATGAACTTTCATGACAGTTCTGGGGTAAGCGCGGATGGGTCAATCTCCGTCCTTTTCCCGACAGGTAACTCTTGCTCCGATTTTCATCCAGATCCATTCTCGCATTTGTTTTTATGTCCACTCTTTCTATACGGGTCAATGCCCCGAGGTGAGCATATGCTCATCAGCCGTCAGCCCCTTGATACCTCTCAAACAAGTCGCATAGCAATGCGTCAACTCATGGCACTCTTCAATTAGCCCAGGTCATTGGTCAAAATTCGCAGCTGCGCTAATAAATAAAACGTCTTGAAAATATTTGATCACTATATATAAATAAAAGCCAAACGAGGCAAGTTGATTCTCTCGGTGATTCTAGTGCTGATTTTGTAAAACTCATTGTAGCTGTCTTCGGCGTGGTTGCGTTGCGTGCGTTTTCGTCGAACGCTAAACAAACGAAAGCATGACCTTGAGAGTGGATATGCATGTGTAGATGCACGCATGGACTATGCCTACTCTCGCAGCGATACCGTTGTTGCTATGCGACGTATTTGTCGATGTAGCTGAGTGCAGCTACTGACAAATTGTTTCGGACTACAGAAGATCGACCAAAACCGCGACCATTGTAACGGCAGCCTTACTTATTTTCAATCTCACCTATAGCGATCATGACCTATACGGCAGATTTTTCCGGGCACCTGTTCTCCAATTGTCAGTTTCATGTATCTCACACAGCTTCGAATGGTGGAACAAATGAGCAAATTGCATTGAAACTATACGTGAACTTCACTTGAACATACAATAATATATATCCAAAATTCAGACCAACAAGACATGGTCAGGTTTGTATATCAAAATTTCCGCGTCCAATGTTGTACATATATTTTTACGGTTAACGTTGAATAGTTAAACATTTATTAAAATTTTAGTGAACTTTTTATCTTTCATTTTATGTTTCGTACACCCTTTTCTGCCGTTAATAGTAATTTTGCTTCTATTATTTTGAAACTTAAAATTCCACTTGAAATCGTCTGTAAAGAGAGCTTCACTTGCCCACACACAGGTGACATCTCATGATAATAGTTCAGTACGGTGGTGATTCGACATCAGTTTCTTACTCTGGCCGCAATATATTTTAGAGGGCGCCCGAGAACAGCGAATTTTGCTGGAGACACAAAGTCCCATAAGGCTGGCAGTCTTTAGGAATATCTCGTCGGTGCTTTATTTTGTGATCATTGTGACGGCCAGCCGTTACCGACACCATTCTCGACCCGCCTTTAACCATAAGCCGGCTAGTATCTTGAGGGCACTCCCAGAGGTCGCCTAAGTGGACGAGCGACGGAACTTCTCCCTCACTCGTTCACACTCACCTAGTTTAAGCCATGATAACATAGAATCGAATCATAAGTAGATATATCTTTGCGTCTATACCCATCGAGCGTTAGGGCATTAGTTCTAAGTAAAAGCGCACGCGGCGCTCCAAGTGGACTGCGCTCCACCACCAACGCGCCTGCGTCGAGCGCCGAGCCCCACTCTAAGGGCCGTACCCCTTCCTTAGCGGCGGGCCCTAGTAATTAGATTTAAGGCCGGGTCGAACCGAAAATCAGTGCATTATGCATTATACTTAATATCACAGTGCTATTATACTTGACAAGCAGTTCATTACTTTTCTTGAGTGCATTCTACTTACAATCGTCTACTTAATTCCTTCTTGAAGATTAATTAAGTCGTCTTGAAGACAAGCAGTTACATCAAATTGAAGAACAGTGTACTAAAATCCTTTGTTCGAAATCTGTAGTGAAAGCTCAGTTCATTTCAATCCAATCAAATCCCAAATTCATAAATCTAAATCACAAACTCAAAAGTTCAAATCATTTTGTCAAAGAATAAGTGCTGAAGCAACAACTGAAGACTCGACAAAAACGAACTCACGGTAAGCAAACTGACTTGCCGGTTCGACACTCGCATAACACTATACTAATTATTAAGGTAGAATCTAGTTCCTTAAATTGTTTAATCGTATAGTCAATATTGTAAGAATCATATAGTCAAAGTCTATATATAGACCTTTGTTATACAAATTACTTCTATCACTCTATCCTTGCGTTCTTAAAGTAAATTAAGCCTTCCATAACGCTCTACGTCTAAGCATTCCCTCACCACATATATCCAGGCAGTCAACGAGAGGACGTTAGCTCGACAACATAAATGCCTACAACTTCACACTTATCCTTACCACACATATCCAGGCAGTCAACGAGAGGACGATAGCTCGTCGACATAAAAGCCTACAATCTCATATATACCTTTACCTTACGTTTCCATTATTCCGTCAACGAGAGGACGATAGCTCGACGACAAATATTCCTTCAACTCCATACTTACCTTTATTCCGTCAACGAAAGGACGATAGCTCGACGACAAATATTTCCTTAACCCCATACTTACCCACACCTCATACTGTCCATTTACCCGCCAACAAGAGGACGATCCGCTTGACGGCATATACATCCACCATAAGACCAGAAGTCACCACTATCCTGAATGCCTAAACAAAAGAGAGCCGGCCGGAAGAACCAACTACGTAAATTGATCAGGAACTTCTACGCTATTCCTTCAGAAACTAACAGGCCTCCGCCACCAACCCCAAAACCGCGTATAGTCGAGTGTCGTGCCGTTAGACCCAATATACGGGTAGTACAGCCTTCAGCGAGTAACGTAAGGGAAAATCAACCGTCTGTAAGCAGTGTAAAGAAGGTACAGCCGTCCGCTAAAACCACGTTGATTATAAAATCATCCGCGAGCTCGGTAAAAACAGATAAATCCTCGAAGTGGGAACTCATTCCGCTCAATTTAGAAGCGCCGATATATTCCGCGACCGTGCCGAGATTCGATCCGCGTTTCGAAACGTACATTCGAAAGAGGCGCGAACGCCTCTATCCGGAACTCATAGTGCTCGACCAATAAAACCGCACCGCCAGGATCCCCAAGTCGCTGAGATCGCGCTCCGTGGCCTCTCGACTAAAGGAGGAATTTAAAAGTCGCTTCCCGACTGCAATCGTTTCGTGGAAATCCCTTAAATCCGCGAAATCGCCGATCGGGACGTGACAATCATATACATTAATTTCTGTGACATACTGACATCACCTACTGAAATATCTAAATAGAAGAGAGCAACTTTTTCGAACCGGTCATATCTAGTCAAAACTCTGTGGAACTTACGTCGAACGGCGCAAATCGACTGTATGTCCCAAAGGTCCAGTGGTAAGAGTGAGACAGAATACCAAAATATCTTTCTTCTCTCTCTAACAGCGAGGCGCGGCTGTTCCTGCACCCGCGCACATTCCAGGTATTCTATAGTTCAATGTAGCCAATTGAATGGTGGAGTCGCAAGCGGTCTTGCAGGGAACTACAAAGGTTACTAGGAATATATATACGTTGGTTTCCAAATCATTGGACTCGCGACGTGCACATTATACACAATAACGCACGTTTAAAATAAATTATTTATATGAAATTGAAGTAATAGTGTAACATAAAATAGTGTGTATATATATACAAGTAATAGTATATATAATACGGTAATTTTTATTATATTTACGTGCCATTATACACAATAACGCAGGTTTAAAATGAATTATTTATATGAAATTAAAGTAATAGTGTAACATAACATAGTGTGTGTATATATATATAATGTTGTTTATGGAACCGTCTAGGTTAGCGGTCGGATTGAGATAGGACTCAATTGAGTTTCTGGAATATCAGAAGTTTTATTTAGTTTTATGCATTACTTATCCTAATTACATTCCGTGTTAGACGCTCACCTGGAATATCAGAAACGACATTTAAAGTCCTAACTTCTATTGTTATCAGGTAGCCGCTGCAACGGTGCCGGTGTGCCTGCCGTGTCTCGCCACGTGTCTCTTTGTGCTCTACCGGTCACCGTCGCGGCTGCTATACCGATTGTCTCAGCGCGCGAGATACGAAGGTGTGTCTAAAGTCATATGTTGGCTTTACATCTCCCCTCCCCCATGAGGGCCTTGAGAAATCATTGGAGAGTCCTCTTGCGCGACCGGGAACGGCGTGAGCTTCGTAATGTGAAATAAGCTTGCTTCTGGTTTTGTGTGTCCCGTTTTTATTTTGAAGATTGAATTTGATATCTTTTCTGCGATTGTGAACGGTCCAATCCTTAGTTCGTCTAGCTTTTTCCTATTTAGACGGTGCCCGTTTTCGACATATACTAGATCTCCTACTTTGAATTGGTGTTCTTTTCTGCCTTTATCGAACCTTGATTTGTTATAGTTGTGCGATTTGATTGTATTGGCCAGTGCAATTGCTCTGTCTGTTTCTAGGTGGTTCTTCGAATTTCGTTTTAGTTGATCTGGAATTAATGAGATATCTTGACCTTCCAGTAAATATTTAGGCGAATAGCCTGTTATTGTGTGTTCTGTTTCGTTATACTTTTGGATGCATTGATGTGCTATGGTTGTCCATGCCGATTTATTTCCTTTCTCATTGATCTTGCATCTTATTTTGTTTACCAGCGTCTGGTTTAATCTCTCATTAAGACCATTTGAGAATGGGGCGTTTACTGCTGTAAAGATATTTAGTATATTCCGTTCTTTCAGGAAGTTTTTGAATTCTTTGGAGTTTATGCCGGGGTACTGGTCTGTGAGAATTATGCCTATGTTGTTATCTTCGGAGATGGTTTTTACTAACTTTATAAAGTCGCTGCCACTTTGGGTTTTTGATGTCGAGATGTATGCATATCTCGAGAAGTGGTCTACCATGAGGTGCAGGTATTTTTTTGTTGATCTCCTTCCTCCGAATCCCCCGATGGTGTCGATTGATAATATTTCGAAGGGTTTCGCGGCTGGACCCAAATGTGACATTAAGCCTATTTTGGGTTGTCCTCTGGATTTGTTTTTAATGCAGACATCGCACTTCTTGCAGATTTCTTTTATGTTGTTTCTTAAGTTTTTTGCTGTGTAATGGGGACTTATTTTATTCTCTATTTGTCTTATGCCTATGTGGCAGTATTCTTCATGTATTCTTCTGATAAGTGATTTGCTATATTCTTCCGATAATACGATTTTGTTTTTATTTCTGGACTTCCTGTAGTAGACATCTTTAAATCTTACTAGTTTGTCTGGATTTTGTTGAATCTCTTCGTTATTTTCCTGATCTTTTATGATCTCCTGAATGCTGATTGTATTCACTGTTTGTAATTGATCTCCTTCGTTTTCGTTTTCTTCTAGTACTGGGTTTCTACTGAGGCAGTCTGCTTCTACGTTGCATTTTCCGGGGCAGTATTTGATGTCCATATCGTATTGTGACAGGAAAAAGGTTATGTCCCCTAGTTCCTCATCGGTTCTGGTTTTTACGTTCATTTTCTCTAAAGGTTTGTGGTCGGAAAAGACTGTGAATTTTTTATTTCTGAGCCAAAATTGCCAAAATTTTACTGCCTCTTTTATGGCCAGGCATTCCAAGTAGATAGCTTTTTTCTTCTTTTGGGCGTCGTTTAGCTTCTTCGAGAAGTATGCTACTGGTTTAATGTCCGAATTTCCCTTTTGTGGTTGTTTGAGAACTGCCCCTATGCCTTTTATGCTAGCGTCTGTGTAAATGTGTATTGGCAATGTTGGGTCGAAGATTGCTAAAATCGGTTCGGCGCAGAGTAGGCCTTTTATCTCTTCCATAGTCTTCTGGCATTGGTCCGTCCAAATGAAGTTTTGTCCTTTTCTTAACAGGTTATGCAGAGGGTCTAGTATTGTTGCGGCGTTTGGAATGTATTTATGATAGTAATTTATCTTTCCCAAAAATTGGCGAACGTTCTTCGGTGTCTTTGGCACTGGAAATTCTTTTATAGCTTTTAAATTGTCGTTTATCGGACGGACTGTGTTGTATTGTATTATATGCCCTAGATATTTTACTTTATCTGCCGCAAACGTACACTTTGAGAATTTTAATCTAAATCCTTCTTCGAGGATTGCCTCGAACAGTCTTGTGAGGTGTTCTATATGTTCGGGGAGCGATTTTGAGAATATTAAAATATCATCTATATAGTTTACCGTAAAGTCCGACAGTTCGTGTTTTCGTATTATGTTGCTTAGGATTCGTTGAAAGATGGCTGGTGCTGTTTTCAGTCCAAATGGCAGGCATGTCCACTGGTAGTGTCCTTCCTGTGTGACAAAAGCTGTTTTGTACCTATCTTCTACACGTAGAGGGATAGACCAGAAGGCTGAATTCATGTCCATGGTTGAGAAGTGTGTGCAATTTCTTGTTTTTTGAACTAAATCTTCGATTAAGGGAAACGGTTGTGACTGAGGTACTACGATTTTGTTTAACTCCTGGAAATTTATGCATAACCTTGATTTGGTGTTCTCGCTTCTTTTAAATGCCAGGGTTACTGGGGCTGCAAACGGACTGTACGATTCTTCTATTAATGAGTGTTTTAATAGTTGTGAGACCTGGGTTTCGATTTCTTTTTTATCCTCCCAAGTACACCTGTACGGTCTCTTGCTGCAGTACTTGTCTACTAGCAGATCAATGCAAGCTTCATATTCTGTGACTCTGCCAGTGTCATATTTGTCCTTAGCAAAAGCTGTTTTGTATTTTTCGATTAGTTCCTCTATTATCGCTCTTTCCTCATCGATTGAAATTTATTGTGGGCTCCTCCATTTTGATTCTTTTTTCTTTTATTGAATTCCCCCTAGAGGTGTTATTTTTATCTCTTTCATTATGGTCTTTAGGCCCGATTTGAGATATTTGAAGATTCTCATCTTGAACCAGTTTAAACTTTTTTATGCAGTCTAGACCGATTAGAAAGTCCTCATAGAAATTTTTGTTGTCCACTATAAAGACGTTTATTTTGTCTTCGATATCGAAGATTTTCACTCTTAGGGTGACTAGTCCGTCCGTTTTTTTTACGCCACTGATCGTTTTTAGATTAGAGCTTTTCGGCTGATTTGGTTTTTCGTTTTTTAATCTCAGAATTCTTGAATTTATAAGAGAGACGTTTGATCCGGAGTCGTATAAGCCGAATGTGTCTAAGGTATCATTTAGTCTAACCTTTATCTTGATCAGTGGTGTCACCTCTAGTTTTTTGGGTCTTCGTTGTTTAGTTCCGCCTCTAGTTCTGAATGATTTATCGATCGTATGACTTCATTTTTTTTTATTGCACTTTCTCTATTTTTAAACCAACATGCTGTTTCTGGATGATGGCGGGTCCCTTTCTGTAGCTTCTCGCAAATTGAGCATGGTTTTTGTTTTTCTCGTTTTTCGTAGTTTGAGATGCCCTTTTTTTCAAAAAAAAATTTTTTATTGGCTAAGTGCTCTAGTTTATTGATTTCGTTGTAGAGATCTTGGGAGGCTTCTAACTTCTCTCTATCTATTTTGTCTGATATAAAGTCTGGTAAACCAGCTGCTATAAGGTCGAGTAGAGTGCCGGTGTCTATTGTTTTCCTAGCTTGCAGCAACAGTCTCTCTTTTTTTATTGCATAATCTAATAAGGGGCCTTCTCTGTATCTAAATGATAGAGCATATCTAATTGGGGCCCATCCTTTATTTCCAAATGTTTCACAAAAGTTGGTTTTCCATACTAGCCATTCTGAGTCCAGTGTATATTTTATCAACATAGAGCTGTGCCAGTCCAAACCTGTTTTCTCTAAGAAGCATCTAAGAGTCTCTATTTTCCGTTCGTCTTGGGATATGTTAAATCTGTCACACTCTGTTTCAAAAGATTCTATCCACTGTGCTGCATTTGTGTTTTTTCCGCCGAATTTTTCTAGCACAAACCTGTCTGCGACTTTTCGCATACTTGATTGTTCTTGGTTCTGTTTTGAATTTTCCATCAGTTGTTCCAAAATTTTTATGAGAGCATCATATTGTGGATTCACATTCACGCTGTTAGTGGATGTTACTTCTTCTAAGAATTCGTTGCCACATTGTATGTTATCTTGTTTATCCATGTATTGTTTTTTCATTTCATCAGTGAGCGCGATCCAGATTTTTCTTTTTTGATGCCTTTTTTTAAGGGCGTTTTTGATTTTTGCATAGGAATCTGTGGCCGTAATAAGTGGGTGGTTTGTTAATGCTTGTAACTCTTCTGGAACGCCGAACATTTTCCCATCTTGAGTTGTTAAAGAGGTTATGGCCACGTGGTTTGATTTTCCATCCGCTTGTGCTTTCATCTCAAACTCAAATTGCAATTTTTCCATTTTTGGGAGGAATTTAGTTTTTCTCCGTATATTACTTTCTGTATAGAAGCTTGACAAAAATGTCGTTTTATAATGTTGTTTATGGAACCGTCTAGGTTAGCGGTCGGATTGAGATAGGACTCAATTGAGTTTCTGGAATATCAGAAGTTTTATTTAGTTTTATGCATTACTTATCCTAATTACATTCCGTGTTAGACGCTCACCTGGAATATCAGAAACGACATTTAAAGTCCTAACTTCTATTGTTATCAGGTAGCCGCTGCAACGGTGCCGGTGTGCCTGCCGTGTCTCGCCACGTGTCTCTTTGTGCTCTACCGGTCACCGTCGCGGCTGCTATACCGATTGTCTCAGCGCGCGAGATACGAAGGTGTGTCTAAAGTCATATGTTGGCTTTACATATATATAAGTAATAGTATATGTAATACAATATTTTTATTATATTTGAAGGGTTACATTAAAGTAAATTCATAATAACACTGTAATCAATTTATTAATCCTATTATAATTCACCTAAATATACATCAAATATCAGTGACATATGTGAAGTACATTTTGGTTTACAAACAATGGTATTTATTCGCGTCGTCAAATCAATAAAACGTATCCTATCCATATAAACTGACAGACATTCAAAAGCTGCCTAACGTGATCTCGCCTGTATGTATGGCGAAGTAGTATTCACCTCTGAATTCCTCTTCCTCACGATATCCAGGCCACATGTCGGAATAGCATATGTGTATTTCCCCCGGATATTCGTTATGTCGGTATTCATTGTCCTTACGATTTTCCGAAGATGTCATCATGCTAAGTGGGTTCACACAAAATTGTTTTAATGATGTGAAGAACTGATGAAATTTATATTGACAGTCAATAGCTAAAAATATAAATGTACACGTACCTCCGATCAATTGTCTCATAATGTACATGACTTGTTACGTCCTACGTCCTCCACCCGCTTTTTTAACGACTATATTCTCGCAACGAGCTCATCGCACCGCGTATCTATTTAATTAGATGTAAGTCGTACATAAACGAAACAAGAGCCGGCGCACCGCGCCACCGAAATTCCTTCACGTAACGCTGACGCCCATCCGGGACGTAATTCGCGCCACGCCAAGGAATGACATAATGACGACAATAGCGATGTAGGTAGAGACATAAGAATGCTGACGCCGAATCAGCTCACAGGCTAACCCCAACGATCGACTAGCGATCCGCGGCAACACATCGTTCCGAGAACGCCAACTTCCAAACGGAAGCTAGGGTGCCAGTTCGACGAAGGACCTGGCGACCCTCAGCAAAACCCACTACTTAAATGGGCCACGAGTCAGTCAGTCGACAGTCACAATTCTCCGCTCCATAGTTAACGTCACGCTCAAGTCGGGCACCAAGTCACTTCAGTTTACATTTGGCAACTCGTTAATCTAAGTTATCAAGCTCTTCAACCAACCAAGTTCGGCTACGACCCATGTAAATTCGGCAACTGTAAACCAGCTAAATGTACTTCGAGATAAAATATCCAGTCCACTTCCACCATCTGAACATTATTTAATTCACACGACCGTGTCCTTCCTGCACGTCAACACCAAACACCACCACCTCTACCTCTACCCAGGGCCCCAGAGAGCTACCTACAGCCGTGGACGCCCTCCCAGGCATCCACCGTGGTAGAACTCCCGGTGATCGTCACCTACAGCCGTGGACGCCCTCCCAGGCATCCACCGTGGTCGACTCCCGGTAATCGCCGAGCCATCTAAAAGCGTGGACGCCCTCCCCGGCATCCACCGTGGTGAACTCACGGTTGTGGGAAAACCTTCGGGATCGGCAATCCACAACCACACACACTCCCACACATCCAGAGCCGTAGCCATTCGGACACCTCCTTCTTACATTCCTCGATACGTCAGTGAGCCGCTCCACTGACGGATTAAACCACCCTCTTTTCAGTGCGATCACTCCTTCCGTCTGTCCTCGATCCCTGGTATACCCGGTGAACGCAGGGTGCCGAAAACGAGGACGTAACAACTTTTGCAGTCCATGTTACTTCCAGTCACCAATATGGGGCCAGAACAATTTAGTGCTCAGGTCATTCTTGATAATATAATATAGGCAATGAACCTGTAAAATGAAGACATTTATTACATTGAAACTTCATACCAAATCCAATGCCCTGAACAGGGACCAACCCACCATAGCAGCAACAAAATTTTACATTTGTTTCCAACACCAAGTTGAACAGCGGAATCAGGAAAAGAATCGTATACATAATGTATAATGTAGGATTGCCCTCTTCTGGGTTGAGAATGGAATGAATCAATATATTTCAACCCTTACATGTTTCAAAACAATTAGTTTCCTCATCAGGAGTCTATAACATACAAAAGTGAACTAATGTAAATGTCTATTACATTTTAGTTGTAGATCTAGCGGATGTATCCTATTGTGGTGGTACTCACGTAAATTGATATAGGATGCAGTATTGAGATGGTATGTTTGAAAATTTAGCCAATTTTTCCTATGTGATTCATTCAATTTTTTCACAGTGTCTGAAAGCAAATCAGTGCGTTGAAGAAACCATGGCCAGAAATATGCAAAGCTTACATAATTTTCAACATTTCTCACATTGTAAAATTTTAACTCTCCAAGATTTGACACATTTCTGCATTTTAATTTTGTAATATTAACTAATCTCACCTGTCTTCGCCAATCACTGATTGGATTAGGATCGTTTCGTTTCACGTTTGAACAATATTTTGGATGCTTTCTAATACAACACATACTTACGGATGAATATATTTATGTTAAAGTATATGACTCGATGTCTCCCAAGAAGTGTTTGTGGTGTCGGTATGTTTACCTTTAGCAGAGTGAAGGGCCGGCATTAAACGTTTCAACCCCACAGATAGCAATTTTTCTTAAGGAAACGGGGGCGCACCGAAGAAAAAAAAATGTTGCAGAACAATTTTCAGAGCGCGGCACCCTATAAGGTACCCACTTTGCCGAATAATAGGCCCTTCACTATACGTAGTACCCTGCAAGACCGCTTGTGACTCCACCGTTCATATTGGCTTCATTCCCCAGATCCTGACCTCGCATCCATTGTATAGAGATCAGTGCTTCGTCCCCTTATTCCTATGTCCATGTCCGCAACACGTGGCGGCAATCGGTCGGCGCGACAAAGTTGCGTCGCCAGCCTCCTGTGAACCGGGTTAATCTCTATCCGACTTTATCCTATACAACGTCAGTTTGTCTCGACCATTCTCAACCGTTCTGAGTTCTGACACAGACGAGGTATAGAATAGACACCGCATCTTATGGACCTTCGTGTCACACGTCTAGACATACCGACGGAGCAGAAAACGAGGCAAGTTGGAGCGCCCTCTGCGTATGCGAACGGCAGAAGTCATAGGCCCGTATTCAAATACTGCGCTTAGGCCTCGGCTTGAGTCGGGATTACGAAAACCTGGCTCAGACGCGTAATCCGGGTTCAGAAACCTGGCTTGGATCAGATTCTCAAACCAGGATGCCATTTGCGTGCCCCCACTCCGATTAAGCTCCGCCCACCGTGTTGTTACACGGGTACACAGGCTTCTCGCATAAAAGTGTAGAGGTCGGTCGGAATGGGGGTCGAGAAATGTAAGCCTGGCCTGAGACGCCTTGAAAAGGCCTCTTGAGCCGGGATTACGGCTGTTTCTCGCCAAATCTGTAAAAATATAACCAAACGTTTACACGACTGTTTAGCAGTTCAGCAATGTTAAGGTTGGTTAAGGTAATGTTCACCCATGGACAATCAGCAAGAAGTAAATTGAGGAGAAGAATAGAGAACTGCAGTTTCGAAATAGACAAATTGTTCGCGATGATGAGCTCATTCAGGGTGTTGCAGTAGTACAAAGTGTAGAGGATTTGCAAATTTATGAAAGAAAACTTAAAACTTCTGCATTTTTACAAAAATCGGTAATTTTTTTTAATAACATCTTTCGTGTAAAACATACAACAAAAATGACCTTTCGATCAATAGATACGTCGCAGTCTCAAAAATATAATAGTAATTAAAATACAGACTTATAAGTTAAGGTTATTTATTATTTATTATTACATTTATAGTAGAACTTGGTAATTGAGGATTAATCAAAATAATATATTCTATAACATAAATTGGCTTGAATTATTTACAATGTTAAACAGAATCATATGGAGAGTGTAATATTGAATAAATATTCTTGGAACTTTGAGGCAATATTCCGTGTCATATTCATGCAATATTCCCACAAGTTACGAAGAGGCGGACATAGTAATATCGCTGCAACATTCTTGCAATAATCCGGCGAAGTCACCTGCAAGGTTTCGCATTGTAAAGTAATATTTATACAACATTCCAACAATATTCCTTGCTGTCTGGGTAGCCGAGATTCAGACAAGAAGAACGGTACATGAGCGAGTGAATAAATGCTGCTTTTTATTAGTTGTAATGCAAAATCGGTAAAAACTACCAAAAGCGTCCACACGACTGTTCAGTAGTGTTTAGGTAATGTTCAGCCATGGACAACCAGCAAGAAGTAAATTTTGAGGAGGAAAATTTGAAACTTGCAGTTCCGAGACGGATTGTTCGCGATAATTGGTATAATTAATCAATCGGCAAGGCATCGATTTCAACGCTCATCTTGTTCAAATTGGAATTGGGTGGCCGTGAAAACTATCTCGAATGTTCCGCCTTTTTGGTGGCATTACACCTCAGCGCTCCGTGCGGCCCATGGGTGATTTGGCCGATGGTGTTGATACAAGACTGTTACGCAGCATGCGGAATATTATATAAGTAAGTTCCTGTGGCTCATGTCTGATGATAATACAACACTCTTCTCTCATTCGTGGTCCTAAATCGGATAATTCCGAAGTTTCCCGCAAGCGAAGCAAGCCGCATGCAGTGTCAGCATATCGACTCTGAACACCATTCGTGTCGCAGGTATGTGCGTGTCGGTGTGCGATGCGCGCAGCTTAGGCCCAATCAGGGCCTTAGCATCGCACACAGGCGAGCACGTACACTGCAACACGCATGGTGTTTAGAGCTCGATATGCTGGCACTGGCCGCATGGCACGCCTTGGCCACGCCCATTATCCAATGACTGCCAGGATCTCCCTTCCACGCGACGTCTAAACCGCGTTTGTGAATACACGAAAAATCTGAACCCGGATTACGCATCTGAGCCAGGTTTACGTAATCCCGACTCAAGCCAAGGCCGAAGCGCAGTATTTGAATACGGGCCTCAGAATCGGCTATCATGCAGCTTCTTCCTTTGGCCAATGGCGGCGTTTGCGAGCTGCACGATAGCCGAAACCAAAATTGTTAATTACGGCCAAACTACGATTTCGCAAACTCCGAAATCGATACAGTAGCTTGCGAAAACTATTCGTAAACGATTGAGACCGTTATACACGAGAGACGTCAAAGTTATTTCGCCACTTTCTGCATCTCCTTTCGCCAACGGCGGCGCTTGCGAGCAAATCAACGTTGCACAATAGCCGATTATGAAATTGTTAATTAGAGGCAAACTATGATTTCGTAAACTCCGAAATCAATACAGCTGCTTGCGAAAACTATTCGTAAACGATTGAGACCGTTAGAGATGAGATGTGTCAAAATTATTTCGTTACTCTATGTTTGTAATTGAAGTGCTCGCGTAGATGGAAAGCGAGTGGATAGTGGACGGGTGAGTGGCAAGTAAGCGCAGGCGGTGAAGTTATGAGAACACAATAAACTATTTATTTACGACACTAAATAACAGCTATTTACACACTGAGTGAACCCGTGGTGAGTTGCACCGTACGAGAAAATAATGAGAGAGAAGAGTTGATGTGAAACCGTCCGAAAAGAGAAGTGTTGCTATAGCACAAGAAGTGACGTCCGCGTGATACAATGGTTGCGAGGTGAGTGAGAATAAAAGACGGGCGCCGGAAGCGCACCGGCTCGTCACGTGAGTTCTCGATAATAATCGATTAGATCTGTATTGATCTCTGATAGGTGGACAAGTTATCGATTCGAGATCTCGCGTGAGTGATGAGCGTGAAGTGAGGTGAAGTTGGTCGGTAATATAGATTTCTCTGACACTCTATGTCCGAAGAGCGATTCTCGCCTCGGCCAACGGCGGCGCTTGCGAGCCAATCAACGCTGATCGATAGCCGATTCTGAAATTATTAATTACAAGCAAATTACGATTTCGTAAACTCCGAAATCGATACAGTAACTTGCGAAAACTATTCGTAAACGATTGAGACCGTTATACACGGGTGTTTGAGAAACCCGCTCGACAGCGCTTCCTGTCGCCGACGACCACCTGGCGGCAGCACTTCCCGAGCTCGATTCGCGAGCGCCGGTTCGCGTACAGGTGAGAAGCGGAAATGCGTGGAATGCGCGAAACGCGGGCGGCGCCATGCGCCGTCCCGCCAAAAGTGATCACTTCTACCACGTCTCTTGTAGCGCGAGTCAGATTTTCAGTTCGATCACCGTATTATCAGTTTCCACCGCATCCCAGCTTCTCATCTTTATTGCATTTCCGACCGATCAACACGAGATACGCTGCCGTGTACAGTAAGCGATACGCCGACAACCGTAACGTCAATATTTAAGGTACATCACCAAGTTCTAATCAGGCACTGCACGTGGCCGTACTTTTACCACGTGCATCCGCGACCGCGCAATTACACAAGACACTGGGGGGCATTAATTATAGCAATTGTGTCCGAATCAACACACAAAGACTTTGTATAACACTGACGAGCTGCACCGATTTACCTACAATAAATCGGCACTAGCGAACGCAACACGCGAACACGTGTAATTTTCTAGCCTCACCACCACATGATCCACTCATTTCCGCACCCTTCCCCTCTCCGCTCCTAAATTTTCCTTCCCACTCGTTTTCCCACTCATTTCCCCAACAACGAGATACGTCAAAGTTATTTCGCCACTTTCTGCATCTCCTTTCGTCAACGGCGGCGCTTGCGAGCAAATCAACGCTGCACGATAGCCGATTATGAAATTGTTAATTACAGGCAAACTACGATGTCGTAAACTCTGAAATCGATACAGTGGCTTGCGAAAACCATTCGTAAATGATTGAGACCGTCAGAGATGAGATACGTCAAAATTATTTCGTTACTCTATGTCCGTAGAGCGATTCTCGCCTCGGCCAACGGCGGCGCTTGCGAGCTCCACGTTAATCTATTCTGAAATTGTTAATTACGAGCAAAATACGATTTCGTAAACTCCGAAATCGATACAGCAGCTTGCGAAAACTATTCGTAAACAACTGAGACCGTTACACACGAGATACGTAAAAGTTATTTCGCCAGGTTCTGCATCTGGTCAGCTTGTGCTTTCGGCCACTGGAGGCGCTTGCAAGACCTTGTTACGTCCTACGTCCTCCACCCGCTTTTTCAACGACTATATTCTCGCAACGAGCTCATTGCACCGCGTATCTATTTAATTAGATGTAAGTCGTATATAAACGAAACAAGAGCCGGCGCACCGCGCCACCGAAATTCCTTCACGTAACGCTGACGCCCATCCGGGACGTATTCCGTGCCACGCGAAGGAATGACATAACGACGACAATAGCGATGTAAGTAGAGACATAAGAATGCTGACGCCGAATCAGCTCACAGGCTAACCCCAACGATCGACTAGCGATCCGCGGCAAGACATAGTTCCGAGAACGCCAACTTCCAAACGGAAGCTAGGGTGCCTGTTCCACGAAGGACCTGGCGACCCTCAGCCAAATCCACTACTTAAATGGGCCACACAGTCAGTCACAGTCGTTCAGTCAGTCAGTCACAATACTCCGCTCCATAGTTAACGTCACGCTCAAGTTGGGCACTAAGTCACGTCAGTTTACTTTCGGCAACTCGTTAATCTAAGTTATCAAGCTCTTCAGTCAACCAAGTTCGGCCACGATCCATGTAAATTCGGCAACTGTAAACTAGCTTCCAGTCCACTTCCACCATCTGAACATTATTTAATCCACACGAGCGTGTCCTTCCTGCACGTCAACACTAAACAGCACCACCTCTACCTCTAACCCAGGGCCCCAGCGAGCTACCTACAAGCGTGGACGCCGTCCCCGGCATCCACCGTGGTAGAACTCCCGGTGATCGTCGAGACACCTACAAGCGTGGACGCCCTCCCCGACATTCACCGTGGTGGACTCACGCACCGCACCGGACACGAGCCCTCTCATAGGAGCGACTAGCAGCGAGGTAGCCCAGAAGCCCTCTCTGGCTTCCTGCACCCCGCGCTTACTGCCCCAGTCGACCGCTCTCCCGGTTATGGGGAAACCTTCGGGATCCGCAATCCACAACCACACACACACTCCCACACATCCTGAGCCGTAGCCATTCGGACACCTTCTCCTTACTTTCCTCGATTCGTCAGTGAGCCGCTCCACTGACGGATCAACCACCCTCTTTTCGGTGCGATCACTCCTTCCGTCTGTCCTCGATCCCCGGTATACCCGGTGAACGCAGGGTGCCGAAAAACGAGGACGTAACAACCTACATTACCCGATTCTCGAAATTGTTAATTACGGCCAAAATACGATTTCGTAAACTCCGAAATCGATACAGCAGCTTGCGAAAACTACTCGTAAACGATTGAGACCGTTGCACACGAGATACGTAAAAGTTATTTCGCCAGGTTCTGCATCTGGTCAGCTTCTGCTTTTGGCCACTGGAGGCGCTTGCAAGATCTACATTACCCCATTCTCGAAATTGTTAATTACGGGCAAACTACGATTTCGTAAACTCTGAAATCGATTGCGTAAACTTGCGTAAACTATTCGTAAACGATTGAGACCAAAATAAGCGAAATCGGTGATAGTCGTCTGCTAACTATACACCCACCTAAAAATGGTTAATTACGGGCAAACTACGATTTCGTAAACTCTGAAATCGATTGCGTAAACTTGCGTAAACTATTCGTAAACAATTGAGACCAAAATAAGCGAAATCGGTGATAGTTGTCTGCTAACTATACGGCGGTCCCTCGGCCGTGTGACAAAAATATGCATTGTTTGTCCAGTCTATTCTATACCTCGTCTGTGCTAATACTGATGGACACCGCGAAAATGGTATTCTCGCCTTTCGATTATTTAGAATTAGCACAGAGCAAAACGTTAAATAAATATAAGATTGTAAAAAGAAACCATCCGGACTATTCGACGGACACCAGAGACTCTTGTTTAATAGAAATCTTAACACGCCGAGATACACGAAAATGCCGAACGCATTACATGCAGCTAGCGAACACACTGTGGATTCAATTAGATACTAATTCCGACTGGATAGGAGCCGCTCCAAACCAGGAAACCTTGTATATCTTATGTTGCGACAATAAGCCACGTAGTATAGAATTATTAGGTAGCTTCATACTGCACTTAGATAAAGACTGTACCGGTACATCTAATAAGGTCTTCCTCAAACCAGCTACACACGTAACCAGAACTTTAGAGTTAAATGTTCTTTTGACGAGCAAGGAAGAGGATTTTAACGTGACTTTCGGGAAACTCAGATCCCAAGACTTACCTTTTGAACTCATTCACGAAGTTAGTATCAATCCTGACAATTTGAAAAATTTGGGTAGAACCTTAGAGGAAATAGACGACCAGATTGAGTCCTCAGCATCTGAGAAACGGGTTATCACGTGGAAGGAACGATTTTACAAATATCTGGAATATGCAGGATACGTAGCAATTGCTGGTTTGACAATCGTTTTCCTAGGTAAAATACGACTATTTAAGCTAATTATAAGAACCATCCGATCGTGCTGTGTATCGTGTACATATAACAATTGTAGCTTTGGCAACAAAGCACCCACGCAGCACATTGCACCAGCTGCAACGCAAGCAACATTTTCAATCAACGAACCTGACGAGGTACGCTTCATCGCTCAACGACCTAGAACGAGACCGACGAATGCTGCTTATGGATTTTAGTTTAGATCAGTACCCCAACTAAAATCTTAAACTACCCGGGGAGGTGTAAGCGGGCCCAGGTACCGAGCCCTTCGCCGCTTTCCCTTTTTGACCACCCATATCGTATCGAGGGATACTTTACGACGTCCGGGTAACCAGAAACTGACAGATAGCGAAGTACTTGCAGCTGAGGCGACATCTGAGTGTACACAGATGTCCAGATAGCCTAAATTCCTAGAGACGCCCTTACCAAGAAGAGAGACTTCGTGGAGGACGTTTTCGCCCTTCTTTGGGCTACCGACGCAACCCCCTCTTCTCACAAACCGTAGATATAAGAAGCCTGTTCTACGCTGCGAGTTTAGTCTTAGTCTACATTTTAACACCGAATCTCTGCCAGTAACTATATTCATTCTTAATAAAGTATTCATTATTATATTTTATTTTATGTCGTCTCATTGACTCGCGCTATCACGACAACAGGACAGACAGATTTCTAGAAAGAAACTAGTAGTTCGCCGCCTAGAAACTAATCGAGATTAGCCGCAGGTGCGAATGTGTGCTAAAGAACTGCGCCATGATTCGGCTTCGTTTTTGATTGACACGGGCGCTGATATCAACGTAATCAAACTAAAAATATTGCGAGAAGATATATCTGTCGCGTTACACGAATCTATAGTCGTTACGGGTATTACCACTGTAGCGGCTCCTCCGCGCGCTTTACGCCGTGCCTCGTTGCCGCGATCAGCGAGAGCGTTTCGCCCTTCGTCCACGGCATACGCGCGTCGCTACGTTGCAGGCTGTCGTCAAGCGGACGACCGTTGCCAGCCGACCCGTTCGCGCCGCCGAAATCCGCTGCCACTCACGGAATGGCAGTCGCGCAGTGTACAGACCAATAAAGCACTTATTGATAACCTACGCATTCGTCTCACGTGCACCCCGTCACACGCAATCCTATAAGTGGTGACCCCGACGTGATACAAACGCAACAGTGTGACGTGCAATCTGACGAAAGTCTCGTGAGAAAAATACCGAATCCCGAGAGTGCAGTGCAGTTTGTTAGCGGCGTTCGCGAGTCATTAACAATGGCGTCCGGCAGTGGTAGTGGGACGGCTCAGCCCGAAGTCAATCGCGTCGGTGTCCGCATACCACCATTCTGGCCCGAAAAACCGACATTATGGTTTTGTCAGCTGGAAGGACAGTTCGCCTTGAGCGGAATCACTACAGACTCTACAAAATTCTATTACGTGTTGTCACAATTAGACGCGAAATACGCAGCCGAAGTGGAAGATATAATCACCCGTCCACCCGAAGATAACCGTTACGATCTACTGAAAGCGGAACTGATTAAGCGATTATCTACATCACAGGAGCAACGGATAAAACAGCTACTCGAGCACGAGGAAATAGGCGACCGCTCTCCATCTCAGTTTCTTCGCCATCTCCAGCAATTAGCAGGTCAGTCCATCCCGGAAGATTTTCTCCGATCATTGTGGCACAACCGCCTTCCGGCCTCGATGCGTGCCATCCTCGCGACGCAAGCAGACAGCCCGTTACTCAAGGTCGCTGAATTGGCGGACAAAATTAACGAGACCAATCCTAGAGGGCAATGTGCAGCAGTCGCATCGGATCCGCGCATAGAGGTACTCTGCGAGCAACTTACAAAATTGGTATGTCAGGTACAAGAGCTCTCGGCACACCACTCAGACGAACGTTCGAGATCACGCCGAGCAAGCCCGTCTCGGACTCAACGCCCGCGATCGAGAAGTGCATCCCGTAGCGAGGAAGACAGTACGATCTGCTGGTACCACAGAAGATTTGGTGCTTCAGCCCGAAAATGCACGAGGCCATGCAGTTTCGTCCAGGAAAACAGCAACGATCGGCGCTAGATGCGGCCGCAGACGCCGATCGCAAATCAAGCCGCCTGTTTATGACGGATAAAACGTCAAAAGTGCAATATCTAATTGACACAGGCGCCGACCTCTGTGTATACCCTCGATCTCTGATTAACAGACGCCTTGCAAAATCCTCATATACGTTGTGCGCGGCGAACGAGTCGACCATCCATACGTACGGTGACCTCGCCCTCGAAATCAACTTCGGATTGCGGCGCAGCTTCAGATGGAGGTTCCTGATCGCAGACGTGTCGCAACCCATCATCGGAGCCGATTTTCTAAGACGCTACGGACTCTTAGTAGATCTGCGTAATGCCCGACTCATCGACGGCACCACAACGTTGACTGTACCTGGACGTGTCGCGAGAATGGACGCCCCATCCATCAAAACACTAATTGGTGAGTCGAAATACCACAAGCTCCTGGCGAATTACAAGGACATCACTCGCCCTGGTATCTCGCCCGGAGCCCGAAAACACAATGTGGTTCACCACATCGAAACGACGCCGGGCCCTCCTGCTTTTGCGAAGCCACGTCGCTTACCTCCAGACCGCCTGAAGGCCGCGAAGACGGAATTCGATCAGATGCTGCAGGAAGGGTTAATCCGACCATCGAAGAGTCCATGGGCGTCGCCCCTGCACATGGTGCCCAAAAAGGATAAAACGTGGCGACCGTGTGGGGACTACCGTGCCGTCAACGCAAGAACAACACCGGACCGTTACCCGCTGCCCCACATGGAAGATTTCTCCCAAATGCTGCAAGGCAAGACGACATTTTCAACCCTGGATCTGGTTAGAGCCTATCACCAGATACCAATGAACCCCGAGGATGCCCAGAAGACTGCAATAACTACGCCATTTGGAATGTTTGAGTACGTGGTCATGCCGTTCGGTCTCCGAAACGCCGCTCAGACATTCCAAAGGTTTATCAACGAGGTGTTGCGCGGTCTAGATTTTTGTTATGCCTACCTTGATGACATCTTAGTGGCGTCGCGGAATCAACAGGAACATCTGGAACATCTGGAGCAACTGTTTCAACGCCTGCAGGACTACGGGGTAGTCATCAATCCGGCAAAGTGCCTGTTCGGCGGAGAAGAGGTACCTTTCCTGGGTTACATCGTCAACCGAGAGGGAGCCAAGCCCAAGCCCGAGAAAGTCACCGCCATTACGGAATTCCCAAAGCCGACAACAACGAAAGAGCTACGACGCTTTCTGGGAATGGTGAATTTCTACCGACGCTTTGTGCCAAACGCAGCAACATTACAGGTACCGCTCTCGGACTTGCTGAGAGGAGCACCAACGCAAGGAAACCACAAGGTCACGTGGACGAGTGAAGCCGAGACAGCTTTCGACAGGGTAAAAGAAGCCCTTGCGAAGGCCACACTCCTCGCCCATCCAGTACCGAACGCACCTTTGGCCCTCACCGTGGACGCATCGGACTATGCGGCAGGCGCAGCTTTGCAGCAATGGGTAAAAGACCAGTGGCAACCGTTGGCCTTCTTCTCAAAAACATTCTCTGCCGCGCAACGCAAATATAGCGCATATGATCGCGAATTACTTGCTATCTACACCGCCGTCCGCAGATTCAGATACGCTCTGGAAGGACAACCTTTCATGATTTACACGGACCATAAACCACTAACATTCGCCTTCAAACAAAAACTTGACAAATGCACCCCAAGACAATTTCGGCACTTAGATTTTATAAGTCAATTTACTACAGACATTCGCCACATCGCAGGAAAGAGCAACATCGTCGCCGACGCTCTCTCCAGGGTAGAAGCAGTAACACCGACGTCAGTGGATCTTCAAGACCTGGCCGAAGCACAGGAGACTGACGAAGAGCTGAAACGACTCTCACAGTCTAACACCGCAATACAGCTGAGGAGAATCTCGATGCCAACAGAAACCGTACCAGTCAACCTCATCTGCGACTTCACTACACGAACGGCACGACCATACGTACCAGCACCGTTCCGAAGACGAGTTTTCGACGCCTTACACGGCTTATCGCATCCAGGTATACGTGCGACCAGAAGACTTGTATCGCAGCGCTTTGTTTGGCCGTCAATCAACAAGGACTGCGCGGATTGGGCAAAATCCTGCATACAGTGTCAACGCGCGAAGATTTCAAGGCACGTCGCAGCCCCCGTCGGAGAGCTTCCAACGCCTAACGGCAGATTCCAACACATACACATCGATCTAATAGGTCCAATGCCTGTTTCGCAAGGTTTCAGATACTGCTTGACGTGCATTGATCGTTTTTCACGCTGGCCCGAAGCGATCCCGATAGAGGACATCAATGCGGAGACGGTCGCGACAGCCCTCATAAGCGGCTGGATCTCTCGATTCGGCGTCCCAGCACACATTACGTCCGATCAGGGTCGTCAGTTTGAGTCTCACCTTTTTAAAGAGTTAGCTCAACTGCTCGGGACAAAACGCATACGGACAACCGCATACCATCCGGCAGCTAATGGCCTGGTAGAAAGGTTCCATCGACAACTCAAAGCAGCCATCAGATGTCATGAGACCGACCGATGGACAGAAGTACTTCCAATCGTACTTCTGGGAATCAGAACGGCGTTCAAGGAGGACATTAAAGCCACGTCAGCAGAGATGCTGTACGGAACGAGCCTGCGTCTACCAGGCGAATTTTTCCTGTCAGGTGGCGAAACATCCTCATCCGAATTCGTGGAACAGTTGAGGAACTCGATGAAAAGGATAAGGCCTACACCGACATCGAGACACGGCCAACGCCCGACGTTCGTTCATAAAGAGCTGGCGACATCTCCCTACGTATTCGTGCGCCACGATGCCGTGCGCAAAACGTTCCAGCAACCATACGACGGACCGTACGAGGTAATCCAGCGGAGAGACAGGGCGTTTGTCGTTCGAATTCGAGACCGAGAGGCCACAGTGTCGATTGACAGGTTAAAACCGGCACACCTACTCAACAGCGACGTACCAACCTCAGTTAAGGACACTCCACTACAGACGCCATCACCTACAGCGCCCAGAGAAGGCGTACCGAACAATAATGCGAGTCCGCGAGAAAGCCGTGAAACTAATCACGAAGCGCCGCAACCGCGCAAGACAGTGTCTACGCGATATGGACGAACCGTACATTTCCCAGACCGATACCGTAGTTCATAAGTTCAACCACTGTACATAGTTTACATTTCTCGTTAGTAAATAATCCTGTTAAGTTCTTTTATACTCTATTTATAGCGTAGGTTAAACATCGTTAACACTGGAAGGGGGGTGTGTAGCGGCTCCTCCGCGCGCTTTACGCCGTGCCTCGTTGCCGCGATCAGCGAGAGCGTTTCGCCCTTCGTCCACGGCATACGCGCGTCGCTACGTTGCAGGCTGTCGTCAAGCGGACGACCGTTGCCAGCCGACCCGTTCGCGCCGCCGAAATCCGCTGCCACTCACGGAATGGCAGTCGCGCAGTGTACAGACCAATAAAGCACTTATTGATAACCTACGCATTCGTCTCACGTGCACCCCGTCACACGCAATCCTATACCACGGAACAAATAGAAACATTGGGCACCACGATCGTACACCTACTCGGACAACCGGTTAAATTCCACGTGGTACAATCCTCGTTTCCCATCAGGAGCGACGGAATTTTGGGAAAACAATACCTGAGGCAGGAACAGGCAGAGATATCATTCGCGCACAATACTTTAGTCACACAAAGTGATCCTATACGCCCGATGCGGTTCATAGGAGAGGCCGAACGACATAACGAAAAATTACCTTTGCCCATTACGCGCGTTCACAACCTACGAGCTAGAACGCGTCAAGCAATCAGAATAGATGTAAAGGAAGGGAGAGAACTGACCGAGGGTTATTTGCCGAAATTAAACACGACGGACGGAGTATTCATCGGGGAAGCCGCTGTCTCAGTTTGTCGAGGCGCGTGCCATGTACTTGCGATTAATACCTTGGAAAATGACGTAGAAATAACGATACCACCGCAAAATATAGTACCGTTTTAATATCACATTTTCCCTGAAGAGCAGGAATACTTCAATTCCGAGTTAGAAACAGCACACGCGCCGATAGTTAACGACCGAGTAGGTGAAATAGTCTCCCGTTTGCGTTTAAACCACCTTAACGACGAGGAAAGAAATCACGTAATAGATTTAGTAGAAGAATATCCAGAGAGGTTTCATCTACCGGGCGATAAGCTGCAGTCGACACCCTGTATTAGGCATACAATCCCTACCACAGACGATTTACCTATTAACACGCGGCAGTATAGATTTCCACCTGTTCATCAAGCCGAAATCGCGAGACAAGTCTCTAATAAATTAGAGTGCAACATTATCGCACCCTCAAATTCGCCATATAATTCACCGCTATGGATAGTTCCGAAAAAGCCGGATTCTCAAGGAAACAAGCGTTGGCGAATGGTCATTGACTTCCGTAAATTAAATGAAAAAATGATTGGAGACGCGTACCCCTTGCCCAATATTACAGATATTATGGATCACCTAGGCGAGGCGCGGTATTTTTCGATCTTTGACCTCGCGAGCGGCTTTCAACAAATAGAAATGGACCCTAAAGACCGAGCTAAAACTGCCTTCACTACACCAAATGGCCATTACGAGTACATTCGCATGCCCGAAGGGCTTAAAAACGCTCCAGCTACGTTCCAGCGATTAATGGACCAAGTATTACGCGGGTTGCACGGCGTAGAAGTTTTTGTATATCTAGACGACATCGTAGTTTACGCTAAGTCCTTGAAGGAGCACGGAAGGATGGTGCAGAGACTATTCAATAGAATACGCGATGCAAAGCTAACTCCGCAACCTGACAAGTGCGACTTCTTAAGAACCGAGGTAGCGTATCTAGGACATATAATCGGTCGAGACGGAGTCCGTCCAGACCCTGGGAAAATTAGCGCGATAAAGAAATTCCCGTACCCGCAGAGTCAACGGAATGTCCGAGAATTCCTTGGGCTGGTGGGCTATTACCGACGTTTTATAGAAAACTTCGCCGCGATCGCGAAACCATTAACGGAATTATTGAAAAAGAACGAAAAATTCGACTGGAAACAGGAAGATACAACTAGCTTTAAAACCTTACGAAGAGCGTTGTGCCGAAGCCCTATTCTACAGTATCCTAATTTTAACGAACATTTTACTTTGACAACGGACGCCTCGGACGTCGCGATAGGCGCGTTATTAAGCCAGAATGCGAACGGCCACGATTTGCCAGTAGCATACCCATCGCGTAATCTAACTAAGCCGGAGCGAAATTATTCCACCACGGAAAAGGAATGCCTAGCTGTGTTATATGCAGTCCTGCATTTTAGACCCTATCTATACGGGAGAAAGTTTACGCTAGTTAGCGATCACGAGCCGTTGAGATGGATAGACTCAGTTAAAGATCCGGGACAACGCTTGGTGCGTTGGCGACTTAAATTACGGGACTACGAATATGAATTTGTACATAAACCGGGCCGACTCAACACTAACGCGGATGCATTATCGCGGAAACCGGTAAAGACTGACACCGTCACGTCGGAATCCGACAACGAGGAACGCAACCGGGTTTCGTCAAAAGTATTGCCAGTAAACCGGGAAGCCTCCGAAGCCGGACCGAGCGCGCCCCGAAAAAACCCACGAGCACCGGAGCCATTAGATACAAGCGCGGTAGCGACGAGAACGCGCAGGCGAATAACGTACCTGCCAGAACCCGACATACCGATGACAGTAGGAGATAATAGCGAATCGTCATCCGACTCCTCAGACACGCCAATATTCGTAGAGATCAGATGCGTGATGCTCAGTGTAAAACCACGACCACCGCGCAAGTCGAAATCGCCGCCTAAAACACGATCCCATGACGCGGAGTCGCGTGATAGTGAGCGCGGTACTGCAGGGCCGTCGGACAGCGAAAATGTCGCTACGGAACTTCCTACCCGACCGCACTGCACTAGCGATGACGAGCAATCTGAGGACCTACTCACTTGGGACGTATTATCGAGATATTTCGAAGAACTTGGCGACTCAATTACTAGAGGTGAACAACAAACGAGCACGGAAAATACGCGAGAACCGACGGAAAACGTAATTACCGAAACTGACCCGAACACATCCGACGACATACGAGACGGAGAACAGACGGGAATAACAGCTGATCTGGAGACAGACGGGGCGGTCAGCGAAAATGTCGCTACGGGAGGCCCTACCCGTCCCGCCTGTCCGAAGGTGACGCGGCGCGCCCACCAGGAGGCCCTTTAACGTTGGTCTCTGAAACAGAGGCGTCTGGGGGGGGGGGGGGGGGGTTGGGGGGCAGCGCATTACTCGCCGGACCTTCGGATTGCTCGCATTTACCTACACCTTCACCAACGTCGAGACCGGTCGCGCTATCGACACCGATGCCCCTAACTGTACCCGCGAGACCATGCGTAATATTACCGGAACATCTACATAATGATAGACCCCCTTCGATACCGACAGTCGAAATCCCTGTCACCGAAGACGTGCCGATGGGCAACTATATCCCTTTTTCACCGGAACTCCAGCCTCATGTGCAAGAATTTCAGCCGAAACCTGTACGTTATTCCCGCGATAATTTGACAGCACGACGCGGAAACATGGCGCATTTCTTATCAGCTGATTGCAAATTGAGCGACCCGATATCGCGGCAGTAGTAAGAGTAAGCCGCTTCTGGACCCGAGGCGAGAGTAACCCGATTCTGGACCAGTAATTCTGGACCAGTAGCCGATTCTGGACCAGAATCAGTAGCCCCGATTCTGGACCAGTAGCCGATTCTGGACCAGTGTAGTCGATTCTGCTGGACCGCAGTCATTCGTTCTTGCGTGTTTGCGTGTATTTTTTATTTTTTTATCGAAGTTTGCGGTTAGTGTCTTAATCACAGGTTGAAGTTTGCGGTTTGTCTTATCGGAGAGGTGAAATTTGCGGTTTGTCTTTTAATGAGGGGAAGTTTGCGGTTTGTCTTAATCAGGTGGAAGTTTGCGCGGTCGGCGGTTAAAATCGGAAGAACGTTGGAAGGTGAAGAAGGCAAGCCGTTCGATTCCACAGCGGTAGCGGTCAAGGTTAAAAGTCGGCGGTTGGGCGATATCGAGTCGGTCGCTGCTGATATCGGGGGGCCTTGCCTTATTTTTTCTGTTAGGTCGAAAGTTTGTGGTTTACACGGAAGTTAGAGAGTAGGAGGAGAAGGGGTTGGACAGGAACAATACGAAACGAACGATAAGCGATTACACGATACTCGAGCGAGCGTGTGGGCAACGATATCGAGAGCGGAGGACGATAAGCGCCATCGACACGCGGCGTTGTACTACGAAATGTAGACAGAGGTAGTAGTAGGCGTTGTACTATGAAATGCCGTGCGGGGGGTTGGAAGTAGACCGGTAGGAGAAGGTTGCAGAGGAATGATACGATAAGCGATTACGCGGTACTCTAGCGTGTGTGGGCAACAACGATATCGAGAGCGGAGGACGATTGTACTACGGAGGAGGAGGTTGGGTGGGAGCAAGGTGTACGGGCAGTGAGGAGGGGGTCCGGCGTCATCTTGGAGCAGCGGACGCGTTGCAGGTCGGGGTTGGGAGGGAGGGGGGAGGGTCCCGGGGAAAGGGCGCTAGGCGCTAGCTAATATTTGCACGTTAAACGTAGCACTTCGTAGCATCAGCAGACTAGGAAGCAGAGAAGTGTTCGCGACTTTTTCTGAAAGCGAATTACTGAAAGTGTTGTAACGATAGCGGCTGACGGACATATTCGACAATTGTACAGATTGTTTTATGACAAACTGGTTGCTCAAATTGATCCTGAAAGTGGAATATTAGACGAATTAGGAGAGGAAGGGTTATTGAACGAGTCTGATATTTTAGATATTTTAACTTTGAAGGAACGAACAGCACAGGTGCGTTGTTTGATTACGAAGCTAGAAAGGTAAGTAATACAAACAAATTTATAAATCAATGTAGAATGATAGTACAATTGAAAGTATTTAAATTTGAATTTTGAGCTTTGCAGATTGCCGCTATTGTATTTCATTCTATTCACAGAAATACTAAAATCTTATAACCCCTGGCTTGCCGTATGCATGATACAATGGATAGAAAATCAAAGTGAGCTGCGCGCACATGTGAAACAATTTTATGAAGTATTTGGCGAACAATTACGCGATGTTGATGTACGTAATGCCGTTATACAAAAGTTAAGACGAGACAAGGTGTTGCGCGCTGGTGCAATATAGTACATTTTGGATACGGAAAATAAAGAGGTGTGGGTATCTCGTCTGATCCATAAGATGTCACGGTAAGTTGTAGAAAACTGGTAAAACGAGTGTAATCGTGAATGTTATACATTTTTTAAATTTTTAGACTAGGACTGACAGACTTGCTGTGTTTTAAAGAATCGTTAAAGCATCATTACCCTTGGATAGCTTGACGGATGGAAGACTATTTGAATACGGCATTTTTCAGCAAAAACTGAATCACAATTTTAACCCATGCTCGCTTATTTTCAATGCTAAGCTATTTTTGTTAAGAACAGTGAGATGTAATGAATTTCTCAGATACGCACTGTATATAATAAATTGTAAACGGGTGCAGATTATTGATAAATAATACATGTATTCAAATATTGCAAGCATTTTTTATTTTTTAATCGAACAGTGTCCCCAAGCAAGTGTTTGTATACAATCATCGGTGATATATCTTTTATCATCGTACGGATGCAATGCAACTTTTCCTTCGGAAATTGTGTGAATTTGATGCACCTTCGACGCAATACGGTTTTGTCTAGCCATTTTAATTTCATCATTAAATAGGCAATTTATATAATCATCAAATTTAATTTCTCGCTTAATAAAATCTTTTTTGATCCCTTTAGCCTTCTTCGTGTCGCGCTCGCCAATAACTTTTATAGCATATATTTTCGATCTTAATCCTACAAATTCACACATAATTTTTCCTCCATTTTCATCTTTCATTAGGCCTAGAACTTTTTTATTTGCTAAAGGTATATTGTATACGTTGTCAATTGGATAATTACTAGTATCGAAATAAGCTATATCTCGCCCCATAATGCTATATATGTCATCACATTGTAATTTATAAATTAAACTGTCCGTATCAGTATATAATACCTTACACATATCTTGAAATTGAACCTTCATATAGTCGTAATGATATTTATAGAGATATATTTTTGAAATATCTAGAATGGACATGCCGATATAAATGGGTTTATCTATTTTAACTTTCATCTTTTTCATTTCCACACCGACAAAATTTTCATTGAATATTACTCTTCTATGAAAATTAGGTCTTCCTATCAATGGCTTAATACCGGCACGTCCTTCCCACGATGTTAATAATCTTACATCAACTCGATTACGCACATTTTCCATTGTTTTTCCAAATACTGCGTTATTCATTAACTTAAATAAATCTTTTTCAAAGTCCGATTCAGATTGAGCTCGAAATTTTGCATTTAATTGTATATATGTACACATCCATGGAGATTGATTGAACTGTAAGATACGATGAATGTTCTTTAATTTAAGTCCATGTTGCAGGCATTGCTGTAGGGTTTGATAATGAATAACATAGTTGGTTTTACAATTTAAAGTTGCTAACAATTTTTCATATTTAGCGTTTGGCGGTACTTCGCGAGTGGGACAGAACGGCAAATCTGAATGCGAATCATGTATTTCATAGGGATAGTCTAAATCTACCTCTAATATGTATCCAATCTCAGAATCGGCTTTAGCTGAATTAATGTTAATTTGACTTATCATATCATTATCCATCCATTCAAATTTACCGTACGGCAACGAATCGCACATGGCAAAACCGTATAAATTGTTAACATCGTTGTAGTATAGGTATAGTATGGGCGTCGACTCGAACGAGCGATCGAGAATCGATGTCGTCGGCGCGTGACGACAGGCGGCGCGAGAGGCACGAGCAGGACACTGCGTGTGAGGCCTCGAGCGAGAGAACACGTGGCGGAATAAAACGGCGGAGTGGTTAAGTGCCAGGCGAGTATTACTGTACCTGACCCAAGCGTAGTCCTATAAGGAGAACGGATACAACAATCGTAATACATTAAATACGAAGATTCTTTATTAGAATCATACGTCGCTCCCATGTAAGGATTATTAGCTTTTGCATCCCGATGCGAACATTGACTGAATCCTCCGCGTATACCGCTTTCAATAAATAACACCATATCAATATCTGTTAATAATTCTAATGTTATGTTTGTAATTTTTAACATAACGTCCCACGCATATGATGGTAGGGTACAGTAATAGGCAGGGTCGAGACCATAATATTCGATACATTTGCTTCGAAAATTTTCAAAAATATCTGCTAATAGTAGAACATCTGTTTTCAAATATAAATCGCTATATTCGCCTAGTGATGAGATATTAAATTTATTCCATACGTTTTGTGCATGTTTATACTCGCTCCTTTCAATATTGTGCCCGTACAATGTGCTGTGAAATTCGTCGTAATTAGGTAGACTATTATCATTTAGTCTTTCATAGCTGTCAACATATTCATAAGGAAAAACACCTTTGCGCGTCAGTAAATTAAACAAATTTTCATCGATCGACGGAAAGTTTTTGCGTAAAATTCTCATATCATTTATATCTAGTGTTGATACTAATTGTTCTAAACTGCTATTAAGAAATTTAAATGAATCGATAAATCTTACTTCAAGAGAAAATATATTATTTTTCATCCGACATGGGAATGAAACATATTTTTCCATTGTAGAGGCTATTACATGAAATTGAGAGCTAAAACATTTCATTGAAACAATTTCTTCTATGAGAAAATGTGAATCGTAATTACTTAAGTTATGAAATATTATGGGTAGCATATACGTAGCTTTATAATTTAGGTTACATGCTCCATGTGCTGCCCCTATGTAGTAACCTGACCAGTGACAATGATCATGTACTTTATTACCGCCTCTAATATCAGCTTCTTTAAATTCACTTTTACAGATAAAACAATGTGTAGCAGTATTCAATTCTAGTAATTGTTCAGAAGTTAAAGGAGCCATTATGGTATGATTATTTTTTATAAAAGCAAAAATTGATGAAATGATACCTTCCAAATCTGATATAAAATAAGATACCACTTTATCCTTCGCACGGTGTGAAACGTATTTGCACATCGATTCATCAAAATTACAGTGTATGTAATAGCCAATACTGTGTGGAACATGAGTTTGATATGCATAAGTATTATGATTTTCTAAATTATGTGTTTCGTTACTAATTAGAGCGCATTCAAAATCAGCATATATTATAAATGGAAGCGGGATTCCTCTTCTATAATTTTTAAACTTAATCCATTTCTGATCTTCATTGACCAATTCAATTTTGCACGCATTTTGATCCACACATCTTTCATAATGATCTTGAAGTTTCCTTGTTGTATGGAAAAAATTTAGACATCTGTAAATTAAAAGAATCATATTATTAAACTATTAAATTATTACAACTGTAAATAGAAACGTGATGAATTACCTGTCGCAAATGTGTGATTTATGTTGATGTTGATGAATTTGCGACGATATCAGCCTTGATAAATTTTTGATCCATACATAATGGCACATATTATCTTTTTCTTGCTCATTTTGATATATTAGTAAGTTTATATGTTTATTTTCAGATATTTTATCACTTAATCGTAATGGTAATACTTCATATTTTTCATGTTCAGATTTATCTTTATTCGTTAATTGGTATAAATTTATGGACAAATTATTATTTTTTTCAAATGTAGGTATATGTTTAGTTGTAACGGGAAATGTAATTCCCGTTAAATTTAGTACATTTTCATAATGCGGATATGATTGTTTACGGTTACTATGATGCGATGCTGGGTATAATGCTGACGTTACTGCCCAAGCAAAGCAATCATTTTCATTATCGGCCAAATCAATAGAAACAGTTGCTTTTCTATTTCGTATAGCTAATGGAAGCCTACAGTTTCCTTTACCGGCGCTCAATAAATCACATTTATTGATATTTATAATCAAACTGATAATTTTGCTCAATGCCCATCCACTGTCACGTTCTTGAAATTCCTCTAGCGATGTAAGAATCTGCTCACACACATTGTTTGTATACCAATTATCAAGCTTTATGGTGGAATCATTGTCATTTAGTAGTACCTCATTTTTTGTTGCAAAGGTTTTAATTTCCTTCTTACTTTCGTCGGTCAAACTGTCTTTTAACGTAAATTCACCATTGAAGATTGTGTTTACTTTAACACATTTGTGCTGTTTAACATACGATAGTACTTTTTCTATCACTATATCTTTAGCATCGTTTAAAAATATAGACGGATCAACATGATGTAAATTTATAATAATTCCAGTGATTATACGACGTTGGAAGGCATGTCCGCTTTCAATTTCTTTCCATTTCAGTGTAACATTCTTATCCTTCTGTTTTTCTTCATTTAATCCAGATCTAGAATGTAGATTGAAATTAAAACTTAATTGCTCACACGTACAAGTTAGTTTAGCTATTTGCGCAAGTAAATGTTGTTTCCTACCGACACTTATTTTTTCTTTTTTATTAATTAAATATGAATGCAAATATTTTAAATGCTGTTCACAATCTTTTATCCATTGGGTTTTATCTGCTTCTGATTCAATTAAATACGCTCGGTTTAATAAATTTTTTTCTTTTTGCATTAGTTGCTTTTTATTCACTGCATTTTCTTTTTTTCTTCGTAATCGTTCGTTTACGAAATACTTTAAATTCCTCAGCCGCTTTAATTGTTCCATCAGTTTCACTTTATATTCTTTTTTCATATTTTCATTATTTAGGAGTATTTTCGTTTTTTTTACATATGTAGTATATTGCTTTTTCCACTCTTTAAAATCCTCTTCTTTCTTCAAAAACGGCATTTGATTTAATACATTTTTTTCTATTTTCGCCGATAATCTATTAATAGATTTCATTTTACACCTCTTTAATCACACTACCGTTTTGTAATTAATCACACTACCGTTTTGTAGCCTCCGCTTACGGTCGCGGTTTAGAATACAACGGACGCACAATTTCCTGCATATATTTGTCCTGCTACGACTATCCCCTCTCTCTGATTTACCACCGCACCGCTTTTATCATAGATATGAAATCATATGATATCTTATCTCTGCTTGTGTGTTAAATTCGTTTATATCACGTTTATTTGCGTTATAAGATAATCTTGAATTTACATTTTTATTGTATTCACCATAAAATTGAACTAATTTTTCTACCATATCTCTCAAATTGGCTGTAATGTTACTATCAGTAATACATTGAATACTGAAAATGGAGAGATCGAACGGCCCTGATCTTACAACATTGAAATTAAATTCGTCATATTCATAAAAATTACCGTTTTGTAATATATAAAGTTTACCATTTATATATTTAAATACTGAAAATGGATTTTGTGGAGATATGGATAGGCCAATTCCCTTAAATAAATCGTTAATTAAAATATACTTTCTAGGCTGATATCTACACTCGTCAATTTCAATTACATATACTCCTTTATAAAAAATATATGTTCTACCGGTATTTGTTAAAACAGCAGATTGCACTCCATTATACTGAAAGTCTTTGCCAAATAGTTTTTGATATGTCATGGGATAACCAGTTTTTAATTGGAAAGTATCAGGATTGAATATATAAATATTATTATCAGAAAATAATGCAAGTTCTCCATTTACTCTTTCATATATTGCATTAATTCCTGAAAAATTAAATGGCAAAAATTTTAACCACGATCTTATTAACTGTGGCTCCTCATACTTTCGATATTTAACGTTTAAATTAAATGGCCATACCCAAATTTTATAGAATATATACAATCGGGCTTTAAAAATGAAAAATTTTAAATCATCTGCTGGAGCTGAACATAAATCGACTAATTTTGGTGGAACTAATGTTGGTGCATCTGGTGACGTATCAGGAGAAGCATTACCATTTGCATCTTCGCCGAATTCGTCCTCAGACTCATTCTCAGCATTAACATTATATAAATTTCGTATAGCTAATATATCATCTTCCTCAAGTTTAATATAATCTGTATGATTTTCATAATGATAAAACGGCGACATTATTGAATTCATATTTGACGAATGTAGTATACCTAGACTGTGACCAATTTCGTGTGTTAATGTTTCGTATAAACTGAATGACTCATCGTTTATCGGCCCCTCGCCTATCATCCATTTCCACGATTTAGATATATGAATTTCTCTGACATTATTACTTTCATTCGGCATATCTGCATGTGCTAATGTTTGATTAGAGAATGGCGGTGAACAAACTTGTTGCGGTGAATTAACACTGTAATGCATTGTATTTTCAAATGATATAATTATATCCGCTTCAGTTTTACTTTGTACTTGAGTAAAGGTTAACCGAGATGGCTTTTGCCACAAAGAAAATGCTTTTTTTGCAATGTTAATTTGATCTGTTGTTCCGACATGGAAATACCAACGCAATGTTTTTTTGTTCCATTTATAAGAATGAAGTGTGTAATCGCTGACATGATCACTTACTCCGCAACGCTTTGCCTCCATCAACTTTTTCGTTTCAGCATTTAGAGTCCCATCGACTTTAAGATTCCAATATTGTTGAAAAATTCGTATTGCATCTGCCAATTTATCATTATCAATAGTTTGTGATTTTGAATCGTTAGTGTTCATATAGCCGTAATATTGAAGATAATTAATTGTTGAACGTTTATTCATCGGATGCGTAGAAGGCACTCGCAAATTGGTCTTGATAGATAAGAGAGAAGGAAAAAGTTGAAGAAGTATCGCAGTGTGAATTATAAATATAATTAATTTCGCCATGATTAGAATTGAGGTGCTCACGTGTCACGGTAGGACGAAAGACTGATGTGAAAGAAAAATATGTACTAGTTTATAATGAACTCATTTTTTATTAATTTTATATAGATGGCTAAATACATTAGAAATTTTAAACATTATTTTCATTATTTATATATTGTGTAAATTTCAAATTCATAATATCTTGAAGCAAATCATCCATTTTTTTAACCCGTGCTTTAAAATATGCGGAGTCGATATGCCAGAACCCTTTACGCGCACATCGGTATTCTTCAGGATACGTATCGTCGATTATATATAAGTAGTAGAAGTTGTTGAATGAAACAGTTTGTTTTATCTGTAATGAAATTATTATTTTATATAGTTTTATTACTAAAATCATTTATAATTATATACATACTTGATGTATGTCTACAAACCTGTTTTTGATTATGATGCTGCTTTTTTTTATTCTTTTCATCTTTTGACATCTCGTTTCCATTTTTGCGCTTACGTTTTGACGAATCTTTTTCGCTCTCATTTTTCATATTTTCCTTCTCACTCTCTACATGTTCTTCTTCTTTTACATCATCATCATCATCATTATCATCAGTAGAGAATTTCATTTCATTATATTTTCCACCAAGGTATATTAGATGAACTGGTTTACCGCTTGTAAGGCAGTTCTCTATAACTTGGTAATGCTTGCTTTTTGCTAATAAAATATTACTTATACGTAATGGCAGAAAAATAGAGAATGTATCATTTAAATCAAACATAACTCTATCTCCAAAGCGGGTCTTCATTTTTCTCATTCCGCTTATTAAATATGATTTATTAATTTCCAAGCTTGCTACCGGGTTCACTGGCAACTTGCTTATAATACCGACACTATTCAGCAAACTGAACGTATTTTCGCACATGTTCACTGCAAATATCTACTGAACTGTTAATGCACTTGCGCTATTCAACGACTAAACTGCGCGTATCGCGAAGTAGCGCTATTTATGCACCCCATACTCTTCCACCCAAACTTCCAGCATACGTCACTTTTCTTCATTCCCCTACTCCCTTCAACAATTATGCCCACGCTCAATTTCTGATTTTCCACACATTTAATACCTACAGCGCAAATAGGAGCTTCAGTACGAGACGAATCTTTTTGAAAGAAACTTCGGTCGACTAAAGTTTGTGCAACATTTGCATTAAAGTGAAATTGAAAAGTTACAGTTTTGTAAGTGAAGTGAAAATTTAAAAATATAATTATGGTATGTAGTTCGAATGTAAGTAGAACAAATTTTTATTTTCAATACTCTAATTTGCTTAAATTAATATTATTTTCAGGCTACAGCCGATTATGAAAAAATAACGCATTTCATCGATATGGATGGATTTACAATTAATCGACATACGTTTTTATGCAAAGAAATTGCGATAATATCTATAAATGAAAATATATTACGTGAATACCTATTTTTGAATAAAAACTTTAGCGATTTAAGTGTTGAAGATCAGCGAAGCGCGCGTTATGTATACAACAACGTTCACGGAATTTTATTCAAAGATTACGGATATGAAAATTTTGAACAAGAGGACTTGTACTATATAGTCCAAGATTTTATCTCAAAATATGACAGTCCAATTGTTGCATATAAAGGTGGAACTTATGAAAAGAAATTATTGAACGAACTTGGAATCCGAAATATAAATTTAGAGGAACTGGCATGTCCTAAATTTGATGTTCTAGCTTCTAATAAACTGTATAATAAAGTGAACATCAACACTATAATGTGTAAAATGCATGTAAAAGAGAGAAATTGGAATAATAAAATTCCGCATTGTCCTTTACTTGAAGTACAAGTTTTTAGAAATTGGTACTGTCATAACGTAACTAATAAATCTTCTTAAATAATAATGTACATTGATATGCACTGATTGTGAATATAATGAATTTTTATATTTTATTATCAATTTGTAATTAAGTACACTGTTACGTCGCGAATCGAGGTAGGATAGAAATACGCGATATGGTTACGGACTTCGCGAATTCTCTCGTTCCGCTAAATAACAATTGCACGCACCTGACCTTGATCAAGACACGTACGTAATGTCTGCTTTTAGTCAACCGCGATCTCGCAGCTTTACTGGGACCAGACACGATAAAGAAGCTGGGTTAAAGGTGCTGATTCGGATTGAGGGATGAATCGGAGAATATTTATAATGAATTAACGGTACTCACTTGCAGTTGGTCGAAGATATTTTATAAGAATTAGTTAGGCTATGATGTTGACAGGTTTACAGGTTCACTGATTCTAGGCTATCGTATTAAATGAACGATGATTCGGAAAAGTTTAAATGTTATATAATGATCTCGGAATAATTATAAATAAATGTAAATCTAGAGACGAGTCGTACTGTAGTGTATTTGAACTGAACGGTCTTAAGGACAAAATCGAAGTGCACGTTTTTCAAAAGTGCACACGGACGACCGCCGATGCGTTCGAACTATCCCCTCTCTAAGCATCTCTCGTCCTTGTCTTCAACCCAAAGGCTCGGACAAAGGGGTGATTGAAGAAGTTCGGTGACTAAGTCTTTCCGTGTGTGGACCCTTGAGCTCTCCCTATCTTCATTTTGCTTATTCTCCAAAATTTACGACAAAACTGCTCTTCGGTTTCTTCTATGCAATAAACTAACCCTCAACTACGTCTACAATGATCTATAGGACCGATACGTCACGAGAAAGAGCCGGCCTAGGTTTCTTTTCATATAATGTATACCACGTAGATGTTTTGTATTACTTGTAATTCTTATTTCTTGAACGTTAACGTCCGGGGTCGTAACAACACAATTAAAAATAAATTTATTTTAAATTTATATCAATCCATGAATTATGTGATTTATCTAATCCCAACCATTTAACATATACTTTATTTTGCTTTCTACGAATAACTTTTTCAACTAAATAAATATCGCTATGCTTAGCTTTTAATAATTCATATTCATAGAAACCGCCTTTAATGTCATTTCCTCGTAAATCTTGAATTAAATATGTGACAGGATAAGTATGTTGCACAGAAGTAACTTTAGAAATTTCAGTCGTCCAATTAGGCGTATATCCTTTCTCAAACAAATGCTTGTATTTACTAATACGTACAAAATCTCCAACTCGATATTTGCCCGGTTTAACGATCTTTATATTACTATAAACTGATGAAAGAAGCGTGCTAGCATTTTTATTTGTCACATCTGCAGGTCTCATTTTGATTGTTCTATGTTTACGCATATTGTAATCGTATACAAGTTTATTTCACATATGCGTCCATTTATAGCTTCCGTTTAACGAGAATAATTTCCACATATTATTTTTTAACGTTCTATTCCAACGCTCTACTATCGATGCCTTCATAACACTATATGTAGAATAATGATTTATTTCATGTTTATCCATTAAATTCTAAAAATCTTTATTAAAAAATTCTTTCCTACCATCCGTTTGCAAATTTTTAGGTTTACGCTCCTCGAAGATATTTGAGAAAGCCTTTACCACATCTTTACCTTGTTTCGTTTGAACGGACGAGCCCAGCCATATTTAGAAAATGTGTCGATAACTGTGAGAATATATTGAAATCCCGAATTAAATCGCGTATATGCTTTCATATCTACTAAATCAGCTTGCCATAAATCATCATATCCTTTAATTATAACACGTCTTCTTACAAAATTCTTCCTCACAGGTGTATGCAATTCTTTTACTAACTGCTCTTGTTCTTTAATTAATTTCATGATTTTAGGTTTCTACTACATTATCATGTGCTTGTGTACTATTTATAATTTCTATAATTGCAATTTGAGTGTTTCTTAAATTCTCCTTATTATCATTCATATCCTTCCGCAGCTCGTCAATTGAAGTTTTTAGCGTATTTTGTGTCACAAATTCTTTACGAATATTAGCTATTTCGTTTTCTTTATCGTGTAAATTTTGTTTTACCCCATTTATCTGCTCATCAAGAAGAGATTGTAGATTCACTATATCTTTTTCCAATGCCGTGGTCAAATTCTCTACTGCATCCTTTGTCGTAGCCGATTCCGTAAGATAGCTTATAAAATATTCATGATGACTAATACTATTTTTTGCTGAAGTAATATTATAATTAATTTCTTCAATATTTTTAGAAATTGTATTCAATTTTTCATTAAGGTTTTTTTCATCAGACTCTATTTTTTGCTGTTGCGCGAGGAAATCTATAACATTTTGCAGCAATTTATTATTTTCTTTTCCATTTACTTCTAACTTTATAATTTTTTCTGTTAACGTAGAAGTCACTTCATCAAGTTTATTGAAATTTGCGCCATAAAGATTTAATACGGCATTTATTCTCTTTAATTTATCGTAATTAGCTTCGCTTTGCGATGCACACTTTTCAATTTTTTCGTTGAGACTGCCTCGAAGCGCCCTATCGTTACTTAATATACGTTTATCTACATAGTATTTGTTCGCAGCGTCTGTAGAGTTTCCAGGATTTGCTAATCGTATAATTTTTCTATTTTTTGCATCATAGCCGCCCTCATTAACGTTGAAATGAAGAAAAATACCTTTCCTTTTCATATTAGAATTTTGTAACCGATCATTAGCATCTTCTATGCCCTTACCACCAAACTTGTTAATGAACATTATAAGACTAAATATAATTTAGGCATACACAAATATTATATAATAATATTGGCTTCGCGAAGTTCCTCCACTATTGACATAATTTCATTATCATGTCCTGTATGTCCAACTTTTTTTGATGATATTAAAAGCCGTAAACGGTCAATAAGCTCATTAGGATTGTCCGAGTGAACATAATTCACTGGTTCATTCGTAACTAACATATTATTCGGTATATATTTTTTCATTGCAAATTTATTTCCTGCTCCAACTTTAAATTGATTAGATTTTGTTTTAGCTCTTTCCGCGGCTGTAGCTATAGCTAAATGTGGTGCTAGTAATGGAGCAATTATTTTTTTATATTTAAATCCTTTACTGCCCATAATCTGTTGTGATGATTGGTAATCTCTACGGAAGGCATTTGTTTTTAATAAAATAGTTTTATACTTAATTAAATCTGCATTATTATATAATTTTGAATTGGGAATTTTCTTGAAAATTAATTCGAAAATTCCAGGGGTTCCGCCGTATCTAGTTTTCTGAATAATAATATTATCATTTTCATCCACCTCAAATATGCTGTCACCTAACATTAAATTGTCATCTTTAAAATATATGCCGTAAACATGATCAATTTCTTTGTCAAAATCTGTACTGAAAAATAAGCTAATATATTTTCGTGATAATGGGCCTAAGTTCTCCTGCATTAAATTTCTAACATCTTCAGGCGGATTTTGTAATATTTCACTAATAGAGGATTCCGCATGTGATTTTTCTAACGGTGAAGGTTCTTCAACATTTGGTCTTTCTATCGATAATGGTATAGGAGATATAGGAGTTGACGCTTCAGCAAATGTCCTTCTCCTACCTATTTGTGGCGTTGCCTTAAATTTTATATTATCATTTTTAGTTTTAGTACTCCTAATAACGGCACTAGACGGAGAATAACTATAATGCGTTTCACTCAATGACGGATTAACCATTTCCTTTGTTTTTTTCTTACTCAAGTCTTCAACTCCTCCACTACCTTCATCTTCAAAAACATCACCTTCATTATCTTCAATATCTTCAATATCACTTTCAATATCTTTTTTAATTTCAAATTTTTTCTTTTCATTTTCATTATTGATATTTGTAATTATATTTTTCTCTAGTAATTTTTGTAGAGGTTTAGTTATCGGTTTATATGTTTCTTTTAAATATTCCTCAGACTCTATTTTACCAAGTTTCAAATCTTTATATTTTTTTCGAATTATATCACTTGTTTTCACGATATGTTTTAAAATTTGCCGGCGTTTCTTATTTTCTCGCGTACCACCCATCTCACTTCTCACTCCTTCCGTGGATGTATAATGACTGAATATTAGCAGTATACTGATTTATATAATAGCAAACTGGTCAAATTCTTTTCGATACCTTCCATTTTGAATATTACTATCCTTATCAATTACTAAAAATCCATACTTTTTCTCCCAGCAATTTCTACATAATGCTAGAAAATCTTCATAGCTCATATCCGTATTAATATGTTCATTATAAATATGGCGTAAATTTGTATTATCTTGCTGAAAAATTACTAATAAATTCGTATTATCTCTTATAAGATGCTTAGGTATTTTTGCATAAGTTTGACATAAATAAAAACTATCGATATTAGAATGTCTGCCCATTGAAAAATACTCCCTTATAGTTTGCTGTTTATCACAGGCTACATCATCGAATATAAAGATTGAATTAGGCAAAGCTTCAGAAATCGGAATAATCTCGCTATTATTTGAAAATGTATAATAGCCGATGTCTGGTACTGCTGATATAATTCTTTCGAGATAACGATATTTTACTTGTTGTAGTGATTTCGAATACACATAAATATTTTCAAAGCGCACTCCATTAGGGCTTTCAATTAAATTAACTATTATATTGGTTTTTCCACAATTAGATGGTCACGCATATTATACAGCGAATAGTATTGGGGAGTATCTTACTATGACGTCGATAATTATCATTACGATTTTCTTCAAGTAACATTTTTTCACACACAAAATTATTACAAATTGACAACGGCTGCTTAACGAAACGCATGATAATATTACCCGTAGAGACTAAAAGAATAACTACGAATATTCGCTTACAGCAAAAGCATATAAATAGGCGAGTAATCATTTATTAGCTTTATTATCTCAGAAGATGGTGAAGTGTAAGTGTAATGATAGCGTATGCAAATAGAAAAGAAAGAGTGAATAGCAGTCATACTAAGGGGAGTGGTATATTAAACTCTGCAATCAATGCACTTCCTTTCGAATTACATATTCCGGGGTATCAGACTTGCGGACCTGGTACGCATTTAAACAAAAGATTATCATTAGGACAAAAAGGTATAAACCAATTAGATTCAGCTTGTCGCGAACACGACATCGCCTATTCTAATAGTAAAGATATCGAGGAGCGACATAAGGCAGATAAATCTTTAGCAGCGGCTGCTAAACAAATTGCTACAGCGCAAGATACTAAACTTGGCCATCGTATTGCCGCTACTGTTACTTGGGGTCTTATGAATGCAAAATGAAAAATGGGTATGGGCATGAATAAAAAGAAAAATAGAAAAAGAAAGATACGTATTGCTAAACGAGGCGGATTTATACCGCTATTGCCACTTCTCGGTGTCTTGGGTTCGCTAGCGGGAGGTGCTGCTAATATTGCATCCGCAATAAATAGGTCTAAAGCTCAGCAAAAGCAGTTAGAAGAATTGAAAAGACACAATGCAACTTTAGAGGGTCGCGGACTCTATTTATCTCCGTATAAACGTATAAGCGGTCGCGGTATTAGAAAACGAAGAAAGGCCGGAAAAAAAAAAATAATAATTCGAATACATTAGTCGCAACTGGAGTAACCACTAATATACAATTAGAAAAAGCATGCAAAAGTATTCCATATTTTAGAGGGGTTTTTATGCGAAATAAACTACCTATAACGATAAGAAGAAATGAATGTGGAATAGAAAATTTGGATAATAATGAAGGAAAAGGAACACACTGGGTGGCATATATTAAAAAAGGAAACAATGTTAAATATTTTGATTCATTCGGTAATTTAAGGCCACCGTTAGAACTAATAAATTATTTTAATAAAAAAAACCTAGCAGCAGTTTCTTATAATTACAGCAGTTATCAATCATACGACATGACTAATTGTGGTCAGTTATGCTTTGAATTTCTTAAACGTAACATCTAAAAATGTCGTTTACTGTAACTTTAAGTGGCACGTCTTCAGACTTGATAGCCGAAACATTTCACGCTATTCCTAATATCGATGAATCAAATAATAAATTTTATTACGACGGTAATAAGGAAATCGTTATACCAAAAGGTTCCTACGAACTATCAAGTATTAATACCTATATTCAAGACAATATTCGTAAAGAGGTAAGCGAGGATCCAGATAATATCTTCATATTACGTGCAAATAATAGTACGTTAAAAAGTGAAATCAAATGTAAGTATTCTATTGACTTCGGTAAACCAAACAGTATTGGAAGTATATTAGGATTTTCAAACAAGAGAATACTTGAACCTGAAAAATGGTATGAATCGGATATTACAGTAAAAATTATTAAAGTGAATATAATTCGTATTGACTGTAGTATTACTGCCGGTGCATATAGTAACGGGAAAATTGTGCACACAATTCATGAATTTTTCCCAAACGTTGAGCCAGGATATAAAATATCGGAAACGCCGTCAAACGTCATTTATCTTCCAATCATCGTAAGAGTTATAGTCCGTATAAATTTACGAGTAGTAGATCAAAGCGGAGATTTAGTTGATTTCGGAGACGAAGAAGTGACAATAAGATTACATAATAGAAAAAATGATAATTTATAACAATAATGATAGGAGGGCTAATAGCGTGGAAAAAGTATGTAAATTAAGAGCACCGATTAAGAAACGTGTCAGTAGAGCGATACACTTCCACCGAAACCCATCTCATTCGCGAAAGAGTCTTACATCGGCGTCAACGTCGAAAATAAAGAGGTTGAGTTCGACAAATAAGAAATTTTTAGAATCGCTAGGCTTTACGGTAATATCTAAATAATATGAGCGACCCGCTTAATATTCATGATTCTCCTGTTATTGATAATCGAATTAGTGGCTACGAGTTTCATGCTTATAATCCCTACGTTAATTCTTCTCTATGTTTTAACGATGAAATAAGAATTCCGATACAGCAGCAAGATTTAATTGTATTACCATGTGAAAGTTACTTATTAATTGAGGGACGGTGTAGCATAAAATATAATAACGATGCAAATAAAACTAGCCGCTTAGAAAACAATGCAATTGCTTTCCTATTTACTTAAATACGATATGAGCTTAATGGAATTGAGATAGACCGTTGTAAAAATGTGGGCATTACTACTACATTAAAGAATTATATTTCACTCGGAGATTCTAAAAGTAGGGAACTAGCTAAAGCCGGTTGGAATTATGGAAAAAGGAAACCGCTAAACGAATCTGTCAATTCGTTTAGTTTTTGCGTACCGTTGAATATAATTTTAGGATTCTTTGAAGATTATAAACGCGTAATTACATATGGAAGGCATGAATTAATTTTAATTAGAGCAAAAGATGATAAAAATGCAATAGTATCCGAACATGAATTTGTCGTGGAACCAAAAATTGAATTAACAAAAATACAATGGATGATGAAACACATTACGTTAGACGAAAGTACTAAATTACAATTTTTACGCCTTCTACAACATGATAGACCAATTTCAATGAGCTTTCGTTCTTGGGAGTTACACGAATATCCCTTATTACCCGAAACACAAAATCATACGTGGGCTGTTAAAGCCTCAACTCAGTTAGAAAAGCCTCGCTACATCATATTTGCGTTTCAAACTAATAGAAAAAATGATTTCAAGAAAGCCTGTACGAAATTCGATCATTGCTTTCTACGGGATATTAAGCTTCACTTAAACTCCGACTTTTATCCCTATGATAGGCTCAATTTAAATTTTGGTAACAATCAAGCTACAATCTTATATGATATGTACGCTAGATTTAAAAAATCATATTATAACTTATCAGATTTATCTGAATGTGCAACATTACTGAGCATGGACTCTTTCATTGATACAATAGGTCCAATAGTAGTAATTGATTGTTCGCACCAAAACGAAACGGTCAAAACAGGTACGGTAGGTGTAAAAATTGAATTTGAATGTGCTAATAATATCCCCCCCAATACATGTGCTTATTGTCTTATTTTACATAATCGCATAGTAGAATATAACCCATTATCTAGTATTGTGCGTAAGCTAAAATAAATGTGACTCCTCTACTACGATAGAATTACCCCCTCTTATTGTACATTAATATCTAACACCGAATGCATATAAACTACACCCGCTATCATAAACAGTACCTTATAGCACGCTCAGACGTGAACAAAGGACGATCGGTGGTCTCAACGTCATAGTGAAATTAAACATGGAGAATTGTAATTTTAAATATCTCCTATCAATTAGTGAAAACTGTAAGATTGAGTGTCCAAATCATTGGAAATTTATAAATAATGATACAAAGATTAAAGATATTTTAAAATTTATTATTGAAAGAGATTTACATAAGTTTCTAATGATAAAAGTAAATACAACTTTTTATATATTCAATAAATTATTTAAAATAATGATACCGGTGATGGAGGAGACCGATACGATAGCGTCAAAATGGTAAGTAAATAATAAATACTCTTATTCTTCTTTTCATATTTACAACTTTCCACGTATACTCAGTTTTATTCTTTTTCAGTGTTTCAAAATTCGAGTTCATGATGGAGATAAACGACAAATTTATAAAATCACCGTCTACATGGCTTTATATGGAAATATTAGAAATTATTGAAGATATTCTATCGTTTATAGACGACTACGGATTTGAGGAAATGTTAGCTATTAAGTTAAATAATGATATTTATATGTATGACAAGAACACAGGGAAATCTTGCAATTACATTTGAAGTAAGTACACAGCTTCACAGACTTTATTCGCTTTAGCAAAAATATTTAATTTAAGTCTTTGCAGCGCACCGATGTTGCATCAGGACTCTGAGGATTGTTCGGCAATATCATATTGCGCGAGTTTTAGTTCTGACGGTAACGAGGAAAGCGATACAGAGAACAACAGTGAAAAAGGAGCTACTTATGCCTCTTCCTCGCCATCGCCCGTAGAATCCATACCGGATTTGGTATCGGAACAAGACTGGTAGGAATCCATATCAGATTTGCAATCGGAACAAGAAACGCAGGATTATATTTAACATTTCTCATATTAATTCATTGTATCGTAAGAACATATTTAAATTGTATTTTTAACTTTATTTTAAAAACAATAGATATAAATAAATAATACTGGCATTGATATTTACATTATTACGATCATTTACTACCGTATTCCATCGCGCGGGCACCCGACTTTATCGTTTCGCAGCTCAAATATTCGTAGACAGTATCGACATTGTATAATGTAAATTCACCTAAAGATAATAACAACGAACTGCACTTCTCTGCTTCCTAGTCTGCTGATGCTACGAAGAGTATTAACCGATGTGCTACGTTTAACGTGCGAATATTAGCTAGCGCCTAGCGCCCTTTTCCCGGGACCCTCTCCCCTCCCTCCCTTCCCCGACCTGCAACGCGTCCGCTGCTCCAAGATGACGCCGGACCCCCTCCTCACTGCCCGTACACCTTGCTCCCACCCAACCTCCTCCTCCGTAGTACAATCGTCCTCCGCTCTCGATATCGTTGTTGCCCACACACGCTCGAGTACCGCGTAATCGCTTATCGTATCATTCCTCTGCAACCTTCTCCTACCGGTCTACTTCCAACCCCCCGCACGGCATTTCGTAGTACAACGCCTACTACTACCTCTGTCTACATTTCGTAGTACAACGCCTACTACTACCTCTGTCTACATTTCGTAGTACAACGCCGCGTGTCGATGGCGCTTATCGTCCTCCGCTCTCGATATCGTTGCCCACACGCTCGCTCGAGTATCGTGTAATCGCTTATCGTTCGTTTCGTATTGTTCCTGTCCAACCCCTTCTCCTCCTACTCTCTAACTTCCGTGTAAACCACAAACTTTCGACCTAACAGAAAAAATAAGGCAAGGCCCCCCGATATCAGCAGCGACCGACTCGATACCGCCCAACCGCCGACTTTTAACCTTGACCGCTACCGCTGTGGAATCGAACGGCTCGCCTTCTTCACCTTCCAACGTTCTTCCGATTTTAACCGCCGACCGCGCAAACTTCCACCTGATTAAGACAAACCGCAAACTTCCCCTCATTAAAAGACAAACCGCAAACTTCACCTCTCCGATAAGACAAACCGCAAACTTCAACCTGTGATTAAGACACTAACCGCAAACTTCGATAAAAAAATAAAAAATACACGCAAACACGCAAGACCGAATGACTGCGGTCCAGCAGAATCGATTACACTGGTCCAGAATCGGGGCTACTGATTCTGGTCCAGAATCGGCTACTGGTCCAGAATTACTGGTCTAGAATCGGCTTACTCTCGCCTCGGGTCCAGAAGCGGCTTACTCTTACTACTCGCGGCTACTCGTGGAATTGCGTATGATTTCGGTAGAAGACATGAAACTTGCAAGGCCAAAGAAAGGAAACATACTGGTAACACAATACGGACAGCACCGAATTTTTAGTATTGTGCTGACCGACCGTTTTTTTAATACACCTAGTACTACGGACAGTGTGACTGGACTGCAGAGCCTTCGTAAAACATTATCAAACTACGGGGCAAGCGCTTGCGGTATATCGCTGGAGGGAAATATGACAGACAGTTTGACTCGCGAAACGTTCATACAGGAAATTAGTGAGGTATTTGAACATACTGGTATCACCATAATCCTTTTCACGGAAAAGGTATCAATTCCCCCGGAATCGATGCGGGCGGAGATTATTAAAGAACTGCATGCAGGTGTTGTGGGAGGGCATAAAGGCGTTACGAAAACCTATCGAAGAATGAGAGAGAGATTTTATTGGCCGGGAATGAAAAACGAGATCCAGAACTTCATTAGAACTTGTGCGGAATGCCAGGAAAAGAAATTAATACGAGCAAGAACGCGTGAACCAATGGTAATTACCGACACACCGATAGAGCCTTTTGCGAAAGTATCTCTTGACACAGTAGGACCGCTCCCCACGACTCCCGACGGGAATAGACACATATTCACGATGCAGGACAATCTAACAAAATTCTGCCTCGCGGTGCCCGTACCCGATATTAAGGCCGAGACTATTGCTCACGTCCTCGTGACTAGCCTTATATTGCAGTACGGAGCTCCGCGAGTAATATTAACAGATAAAGGTACCAGTTTTATAAATAAAGTTATCCGCGAAATTGGGCGATTATTCGATATCGACCACGTAACGACTTCCGGTTACCACCCGCAGACTAATGGAGCCTTGGAACGTAGTCATATAGTACTAACCGAATACATAAAACATTATTTAGGCGAATACGACGATTGGGATCGGTTGGTACCGTTCGCAATGTTCTCGTATAATACGTCGGTGCACGAAGCGACTAACATTACGCCCTACGAACTAGTATTCGGTAGACTAGCAAGATACCCGAACTCTTTTTGCATCGACGACAGGACAGATACGTACGGATCGTATCTACGGGAATTAATACCTCGCCTGTCTGAGATGCAAGTGGTAGCGGGAATAAACTTAATTGCTGCAAAACAAAAATCTAAGGAGCGATACGATAGACACGCGCGACCACTAAATGCGAGGGAGGGCGACATGGTGCGGGTGCTTATCGAACCGAAGAAGCGAAAGTTTAGTAGTAGATATCGAGGGCCCTACAGAGTTGTCAAAATCCTAGAGGGAAATACCGTGCTGCTGGAGAACGAGAATGGCGAGCGTATTGTTAAACACGCCGACAAAGTGCAACCCCTGTACCAGTAATATACGTGCGTAGATGGTAAGACCAAAGGCACGTCGCACTCTAGACACGTCGCGCACACTTACAGCTAGCTGCGCAGCCATCCTCCTGTTGCGGCAATAAGAAAAACGGCATACATCGGGCCAGGCACTGAATTGATAATAATTGTATTTCTAATAACACCATAGTTTAGTTGAAATGGCGAGCACACCAAGGAACCTTGAGTGTAGGCGTCTGTTCGTGACGCGGCTGGCGCGAGGGACAAAGAAGAAGGACCTGATGCGGATCTTCGCACCATCCGGGGCAGAACACGCTGTCGTGCGCCAATCCCCACATGGGAATTGCGGTTACGTGACCTTCGCCACCGTAAACCAGGTGAAGGCGGTGGTGGAAGACGCGGCGCAACATCCGATCGTCCTGCACAAGCGGCCGATTGCCTTACAAATGGCGAACGCATGGCACGATAGAGCTCAACCTCCGGTTTCGTCAACATCGGCGATGCACCCGTTCGACGGTCTGGGATGGTGGCCAACACCGCTGCTTCCGGCGGACGTGGTGGCGGAAATCGCCAAATACGTCAGTTACATCGACCTGGCAAGGATGGAGCAGGTCAACAAAGCGTGGAGGGCTGGGGTGCTCCTACATCTCCAAACCACCACTACCCTGACGCTAACGAGCTGGCGCTGGCCGGAATACCGAGACTTGAAGGTGGTTACCCATGACGCATATTATTGGTTGCTGCGGAGGTGCGCCCCCGCACTTCGTGCCGTCAACCTTAGCGACTCGGAAGTGGCAGCGAACTTGCGTCCGTCTCTCCTAACACTGACCGCGACGTATGCCGCGCTTTTGGAAGAGTTAGATCTCCCCGGGTTTAGTGTCCTGCCGTCTGGACTGCGTGCGATTGCGAACGGAGCCCCTAGGTTAAGGTATTTAAGCGTAGGGGAGTGTGGGCGTCCGGTGGACCTCGAACTAAAATGGGTATTTGCCGCCCACAAATTAACGAGGTTGTCCGCGTCCGATACACCCATGACGGGCGCTGCATTAGCCACACTGAGTTGTTGCCTGGAGAAGCTCGCGTTATCCAGAACTCGAACGAAGCCCAACTACCTCGCGACGTTTCTCTCAAAACCGGTCAGACTGACGGAGCTTACCATCGACCAACCAGTCTTCTTCGGGGACAAAGTTTCACGGCACTGGGGCACAACCGCGCGATGGGAGAGACAATGGTCAAGATGTGCCTGCGATACTGCGATCAGAGGGACGAGGCACTCGACGAGGAGCTGGCGGAGGCGGAAGAGCACGGCGAGGTGGCGAATTTCATGGAGTTGGGATATGGCTCGGTAACGGGAGCAATGTGGCTTCCACCGCGTTTCACAGGAGTGAAACATCTCACCCGTCATTGCAACAGCTGGGTGGAGGTGTCCTTTATCGATGCGGTCGGCGCCCACATGAAGTCGCTATTTCGCATTTCCTTGATATCACGGGGTGTACGAACATCCGGGGACAATTCTCATTAGAGGCCCTTGGGGACTTGCCGATGTTGCGACATCTGAACATGATCCTCATGTATCCCTCCGTCGGTGCTCAATTCCTCTTGCGCATGCGCGCACTCGAAGAGTTGGAGTGCAGGGACAACGCCGGTGTGACTGACGAGGACATATGCGGCCTGGTGAGAAACTCCAGTACCACCAGGGAGGTGGACGTAGAGGCGTGCATAGGCGTGCGTAGGCCGCTGATCGATTGTGTCCTACAAGTATTACGGGGAGATCCGCATGGACACAGTTTCGATTTGAAAGTGGGAGGGACCAGTGCGATACGTCATCGGCGCGATAGACAGATGCTACACGTTAGAATCCGCTACCACCGGACGTCAGGGAACCCCTACGCTTAAATTAGTTCCTAACACATCATCGGGGACGATAATGATTCCAAGGGGGGAGGGTGTCACGTCCCAGCGTAACTTTTAACTTATTTGCCTAGTATTTTCCTTGTTCTTGCTACTCCGAACTCCGGTTGCGCCTATACTTGTATATTACGGCGTATGCCTATCGCAGCCGGCGTACCGTTAAAGTATTAGAGTTAAAATCATGTCATTTTCCTTTTACTCCGGGCTTCGTATGCGCCTATACTTGTATATTACGGCGTATGCCTAGCGCATGCGTGGTACCGTCGAGCGGTAACTTCAAGTAGAATATTCCTCGCCTTGGAATCACCGTCGTCCCCACCCAATATACCGACTCATGACAATATATATATATATGTAGCATAAGGAACGAATGCGTGTACGCGGTATGCAAGTGTAAGTGTAACTTAAGGTTAGCGACGAGTTTCCGCTTAAGAATATTGTTTATCCTTTTCTCTCTCTTTTCATTTACTAATTGCGCCACTGTTAGGCATCGCTGCGGAGCAAGACTATTTTTCGTTATCATTAATTCCACCGAAGCGTGCGCTTGACAGTTACTAAGTTCCTGCGTGCCGAGATCGACTTGCACTCATAATAAAATCTGTTAGTTAGAGAAAGAGACTAACGAACAAAACCAGCGTCTCACTGTACATAGCCAGCCGAATGTTTGTATATATCGTCAACCGCTATGTGGCCGATTCTGTGAGAGGAGCCTAAAAACTTCCTCTGAGCCGGCCTAGGAACCACCTCGAGACGCGATCATCGTCGCAGTTGGCTGTATAGTCGCGAGGTGCGTAGTCCTCTGTCCGAGGATATCTTAGTTTATTCTTTGTGAGCTAATCTGTGCAAATTCTTACAGTTTAATCAGAGACTCATTGATCCTCGTTAAATCGTAGTGTTAAAATCTAGCTATTAATAAGAGCAAGGACTCATATTTCTTTTGTTTTTCTTTTTGGTTTTGCATTCTAATCTAGAGTGCGAATAGTGCGATCCGCGTTATTTCCGGCACGTGGTCGGCGAATTGCGCCGATCCCGTTAGCATATAAGTTTCATTTATAAAGAACATTATATTATTATCCTAAGTAACACTTCCGCACAAGTCTTCTCTCGGTGAGGAATTGGTATTGTATTTAGACTGATTTAAACATCTAGACCGGTCTGAGGGGTCTCTTCGCGAGTAACATCTACAGCTCCGATAACACGAGAGCTTAGGCCATCTCAAGCCTAATCGTATATTAATACCTTTTTACGATTCGAAGGTACTCATCGTAATACCGCATACGAATTTCCACCGACATACAACCGAACTCAGAGCGAGAGCGAGAGAGAAAGAGTAACACAGCGAGCGACATACCATCGAGCGAGCGTGAGAGAGAGAGAGAGAGAGGTCAAAGATTGTCTGAGCGTTTCCAGCAGCACGGTAAGAATATTCCGATTAACCAGCTAGATCATGATTTCTGGCCCGACTCTTGCCCCCAGTACATGTATTACGGGAAACCTAGGGCAATAGTTGTAGAGGCGATCTCGTGCAGTGTGCTCTGAGCGCTGGGCGATCGAAAACTGTTTTATTCTACGAGAATACTCTGTATCAATTATATGACGAATATCACGCGTAAAACGAGCTACTTCGTTCAAACCACGATTATACCACGCGTTGCATACAGGCGAATTGTACTACCGAACATTGTGTAATAGTTAGGCTTTCTGTTTCTTATTATACCAATACTCCGATTCAAGACCGAACATTGGACCCATTGTTAGAAACGTGGAATTGATGTTAGCAGTGGGATACTCCTTCTTTCTGTGTATATATGTATAATATTCTATATTTCTGTTTCTTTATACCCACTTCTAACCGTGGAATTGGTGTCAGAAGTCTGCTTTCAAATCAAATCACCTTTGTATCTGCACCTGAACAGTCATCACAGAATAAACACTTTGCTTTTTCACACTATACCCGATTTATCCTTTTATTTTCTTTGCATGCGCTATAACTAACATTATCTGTACTGGAATACAACACGTAACAACTCAGCAACCTGTACGGGTTGATAAGAGAGAGAATCCTATAAGTCCTGCAGATCGAGTAGATTGATTTCGTCTTCGCGTCATTATTCTATTCGGTCATCGATATAAACATATAATCATCTTTTCGGTTTATATCCTTTAGTTTTAAGTATTCACGCGTTGCTCCCGGGCGGAACGGTCGACCGCTCGAACACACACAGTTCCATCCTTGACAATCTTTAGATCGACTTATCGCGACGCCCGGACGTAACAGCTCCTAAAAGCCATATTCTACTGAATACGGGAACCCAGGTTGACTGCAACCCCTATATTCCATTAATGTATTATTTGGATGGCGTATGGTACAAAATAACGCCCTCAGCTACCTCGGCAGTGGCACCCAACGAATTACAGCCAGCGGTAATGCAATCATGGATCTATACGAATCCCGCCGAACTAGCAACATCAGGGATTTACTCCACGCAAGATCTCGAACAGCTAAGGAATCATATAATGTTTCCAGCCGAAAGACCTGCCGTACTAAATACCATAGCTAGAGGAATGTCTGGACAAAAGGTAAATATGCAAGGCATATCTCTGATATATATGTTTGATGAAAAAACCTTCGAGGAAATAGCTTCCTCCACCTGGTCCAGAATATGGCAATGGTTTACGTGTTTCGGTACCTTCAGTGCAGGATTATTCGGAATATGGATCGCCATCAAAACAGTAAAATTTGCGATCGACACTGCACTACATGGTTACGCATTACATAACGTCTACAGGTGGGGCATACATCCGATAGGCGCTGTATGGGACTCAGTGACTAACGTCCTGATACATCTTAGGAACCGCACACCGGATGGTGACGAGTCCAGACGCCAAAACACGGTCCCACAGGCTGAGGAGGCGAACACCAGCCTCGTCCCACCGGAAAACGTAGACACCCCTACCACCACATCGGGATTCACGAGTGTTTACCCCAAGATATCACAGGAAACACGCTTCTCGATAAAATCGCAGAATATACACTGCAAATAACTACACAAAGCTAATACATAAATATATAGAACTATAGGTGCGAATACGCATTTGATTACAGATGAAATATACCAGCTCAAGGGACATTGCCAGAACAATGGCAAACCTCGAAAAGGCACAATGTCTCAAAGGGGGATGCTCAACAACAGTTCCGTTAATTTAGAATTCGCGCGCGACATGACGCGACGTAAGTTGTATTGACTTCCGAGAAGGACGTAAACTTTAACGAGAAAGCAAGTGTGGAGAAAGCCGTGAGTGTCGTCCCGCTCATCTGCGTTCCGCTCCCCGTTACATTTCCCGTCCTAATGGGGTTACCTTTTGTCGTTTGCCTTATGTTTAATCTTTCGCTAAGAGCGCCTGTTCGTTTCTCATTTTAGTTTCTATCTTCTTTTTTTGCTGTCCGCGTGTTGTTAGATTTAATGTAGTTTCTAGTCCCGCGTAGTCTTTAAATTAGTTTACTCAGAAATCAGATCGCGTGCGTGTTTAATAGTAATACTTAATGCCTAGACCTATATTCTCTTTTCTTTGAAATACATTGTAAAGCGTGTCTACGGTCATTCCTTGTTTCGCCTCCCCTCACCCTTGTCTTTCCCAAGTCCTTCCCTCACTCCCACGAGTCTCATTCGAAACCGGCACTGCCTTTGCCGAAGGAAAGATCCGACCGACGATCGGAAGGATTTCCTAGCGACAACAACAAACCCGACGACACGAGACCCCCACAATTTATTTTGCCCGGCGTGTACAGGATACCTGCAAAACGAAAATGGAGAGTCGGCATATCTGCCGGCATTTATACACGCATTGGTAGGCACCTACGCCAAACCCTTGAAATGTAGGACATGCGGTACACCAATATTTGTCTCCCGCCAATCATCGGAATGCTACAAATGCACAGCACTATACTTATGGTATGCCGACCGATATAAACAAGCAGGGATCGAAACGGAAATGTTATATGAAACCATCTTAGCACTAAACACCGATAAGATGTACGACAAGGAGTTTGGAGACCGGGCCCTGGCGTGAGAAAAGGGGGTAGGAAGTCTCCAGTGATGAAGACATAATTTAATCAGCAAGGTCAGAAATGTTTAGATTCAAGCAGAATGAAGGACTTGCAACTCCCACTCAAGCTTTTTCGCAGGGCTGAACCGAACTTATAAAAGACCGGACGTCCTTGTACTTGTCAGTCTAAAAAGTGAGATCAGAAGGTGACAAACAGTAAAAACCCATATTGAAAAGTGCAGTAATGGAAGGAGTTTCGGAAGAAGGACTGGCGCCGAACGCCCCGCATTTCCCGGTATGTTTCCTACCGTTGTATGTGCAACTCCCCGTAATCGGGCTTGTTCCACCCATGGAAACAAACATGAGAACGACGCAGCATACTAGAGACAGCCGACCACCCCCGCCACCCTACTACGGGCCACACTACATTTACCGCCCAAATGTGGAAGCACCAACCCTGCCACCGGTCCCGATACAATCGGAGGAACGACGACACGGAGAAGAAGAACCGGAATGGGACCAGGAATTCTTCAATACTTTCGATGAGGATCTTTTTAACAACCTCCTGGGCGACATGGACTTGCCGCCAAGAACATCCAATGCGGACATTGGACCACCCCAAGGGGGGGGGGGGGGTGTGTTACGGTCGCCCCGATAAACCTCTACTAGAGCAACACCATGGGCATGTGGTGAGGCGTTCGCCCAGAACTCCGGCTCACTCCCCGGACCGACTCCAAGTCGGGACCCGCAGGGCTCAGCGACGTCGCCGAAGCCACCGACGTGGAAGCCGGCACGGCCCTAGAAACAACGGCAGGCGAAGCGGCGGACACGAGATACGGCGTTAGATGGAAAAACGGGCACACCACCCGTAACAAGGCAAGGAGAAAGTAAAGAAAGTCAAATGGGCACAGCCCACGAACCAATCAACCGACGCAACTGCGGAGTGAACGAAAGGAGGGGGCCTGTTCGAAGCTCCAATCAAAGTGTTTCCTAATCTGAGTTATTGCTGCGACCGTGACGCTCCGTGTACCTCAGCTGTTTTTAAATAACGTTTGTGTACCTATCGAGATCCCGTCATCGTTTACCCACATGCATCCGTGCAAATACCTATTGTACCGACAGCGATAGGAGCATGGGCTTGTTTGTCTTTAATTTCTCTATAAGGGAGCCTGCGACCGCCGTATTGTTAGCAGACAACTATCATAGATTTCGGCTATTTTAGGCTCAATCGTTTACGAATAGTTTACGCAAGTTTACGCAATCGATTTCAGAGTTTACGAAATCGTAGTTTGCCCGTAATTAACAATTTTTAGGTGGGTGTATAGTTAGCAGACGACTATCATAGTTTTCGGCTATTTTGGTCTCAATCGTTTACGAATAGTTTACGCAAGTTTACGCAATCGATTTCAGAGTTTACGAAATCGTAGTTTGCCCGTAATTAACAATTTTAATATCTAGTAATTATCGTCTGCTACCGCGCAGCGCCACCGTGGCCGGGGAGCGAAGCTGACCAGATGCAAACTCTGGCGAAATAATTTTGACGTCTCTCGTGTGTAATGGTCTCAATCGTTTACGAATAGTTTTCACAAGCTGCTGTATCGATTTCGGAGTTTACGAAATTGTATTTTGCTCGTTATTAACAATTTCGGGATCGGCTAACGTGCAGCTCGCAAGCGCCGCCGTTGGCCGAGGCGAGAATCGCTCTTCGGACATAGAGTAACGAAACAATTTTGACATATCTCATCTCTAACGGTCCCAATCGTTTACGAATAGTTTACGCAAGCCACTGTAAAGATTTCAGAGTTTACGAAATTGTAGTTTGGTCGTAATTAACAATTTCAGAATCGGCTATCGTGCAGCGTCGATTGGCTCCCAAGCGCCGGCGTTGGCCGAAGGGAGAAGCTGCATGATAGCCGATTCTGAAATTGTAAATTTCACGACAGCTAGGAATTTTGCTGGCATGCAGCACAAATATTACTTTGCAATGCTGAACCTTGCAGGTCACATTGTCGGAGTATTGTAGGAATATTGCTGCAATATTCCTATGTCAGCCCCCTCGAAATTTGCGGGAATATTGCAGGAAGATGACACAGAATATTGCATCAAGGTCCTAAGAATATTCATTCAATATTATATCCTACATATGATTCTGTTTTACATTATGAATAATTCAAGAAAATTTGTTTTACAATACATTATTATTATTAATGAAATATTACATTACACTAAATATAAAAGTACATATAAAATATTTTCATTAAATATAACAGTAAATATAAAAACTACACTAAATATAATAGTAAATATAACAAAATCTTAACCTAGTCTCAATTCTATTTAAGATTTCATTTTTCGCTCAATTCTCGTTTTTGCTTGAGTGAACCACTTGCCAATGACGTCATTTACTTCCGCCTTTTTCAACTTATTATTGCCAACGGCCATACAGGCTACTATAAAATAATAAAAGAATATTAGTGATTATTAAAAGATTATTAATAATGTATATCTGTAGGAAAATACTTTGGAATAAGTTCGCAGTCCGCAATTTTGGAAAGCTTTGCTTCTGCAAGCGGCCCTGCCAACTGAAATTTACTGCGATTCCGTCTGCAAGTACTCGGGATATTACAGCTGCTACGCACATAGTCAGCTTACCTGGGCCAACAATATTTAAGTCGACGAATCTGAAAAATTTCATGATGTTATCATGTGTACATAAAAGGCAGATCAAAACAGCAACTAATTAATATAAGTTATAATAGAAATATTGTGAAAGCAAAAGAGTATTGCAGATCAATATGAACCAATAAAATTGATAGTTATAGCGAGAAAGAGATATGAATTCAACACAAAAAAACACGATATATTGATTCCTTCATAGGCGAGAAAGAGTATTGTGGAATTAACGCAAAAACATGAAATAATGATTCTCTCGCGGACATGCACCAAACCTATCCTTATATATCCTTTACCTTTACCCATGCCCATGCCCACGCCCACGCCCATAGAAACTGTAATAGTACAAACATTCATCTGAATAGGCATTATACGCAAATGAGCAGTGACGTGACTTCAATACTTTTGATGCTGACAACTATATGTTCAGGAAACCTCAGCTGTTGGGAGGAAATGTATTGGATGGTCATTATTATATTTTGTTCCACGAAAGATATTACTTTTTTCGTTGTAGAACAATAATGGTACTTTAGAAGCACATGTGATTAAAAAATAATTACCAATTTTTTCTAAAATTCAGTCTGTTCAAGTTTGGGCTCAAACGAGGCCAAATCATCCATACTTTGCACTATGGGAACCCGCTGCAATTCATTTTCGGATGTTTCGTCCTCATCAACTTCGGCATTTTAATTTTTGGACTCCAACAAAAAATCGACTTTTGTGTACAGATCCTTTATTTGTAAAGATATCGTAGACAGCATTTTGTAAACACATTTTCGAAATCCCAAAATATGTAAAACAGAAGGTAGAAACATTGATATGAATGGTTTATTTGTTTTATTTACCAATTTCTAAGGTGTATGGATGATGCTCCCAGTCTCCACAGGAACTGCCTTGAGCTGCAATAGTTTCAGTAGCTAAGGGACATTAGAAAAAGATGAGAAACATTTGCAATAATCATGATTGTTATGAATACACTCCGATAATATGAAGCTTACCTCCATGGCTATGTAAACAGTGGTAGGGGGTTCATTCTCATCATATGCAATGAACCTCAAACCCCCAGGTGTTGATGAATCGAATAAGGGTTCAAGCATTACAGGTGTAATTAGTAGATTGGTTAATGTACTCTCCGCTCGTCTGTGAATGTGTCGTCATATGTTGATTTTTTCTTGGGTTATTAGATATGGACTCCATACTCTCTTCTTCCGAGGATATGACCCTTTTAACCTTAGCCCTCCTTCGGTTTTTTAAGGCCCCAGCTAACTCATATTCCAAGAGCTCATCCGAAAAGAAAACATCAGATGTGTCCTGTGCCTCATTTAATTTTTCTTGGGCCCATACTCAATCATCTACAAAGTATATAATTGTTCATTATTATGACATCGACAGGTCTTCTAGGTATAAAAAATATAGACATCTATATTATATATAAACACATACACACATTATTAATAATATCCACTATACATACCTGTCGACCCAAAGCAACGCTAATAACTGCACAATCCTCTCACGAGGTTTGAGATAAAGCCTCGGAAATTATTAATTTCTTTAATTTGTTCAGCGACTTGACGTGGCCTGGCCATTTGCTTACACTTTTGTTGGCATTTAACCAACAGGTTGGAATCACTTGCAACCCATTGCTCAATTCCACGATACAATATTTTTCTTCTATTACTTGTCGATGGAAGACGTGAGATACGTCAAAAGTCAAAACTACTTGATCAGGGTATACATCTGGTCAGCTTCTCCCTTCGGCCAACGGAGGCGCTTGCGAGCAAATCAACACTGCACGATAGCCGATTCTGATATTATTAATTACGGGCAAATTACGATTTTGTAAACTCCGAAATCTATACAGCAGCTTGCGAAAACTATTCGTAAACGATTGAGACCGTTGCACACGAGATACGTAAAAGATATTTCGCCAGGTTCCGCATCTGGTCAGCTTCTGCTTTCGGCCACTGGCGGCGCTTGCAAGACCTACATTACCCCATTCTCGAAATTGTTGATTACGGGCAAACTACGATTTCGTAAACTCTGAAATCGATTGCGTAAACTTGCGTAAACTATCGTAAACGATTGGGACCAAAATAAGCGAAATCGGTGATAGTTGTCTGCTAACTATACGGCGGTGTTCATATCCATCTTTCGTTTTTTCAAATGGACCGACACAGTCACAGTGTATCGTGTCGAAGGGGAAAGGCTTCTTTTCAATTGGGTGCAATTTCCCTTGTTTCGGTCCGGTCTGTCGTTTGCATACTACGCAAGTAATGCAGTGATCGATGTACTTACGGACAAATCTTAGCATTTTTGGGAACCAGTATTTTTTCGCGATGCGGTCGTATGTTTTTTCAAAGCCTACATGACAGTTTTCGTCATGGTACAGACGCAACAAACCAAGGCGGCTTCCCTTCGGGACAAAACTTCGGTAGATCACTCGGCCTGTGTCCCGGAGTGTTTTTCGACACAGTATACCGTCTCTTAGCTCGAAATCCGTAATAACAGTATCGTTCGACTTTACCCGCTCGATCATGTTTTGCGTTTCTTCATCATTTTTCTGCGCGATTTCTAGCCAGGAGCCCTCACAAATTACGTTTACGCGATAGTTTTTACACGGATTTCTACTTAAATAATCCACGTGCCCTACGTATTTGCCTTTCCTATATTCAAGATCAAAGGAAAAGTCTTGTGGAAATATCCACCAACGAGCTACGCGTGGTAATAAATCTTTTTTGTTTTGCGTAGCCTTAATGGCATTACAGTCGGTGACAATTTTAAACTGCATACCAAGCAGATATACGCGGAAGTATTTCAGTGCGTTCACAATCGCGAGTGTCTCTAGTTCATACGAATGATAGCGCGATTCCTCTGGGCTGGTACGACGACTAAAATATGCGACCACGCGTAGTTCCTTTTCCACTCTTTGGAAGAGGATTGCACCATATCCAATGGAACTAGAGTCGGTGTGGAGCTCCGTATCTCGCGTTGGGTCGAATATTACGAGCAAAGGGTGTGTACTCAGTTTGTCTATGATGTACGATCGCGCTTCTTCCTGTTCTTTACCCCATACCCACGGCTCATTATGTTTTGTTAATTTGGTCAAGCACGCCGTTCGCACCGCGAATTCAGGTACAAACTTCCGGAAATAACTCGCTAGGCCAATAAATTGTCTTATCTGCTTCACATTGTTCGGAACTGGTAATTCTACTAGGGTTTTAACTTTTTCTTTGCCTGGCTTTATGCCTTCGGATGATATCTCTCGACCCAGGTAATTGATCGAAGTTTCAAAAAATTTACATTTTGCGATGTTTAACGTGAATCCTGCCTTGTCCAATACCTCCAACACGCGCTCTACACTCTGTAGCCCTTCCTCGACCGTTTGCGATGGGATCAAAATATCGTCCATATAGACTAATGCGATGCTATTTCTTAGGTTGCCTAGAGCCGCGTTAATGGCTCTCTGAAAGACAGCGGGCGCATTACAAAGGCCGAAGGGCATACGCATATACTCATAATGCCCGTCGGGGGTAACAAACGCAGTTTTACAAATTGAATCGGCGGCAATGGGTATTTGGTGAAATCCCGCGGCCATGTCTAGCGTAATAAATACCCTACCCTTTCCCAAACGATCCAATTGATCGTCGATTAGTGGTAAAGGGTATCTGTCTTGAAACGTAATTCTATTTAACGCCCCGAAATCCACGCACAGACGGTCCTCTCCATTTTTCTTTTTCACTAAGATAACGGGGCTTGCAAACGGCGAGTTGCTTTCGCGTATTATGCCGTTACTTATGAGGTCATCTATGATCCCCCTTAATTTCTCCCGTTCCGAAAGTGACAGACGGTAAGGGTGGTAATTTATTACCTTGTTCTCCTGAGTAATTATTTTGAGTTCCGCCGTACTTACGGACCGCACGTGATTGCCAGTGGTCAACATTCGCTCGAATTATATTAAAAGATCTCTAAGAGAATCGTCCGCAACGTACAGTGTGAAGCACGGTGCCTTCGTTGTAGCCTCGTTCCTTTCTGCCGTGACAAGTCCGCACCGTTGAAGCCTCGTCGTCCCATCAGGTTCCGTCACAATGCGTAGATCGGCATGCACCAGGACATTCTTCCCGGTGATGACCTCGTACGGTATTGCAGTATCCGGGAAAACAAACAAATCCCACTCAGTGGACACATCCTCCGTCTGAATTAATGCTGATGTGCATCCGACGGTCGTCGTGCTAGACTCACACAGTCCTTGTATTGTCGTCGTGTACGCGTTTACTTTGCAGTTTACCCGGTCGGCAACACTTTCTCTCACGAGGGAACATGTTGCGCCATTGTCGATCAAACAGCGTCGTACGATCATCTGTCTCAATAGTATTGGTGTCAGTTTGTGTACTACTGAGTAGCACACGTTGGCTTCGGGTTTCTTCGAACCTTGATTGTTTTGGGCTGTTCGCTGCTTCGCCCAACATTACGATTCGGTATGGCCCCTCTTTTTACAAAAATTGCAGTTAGTTACGCTGGGAGTTTCCCGTTGCGGTAATAATTTCCTCCTTTTCGGGCAATTCACCCGTTTATGTCCCAGCTCATTGCATTGGTAGCATCTGCCGTCTTGTCGGTTCGGAGCGCGTTCTCCGCCATCGCGTGCAAATCGTTCCCTTCGTTTCGTTTCTTTTACGAAATTGGTCGTGCCCGTGATCAGCGCCGATGGCGTCGCGTAATTCGCGGACAGCATGGCCTGTCGCACGTTCTGATCTGTGATTGTGCTTATTGTCAGCTCCACCAATTCTTCGGGTCGAAATGCTACACGCGCCTTCTCGAGACAGCCCACTTTTTTCCTTGCATATTCCACGTACGTGGTCGCGTCGTCGCTTTTATAGGTCAGCGCCCGTAGCAAGCATTCGTGGAGTTTCTTCTGCGGACCGAAAATGGCGCACAAGTCCTCCTTGAATTTTTCCCACGTTCGGGGTCTCCCTTTCCATTCTTGGTACCATACTTTAGCAGAACCCGCAAGCGCATGGGTGGCGGCTCTCAACCGCTGTTGCGGGGTCGAATCACGGGTGATATGTTACACTTCGTTGCACCAAGCATTAGCGTCGTCATTCAGTTCGGTACCACGGAATTGCGGCACCATATCCAATAGAGGAGGTGTCGTTGCATTAATAATCTTCGGGGTAGCCGGCATTACGCCTCTTGCAATTTCGGCTACCACTTGGCGGATGATGTCCTCCAAGGACGGGGGAGCACGCGAGTTCTCCATTTTTTCGTGTCCCGATCACGTCCCGAACAAAACGAAAGGGAAAAAAAAATAAAACGAGGAAACCAAAAAAAGCACACAAAGAAACACAGCACGACACAATCCACAGCACAATAAAATCAACGAAAATGAATCAAGAATTAGCTTTGCAGCTAAGGCGCGTAAAATTCACTATATCCCACTTCTGATGTTAGAAACCCGCAAAATGGCTCGACGAGATGTGTTCGTTTTAGCGATTCTGGGCGAAGTGCAGAGGGGTCAAGCTCCGTCCTCTTTCCAACAGGCAAAGCCTGCTCCGATCTTCGGCCAGATTCACACTCGCATTTGTTTACAATGCTTACTCTTACTGAGACGCAGGTCAATGCACCGGCCACCGAGGTAAACACACGATCCGCGACTCTCGGCGCCTCCAAGAACAGGTGACACATCAACGCACTGTCGTGTGCCACTGTAGAATTACCGCGTGTTATGGGCGAAATCAAATGCATCGCTAACAGGCAACACAGCAAGCACAGGCAGCACAGCAAGCACAGGCAGCACAGCAAGCACAGGCAGCACAGCACAGGCAGCACAGGGAGCAAGCACAGACAGCACAACAAGCACAGGCAGCACAGCAAGCACAGGCAGCAAGCACACTCAGCACAGCAAGCACAGGCAGCACAGCAAGCACAGACAGCAAGCACAGGCAGCACAGCAAGCACAGCAAGCACACGCAACAAGCACAGGCAACAAGCACAGGCAGCACAGCAAGCACTGGCAGCACAGTAAGCACAGGCAGCTTGCACAGGCAGCATAGCAAGCACAGCAAGCACAGGCAGCACAGAAAGCACAGGCAGCAAGCACAGGCAGCACAGCAAGCACAGGCAGCACAACAAGCACAGGCGGCACAGCAAGCACGGGCAGCAAGCACAGGCAGCACAGCAAGCACAGGCAGCAAGCACAGGCAGCACAGCAAGCGCAGGCAGCACAGAAAGCACAGGCAGCAAGCACAGGCAGCACAGCAAGCACAGGCAGCACAGCAAGCACAGGCAGCAGAGCAAGCACAGGCAGCATGCGCTGGCAGCATAGCAAGCACAGCAAGCACAGGCAGCACAGCACAGGCAGCACAGCAAGCACAGGCAGCACAGCAAGCACAGGCAGCAAGCAGAGGCAGCAAGCACAGACAGCACAGCAAGCACAGGCAGCACAGCAAGCACAGACAGCAAGCACAGGCAGCACAGCAAGCACAAACAGCAAGCACAGGCAGCACAGCAAGCACAGGCAGCAAGCACAGGCGGCACAGCAAGCACAGGCAGCACAGGCAGCAAGCACAGGCAGCACAGCAATCACAGGCAGCACAGCAAGTACAGCAAGCACAGGCAGCACAGCACAGGCAGCACAGTAAGCACAGGCAGCAAGCACAGGCAGCACAGCAAGCACAGGCAGCATAGCAAGCACAGGCAGCAAGCACAGGCAGCACAGCAAGCACAGCAAGCACAGGCAGCTTGCACAGGCAGCATAGCAAGCACAGCAAGCACAGGCAGCACAGCAACCACAGCAAGCACAGGCAGCAAGCACAGGCAGCACAGCACAGGCAGCACAGCACAGGCAGCACAGCAAGCACAGGCAGCAAGCACAGGCAGCACAGCAAGCACAGGCAGCAAGCACAGGCAGCACAGCAAGCACAGGCAGCAAGCACAGGCAGCACAGCAAGCACAGGCAGCAGAGGCAGCCAGCACAGGCAGCACGGCAAGCACAGGCAGCAAGCACAGGCAGCACGGCAAGCACAGGCAGCAAGCACAGGCAGCACAGCAAGCACAGGCAGCACAGCAAGCACAGGCATGTTAGAAACCCGCAAAATAGCTCGATGAGATGTGTTCGTTTTAGCGATTCTGGGGGAAGTGCAGAGGGGTCAAGCTCCGTCCTCTTTCCAACAGGCAAAGCCTGCTCCGATCTTCGGCGAGATTCCTCCTCGCATTTGTTAACAATGCTTACTCTTACTGAGACGTAGGTCAATGCCCCTGCCGCCGAGGTAAACATATGATCCGCGACTCTCGGCGCCTCCAAAAACAGGTGACACAGCAACGCACTGTCGTGTGCCACTGTCGAATTACCGCGTGTTATGGGCGAAATCAAATGCATCGCTAACAGGCAGCACAGCAAGTACAGGCAGCACAGCAAGCACAGGCAGCACAGCAAGTACAGGCAGCAAGCACAGGCAGCACAGCAAGCACAGCAAGCACACGCAACAAGCACAGGCAACAAGCACAGGCAGCACAGCAAGCACAGGCAGCACAGTAAGCACAGGCAGCTTGCACAGGCAGCATAGCAAGCACAGCAAGCACAGGCAGCAAGCACAGGCAGCACAGAAAGCACAGGCAGCAAGCACAGGCAGCACAGGCAGCACAGCAAGCACAGGCAGCACAACAAGCACAGGCAGCAAGCACAGGCAGCACAGCAAGCACAGGCAGCAAGCACAGGCAGCACAGAAAGCACAGGCAGCAAGCACAGGCAGCACAGGCAGCAGAGCAAGCACAGGCAGCACAGACAGCACAGCACAGGCAGCAAGCACAGGCATCAAGCACAGGCAGCACATCAAGCACAGGCAGCACAGCAAGCACAGGCAGCACAGCACAGGCAGCACAGCAAGCACAGGCAGCAAGCACAGGCAGCACAGCAAGCACAGGCAGCAAGCACAGGCAGCACAGCAAGCACAGGCAGCAAGCACAGGCAGCACAGCAAGCACAGGCAGCAAGCACAGGCAGCAAGCACAGGCAGCACGGCAAGCACAGGCAGCAAGCACAGGCAGCACAGCAAGCACAGGCAGCACAGCAAGCACAGGCATGTTAGAAACCCGCAAAATAGCTCGATGAGATGTGTTCGTTTTAGCGATTCTGGGGGAAGTGCAGAGGGGTCAAGCTCCGTCCTCCTTCCAACAGGCAAAGCCTGCTCCGATCTTCGGCGAGATTCCTCCTCGCATTTGTTAACAATGCTTACTCTTACTGAGACGCAGGTCAATGCACCGGCCGCCGAGGTAAACATATGATCCGCGACTCTCGGCGCCTCCAAAAACAGGTGACACAGCAACGCACTGTCGTGTGCCACTGTCGAATTACCGCGTGTTATGGGCGAAATCAAATGCATCGCTAACAGGCAGCACAGCAAGTACAGGCAGCACAGCAAGCACAGGCAGCACAGCAAGCACAGGCAGCACAGCACAGGCAGCACGGCAAGCACAGGCAGCAAGCACAGGCATCAAGCACAGGCAGCACATCAAGCACAGGCAGCACAGCAAGCACAGGCATGTTAGAGACCCGCAAAATAGCTCGATGAGATGTGTTCGTTTTAGCGATTCTGGGGGAAGTGCAGAGGGGTCAAGCTCCGTCCTCTTTCCAACAGGCAAAGCCTGCTCCGATCTTCGGCGAGATTCCTCCTCGCATTTGTTAACAATGCTTACTCTTACTGAGACGCAGGTCAATGCACCGGCCGCCGAGGTAAACATATGATCCGCGACTCTCGGCGCCTCCAAAAACAGGTGACACAGCAACGCACTGTCGTGTGCCACTGTCGAATTACCGCGTGTTATGGGCAAAATCAAATGCATCGCTAACAGGCAGCACAGCAAGTACAGGCAGTACAGCAAGCACAGGCAGCACAGCAAGTACAGGCAGCAAGCACAGGCAGCACAGCAAGCACAGGCAGCAAGCACAGCAAGCACAGGCAGCACAGGCAGCAAGCACAGGCAGCAAGCACAGGCAGCACAGCAAGCACAGGCAGCTTGCACAGGCAGCATAGCAAGCACAGCAAGCACAGGCAGCACAGCAAGCACAGGCAGCACAGCACAGGCAGCACAGCAAGCACAGGCAGCAAGCAGAGGCAGCAAGCACAGACAGCACAGCAAGCACAGGCAGCAAGCACAGGCAGCACAGCAAGCACAGGCAGCAAGCACAGGCAGCAAGCACAGGCAGCACAGCAAGCACAGGCAGCAAGCAAAGGCAGCACAGCAAGCACAGGCAGCAAGCACAGGCAGCACAGCAAGCACAGGCAGCAAGCACAGGCAGCACAGCAAGCACAGGCAGCAAGCACAGGCAGCACAGGCAGCACAGCAAGCACAGGCAGCACAGGCAGCACAGCAAGCACAGGCAGCACAGGCAGCAAGCACAGGCAGCACAGCAAGCACAGGCAGCACATCAAGTACAGCAAGCACAGGCAGCACAGCACAGGCAGCACAGGCAGCAAGCACAGGCAGCACAGCAAGCACAGGCAGCACAGCACAGGCAGCACAGCAAGCACAGGCAGCAAGCACAGGCAGCACAGCAAGCACATAAGTCGTGTTGTTTAACGTGCAGCAACTGGCATGACGCCTCTAACCACACGGCCCCCTGCTACGAGTGCGCAACGCAAACGTAAACGAGGCACGGATTTGGAATACGTCCAATCAGCGCGCAATAAAACTGCTTCCAGTCTATCGGGTTGCCGGCACCGAATCTTACTGGTGGAAGCGAGGCCTTTCTAAACCTCTCCCAAGACTCTGCCAATTCTTGGTAGGGCGAGCTGATTGAGTGCAACTCCCACACCGGGTTTTCACACCCTCGCCAGCGTAAATTTGGCTATCACCACTGCCACGACGATTGCAACCCCTAAGGGTGCCGTCCCAATGTTGGGGGGACCGACGGTGGCAAAGTGCAACGCAGGTGGGACGTTCCCACACGTTACACCATCCACCGCCGGCGGGCCCACCTCAACCCCGTCTACCGATTATCCTCCGGTGGAGTGACTGCACGGCCCGAGCAAACCGATTGAGCAGTCAGAGCGTCTGTCGGGTACGTGGGTACGCTAAGCCCCAAAGGTCCCCACCACAGGGACCCCCCTGCGGGGGGCAAGCACAGGCAGCAAGCACAGGCAGCACAGCAAGCACAGGCAGCAAGCACAGGCAGCACAGGCAGCACAGCAAGCACAGGCAGCACAGGCAGCAAGCACAGGCAGCACAGCAAGCACAGGCAGCACAGCAAGCACAGGCAGCACAGCAAGCACAGGCAGCAAGCACAGACAGCACAGCAAGCACAGGCAGCAAGCACAGGCAGCAAGCACAGGCAGCACAGCAAGCACAGGCAGATAGCACAGACAGCACAGCAGGCACAGGCAGCTTGCACAGGCAGCATAGCAAGCACAGACAGCAAGCACAGGCAGCAAGCACAGGCAGCACAGGAAGCACAGGCAGCACAGCAAGCACAGGCAGCACAACAAGCACAGGCAGCACAGGCAGCAAGCACAGGCAGCAAGCACAGGCAGCGCAGCAAGCACAGGCAGCAAGCACAGACAGCACAGCAAGCACAGGCAGCACAGCAAACACAGGCAGCAAGCACAGGCAGCACAGCAAGCACAGGCAGCAAGCACAGGCAGCAAGCACAGGCAGCACAGCAAGCACAGGCAGCAGAGCAAGCACAGGCAGCAAGCACAGGCAGCAAGCACAGGTAGCACAGCAAGCACAGGCAGCAAGCACAGGCAGCAAGCACAGGCAGCACAGCAAGCACATGCAGTACAGCAAGCACAGGCAGCACAACAAGCACAGGCAGCACAACAAGCACAGGCGGCACAGCAAGCACAGCAAGCACAGGCAGCAAGCACAGGCAGCACAGGCAGCACAGCAAGCACAGGCAGCAAGCACAGGCAGCAAGCACAGGCAGCACAGCAAGCACAGGCAGCAGAGCAAGCATAGGCAGCAAGCACAGGCAGCAAGCACAGGTAGCACAGCAAGCACAGGCAGCAAGCACAGGCAGTACAGCAAGCACAGGCAGCTCAGGCAGCACAGCAAGCACAGGCAGCACAGCAAGCACAGGCAGCAAGCAGAGGCAGCACAGCAAGCACAGGCAGCAAGCACAGGCAGCACAGCAAGCACAGGCAGCAAGCACAGACAGCACAGGCAGCACAGCAAGCACAGGCAGCAAGCACAGGCAGCAAGCACAGGCAGCACAGCAAGCACAGGCAGCAAGCACAGGCAGCAAGCACAGGCAGCACAGCAAGCAGAGGCAGCACAGCAAGCACAGGCAGCAAGCACAGGCAGCACAGCAAGCACAGGCAGCAGAGCAAGCACAGGCAGCAAGCACAGGCAGCAAGCACAGGTAGCACAGCAAGCACAGGCAGCAAGCACAGGCAGAAAGCACAGGCAGCACAGCAAGCACAGGCAGTACAGCAAGCATAGGCAGCACAACAAGCACAGGCGGCACAGCAAGCACAGCAAGCACAGGCAGCAAGCACAGGCAGCACAGCAAGCACAGGCAACACAGCAAGCACAGGCAGCACAACAAGCACAGGCGGCACAGCAAGCACAGCGAGCACAGGCAGCAAGCACAGGCAGCACAGGCATGTTAGAAACCCGCAAAATAGCTCGATGAGATGTGTTCGTTTTAGCGATTCTGGGGGAAGTGCAGAGGGGTCAAGCTCCGTCCTCTTTCCAACAGGCAAAGCCTGCTCCGATCTTCGGCGAGATTCCTCCTCGCATTTGTTAACAATGCTTACTCTTACTGAGACGCAGGTCAATGCACCGGCCGCCGAGGTAAACATATGATCCGCGACTCTCGGCGCCTCCAAAAACAGGTGACACAGCAACGCACTGTCGTGTGCCACTGTCGAATTACCGCGTGTTATGGGCAAAATCAAATGCATCGCTAACAGGCAGCACAGCAAGTACAGGCAGTACAGCAAGCACAGGCAGCACAGCAAGTACAGGCAGCAAGCACAGGCAGCACAGCAAGCACAGCAAGCACACGCAACAAGCACAGGCAACAAGCACAGGCAGCACAGCAAGCACAGGCAGCACAGTAAGCACAGGCAGCTTGCACAGGCAGCATAGCAAGCACAGCAAACACAGGCAGCAAGCACAGGCAGCACAGAAAGCACAGGCAGCAAGCACAGGCAGCACAGCAAGCACAGGCAGCACAGCAAGCACAGGCAGCACAACAAGCACAGGCGGCACAGCAAGCACAGGCAGCAAGCACAGGCAGCACAGCAAGCACAGGCAGCAAGCACAGGCAGCACAGCAAGCGCAGGCAGCACAGAAAGCACAGGCAGCAAGCACAGGCAGCACAGCAAGCACAGGCAGCAGAGCAAGCACAGGCAGCAAGCGCTGGCAGCATAGAAAGCAGAGGCAGCAAAGGCAGCACAATAAGCACAGGCGGCACAGCAAGCACAGTAAGCACAGGCAGCAAGCACAGGCAGCACAGCAAGCACAGGCAGCAAGCACAGGCAGCACAGCAAGCACAGGCAGCAAGCACAGGCAGCACAGGCAGCACAGCAAGCACAGGCAGCACAGGCAGCACAGCAAGCACAGGCAGCACAGGCAGCAAGCACAGGCAGCACATCAAGTACAGCAAACACAGGCAGCACAGCACAGGCAGCACAGGCAGCAAGCACAGGCAGCACAGCAAGCACAGGCAGCACAGCACAGGCAGCACAGCAAGCACAGGCAGCAAGCACAGGCAGCACAGCAAGCACAGGCAGCAAGCACAGGCAGCACAGGCAGCACAGCAAGCACAGGCAGCACAGGCAGCAAGCACAGGCAGCACAGCAAGCACAGGCAGCAAGCACAGGCAGCACAGCAAGCACAGGCAGCAAGCACAGGCAGCACAGCCAGCACAGGCAGATAGCACAGACAGCACAGCAGGCACAGGCAGCTTGCACAGGCAGCACAGCAAGCACAGGCAGCAAGCACAGGCAGCACACCAAGTACAGGCAGCACAGCAAGCACAGGCAGCAAGCACAGGCAGCAAAGCAAGCACAGCCAGCAAGCACAGGCAGCAAGCACAGGCAGCACACCAAGCACAGGCAGCACAGCAAGCACAGGCAGCACAGCAAGCACAGGCAGCAAGCACAGGCAGCACAGCAAGCACAGGCATGTTAGAAACCCGCAAAATAGCTCGACGGGATGTGTTCGTTTTAGCGATTCTGGGGGAAGTGCAGAGGGGTCAAGCTCCGTCCTCTTTCCAACAGGAAAACCCTGCTCCGATCATCGGCGAGATTTACTCTCGCATTTGTTAACAATGCTTACTCTTACTGAGACGCAGGTCAATGCACCGGCCGCCGAGGTAAACATATGATCCGCGACTCTCGGCGCCTCCAAAAACAGGTGACACAGCATCGCACTGTCGTGTGCCACTGTCGAATTACCGCGTGTTATGGGCGAAATCAAATGCATCGCTAACAGGCAGCACAGCAAGCACAGGCAGCATAGCTAGCACAGGCAGCAAGCACAGGCAGCACAGGCAGCAAGCACAGGCAGCACAGCAAGCACAGGCAGCACAGGCAGCATAGCTAGCACAGGCAGCAAGCACAGGCAGCAAGCACAGGCAGCACAGCAAGCACAGGCAGCACAGCAAGCACAGGCAGCACAGAAAGCACAGGCAGCAAGCACAGGCAGCAAGCACAGGCAGCACAGGCAGCATAGCAAGCACAGGCAGCAAGGACAGGTAGCACAGCAAGCACAGGCAGCAAGCACAGGCAGCACAGCAAGCACAGGCAGCAAGGACAGGCAGCACAGCAAGCACAGGCAGCAAGCACAGGCAGCACAGGCAGCATAGCAAGCACAGGCAGCAAGGACAGGTAGCACAGCAAGCACAGGCAGCAAGCACAGGCAGCAAGCACAGGCAGCACAGCAAGCACAGCCAGCACAGCAAGCACAGCCAGCACAGCAAGCACAGGCAGCAAGCACAGGCAGTACAGGCAGCAAGCACAGGCAGTACAGGCAGCAGAGCAAGCACAGGCAGCACAGGCAGCAAGCACAGGCAGCACAGCAAGCACAGGCAGCACAGCAAGTACAGCAAGCACAGGCAGCAAGCACAGGCAGCATAGCAAGCACAGCAAGCACAGGCAGCAAGCACAGGCAGCACAGCAAGCACAGGCAGCACAGCAAGCACAGGCAGCACAGCAAGCACAGGCAGCATAGCAAGCACAGCAAGCACAGGCAGCAAGCACAGGCAGCACACCAAGCACAGGCAGCACAGCGAGCACAGGCAGCAAGCACAGGCAGCACACCAAGCACAGGCAGCACAGCAAGCGCAGGCAGTAAGCACAGGCAGCACAGCAAGCACAGGCAGCAAGCACAGGCAGCACACCAAGCACAGGCAGCACAGCAAGCACAGGCAGCAAGCACAGGCAGCACAGCAAGCACAGGCAGCAAGCACAGGCAGCACAGGCAGCAAGCACAGGCAGCACAGCAAGCACAGGCAGCACAGCAAGTACAGCAAGCACAGGCAGCACAGCAAGCACAGGCAGCACAGCAAGCACAGGCAGCATAGCAAGCACAGCAAGCACAGGCAGCAAGCACAGGCAGCACACCAAGCACAGGCAGCACAGCGAGCACAGGCAGCAAGCACAGGCAGCACACCAAGCACAGGCAGCACAGCAAGCGCAGGCAGTAAGCACAGGCAGCACAGCAAGCACAGGCAGCACAGCAAGCACAGGCAGCATAGCTAGCACAGGCAGCAAGCACAGGCAGCAAGCACAGGCAGCACAGCAAGCACAGGCAGCACAGCAAGCACAGGCAGCACAGAAAGCACAGGCAGCAAGCACAGGCAGCAAGCACAGGCAGCACAGGCAGCATAGCAAGCACAGGCAGCAAGGACAGGTAGCACAGCAAGCACAGGCAGCAAGCACAGGCAGCAAGCACAGGCAGCAAGCACAGGCAGCACAGCAAGCACAGGCAGCAAGGACAGGCAGCACAGCAAGCACAGGCAGCAAGCACAGGCAGCACAGGCAGCATAGCAAGCACAGGCAGCAAGGACAGGTAGCACAGCAAGCACAGGCAGCAAGCACAGGCAGCAAGCACAGGCAGCACAGCAAGCACAGCCAGCACAGCAAGCACAGGCAGCAAGCACAGGCAGTACAGGCAGCAAGCACAGGCAGTACAGGCAGCAGAGCAAGCACAGGCAGCACAGGCAGCAAGCACAGGCAGCACAGCAAGCACAGGCAGCACAGCAAGTACAGCAAGCACAGGCAGCAAGCACAGGCAGCATAGCAAGCACAGCAAGCACAGGCAGCAAGCACAGGCAGCACAGCAAGCACAGGCAGCACAGCAAGCACAGGCAGCATAGCAAGCACAGCAAGCACAGGCAGCAAGCACAGGCAGCACACCAAGCACAGGCAGCACAGCGAGCACAGGCAGCAAGCACAGGCAGCACACCAAGCACAGGCAGCACAGCAAGCGCAGGCAGTAAGCACAGGCAGCACAGCAAGCACAGGCAGCACACCAAGCACAGGCAGCACAGCAAGCACAGGCAGCAAGCACAGGCAGCACAGCAAGCACAGGCAGCAAGCACAGGCAGCACAGGCAGCAAGCACAGGCAGCACAGCAAGCACAGGCAGCACAGCAAGTACAGCAAGCACAGGCAGCACAGCAAGCACAGGCAGCACAGCAAGCACAGGCAGCATAGCAAGCACAGCAAGCACAGGCAGCAAGCACAGGCAGCACACCAAGCACAGGCAGCACAGCGAGCACAGGCAGCAAGCACAGGCAGCACACCAAGCACAGGCAGCACAGCAAGCGCAGGCAGTAAGCACAGGCAGCACAGCAAGCACAGGCAGCAAGCACAGGCAGCACACCAAGCACAGGCAGCACAGCAAGCACAGGCAGCACAACGAGCACAGGCAGCAAGCACAGGCAGCACACCAAGCACAGGCAGCACAGCAAGCGCAGGCAGTAAGCACAGGCAGCACAGCAAGCACAGGCAGCACACCAAGCACAGGCAGCACAGCAAGCACAGGCAGCAAGCACAGGCAGCACAGCAAGCACAGGCAGCAAGCACAGGCAGCACAGCAAGCACAGGCAGCAAGCACAGGCAGCACAGGCAGCAAGCACAGGCAGCACAGCAAGCACAGGCAGCAAGCACAAGCAGCACATAAGTCGTGTTGTTTAACGTGCAGCAACTGGCTTGACGCCTCTAACCACACGGCCCCCTGCTACGAGTTCGCAACGCAAACGTAGACGAAGCACGGATTTGGAATACGTCCAATCAGCGCGCAATAAAACTGCTCCCAGTCTATCGGGTTGCCGGCACCGAATCTTACTGGTGGAAGCGAGGCCTTTCTAAACCTCTCCCAAGACTCTGCCAATTCTTGGTAGGGCGAGCTGATTGAGTGCAACTCCCACACCGGGTTTTCACACCCTCGCCAGCGTAAATGTGGCTATCACCACTGCCGCGACGATTGCAACCCCTAAGGGTGCCGTCCCAATGTTGGGGGGACCGGCGGTGGCAAAGTGCAACGCAGGTGGGACGTTCCCACACGTTACACCATCCACCGCCGGCGGGCCCACCTCAACCCCGTCTACCGATTATCCTCCGGTGGAGTGACTGCACGGCCCGAGCAAACCGATTGAGCAGTCAGAGCGTCTATCGGGTACGTGGGTACGCTAAGCCCCAAAGGTCCCCACCACAGGGACCCCCCTGCGGGGGCACAAGCAGCACAGCAAGCACAGCAAGCACAGGCAGCAAGCACAGGCAGCACACCAAGCACAGGCAGCACAGCAAGCACAGGCAGCAAGCAAAGGCAGCACAGCAAGCACAGGCATGTTAGAAACCCGCAAAATAGCTCGATGAGATGTGTTCGTTTTAGCGATTCTGGGGGAAGTGCAGAGGGGTCAAGCTCCGTCCTCTTTCCAACAGGCAAAGCCTGCTCCGATCTTCGGCGAGATTCCTGCTCGCATTTGTTAACAATGCTTACTCTTACTGAGACGCAGGTCAATGCACCGGCCGCCGAGGTAAACATATGATCCGCGACTCTCGGCGCCTCCAAAAACAGGTGACACAGCAACGCACTGTTGTTACGTCCGGGCGTCGCGATAGGTCGGTTCGAAGGATTTGTCTAGGATGGAACCGTGTGTGTGTTCGAGCGGTCGACCGTTGTCGCCCGGGAGTAACGCGTGAATACTTAACCTAAAGGATATAAATCAAAAAGATGATTCTATCAATGACCGAATAAAATGATGACGCGAAAGAACGAAATCAATCTACTCGATCTGCAGGACTTATAGGATTCTCTCTCTTATCAACCCGTACAGGTTGCTGAGTTATTACGTGTTACATTCCAGTACAGATAATGTTAATTATAGCGCATGCAAAGAAAATAAAAGAAGGATAAAGCAGATATAGTGTGAAAAAAAACAATAGTGTATATTCTGTGATGATTATTCAGGTGCTGATACAAAGACGACTTGAGTTGAAAAAGCAGATTTCTGACACCAGTTCCACGGTTAGAAGTGGGTATAAAGAAGTAATATAACTGTAAGAGATATATATATACAGAAAGAAGGTGTATCCCGCTTCTAACCCCAATTCCACGTTTTAACAATGGTTACGAGGTTTTGTTTCTATCGGAGTATTGATATAATAAGGAACGGAAAGACTAACTATTACGCAATGTTCGGTAGTACAATTCGCCGGTATGCAAGGCGCGGTATAATCGTGGGTTGAACGAAGCAGCTCGTATTGCGCGTGATATTCGTTATACGAATGATACAGAGATTCCTTATAGAATTAAACAGTTCCGATCGCCCAGCGCTCAGAGCACACGGTTACGGGATCGCCTCTACAACTATTGCCCTAGGTTTCCCGTAATACATGTACTGGGGGCAAGAGTCGGGCCAGAAATCATGACCTAGCTGGTAATTGGAATATTCTTACCGTGCTGCTGGAAACGCTCAGACAATCTTTGATATTCTCTCCCTCTCTCTCTCACGCTCACGCTCGCTCGATGATATGTCGCTCGCTGTACTTCTCTCGCTCTTACGCTCGCTCTCAGTTCGGTTGTATGTCGGTAGAAATTCGTATGGTTTATTACGACGAGTACCTTCGAATCGTAAAATGGTATTAATGTACGATCAGGCTTGAGATGGCCTAAGCTCTCGTGTTATCGGAGCTGTAGATGTTACTCGCGAAGAGACTCCTCAGACCGCTATAGATGTTTAAATCAGTCTAAATACAATACCAATTCCTCACCGAGAGAAGACTTATGTGGAAGTGTTACTTATAATAATAATAATATAATGATCTTTATAAATGAAACTTATATGCTAACGGGCTCGGCGCGATTCGCCGACCACGTGCTGGAAATAACGCGGATCGCACTATTCGCACTCTAGATTAAAATTCGAAACCAAAAAGAAATATGAGTCCTTGCTCTTTTTAATAGCTAGATTTTAACACTACGATTTAACGAGGAGTAATGAGTCTCTGATTAAACTGCAAGAATTTGCACAGATTAGCTCACAAAGAATAAACTAAGATATTCCTCGGACAGAGGACTACGCACCTCGCGACTATACAGCCAACTGCCACGACGGTCGCGTCTCGAGATGGTTCCTAGGCCGGCTCAGAGATAGTTTTTAGGCCCCTCTCACAGAATCGGGTACATAGCGGTCGACGGTATATACAAACATTCGGCTGGCTATGTAAAACGAGACGCTGGTTTTGTTCGTTAGTTTCTCTCTCTGATTAACAGATTTTATTATGAGTGCAAGTCGATCTCGGCACGTAGGAACTTAGTAACTCTTAAGCGCACGCTTCGGTGGGATTGATGATAACGAAAAATAGTCTTGTCCTGCAGCGATGCCTAACAGTGGCGCAATTAATAAATGAAAAGAAAGAGAAAAGGATAAACAATATTCTTAAGCGGAAACTCGTCGCTAACCTTAAGTCTATACACTCACACTTGCATACCGCGTACACGCATTCGTTCCTTATACTATATATATATTGTCATGAGTCGGTGTATTGGGTGGGGACGACGGTGATTCCAAGGCGAGGAATATTCTACTTGAAGTTACCGCTCGACGGTACCACGCATGCGCTAGGCATAGGCCGTAATATACAAGTATAGGCGCATACGAAGCCCGGAGTAGAAGGAAAATGACATGATTTTAACTCTAATACTCTAACGGTACGCCGGCTGCGATAGGCACAGGCCGTAATATACAAGTATAGGCGCAACCGGAGATCGGAGTAGCAAGAACAAGAAAAATACTAGGCTAATAAGTTAAAAGTTACGCTGGGACGTAACACCCTCCCCCCCTTAGAATCATCATCGTCCCCGATGATGTGTTAGGAGCTAATTTAAGCGTAGGGGTTTCCTGACGTCCGGTGGTAGCGGATTCTAACGTGTAGCATCTGTCTATCGCGCCGATGACGTATCGCACTGGTCCCCCCCACTTTCAAGTCGAAACTGTGTCCATGCGGATCTCCCCGTAGTGCTTGCAAAACACAATCGATCAGTGGTCGACGCACGCCTATGCACCCCTCTACGTCTACCTCCCTGATGGTACTGGAGTTTCTCACCAGGCCGCATATGTCCTCGTCAGTCACACCGGCGTTGTCCCTGCACTCCAACTCTTCGAGTGCACGCATGCGCGAGAGAAATTGAGCACCGACGGAGGGATACATAAGGCTCATGTTTAGATGTCGCAACATCGGCAAGTCCCCAAGGGCCTCTAATGAGAATTGTCCCCGGATGTTCGTACACCCCGTGATGTCAAGGAACTCTAGCGACTTCATGTGGGCACCGACCGCATCGATGAAGGACACCTCCACCCAGCTGTTGCAATGAAGGGTGAGATGCTTCACTCCTGTAAAACGCGGTGGAAGTCACATTGCTCCCGTTACCGAGCCATAACCCAGCTCCATGAAGTTCGCCACCTCTCCGTGCTCTTCCGCCTCCGCCAGCTCCTCATCAAGTGCCTCGTCCCTCTGATCGCAGTACCGCAGGCACATTTTGACCATTGTCTCTCCCATCGCGCGGTTGTACCCCAGTGCCGTGAGAACTTCGTCCCCGAAGAAGACTGGTTGGTCGATGGTAAGCTCCGTCAGTTTCACCGGCTTTGAAAGAAACGTCGCGAGGTAGTTGGGCTTCGTTCGGGTTCTGGTCAAAACGAGCTTCTCCAGGCAACAGCTCAGTGTGGCGAATGCAGCGCCTGTCATGGGTGTGTCGGACGCGGAAAATCTCGCTAATTTGTGGGCGGCAAATACCCACTTTAGCTCGGGGTCCACCGGACGTCCACACTCCCCTACGCTTAAGTACCTTAACCTAGGGGCTCCGTTCGCGATCGCACGGAGTCCAGACGGCAGGACACTAAACCCGGACAGATCTAAATCTTCCAAAAGCGGGGCATACGTCGCGGTTAGTGTCAGAAGAGACGGACGCAAGTTCGCTGCCACTTCCGAGTCGCTAAGGTTGACGACACGAAGTGCGGGGGCGCACCTCCGTAACAACCAATAGTACGCGTCGTGAGTAACAACCTTTAAGTCTCTGTATTCCGGCCAGCGCCAGCTGGTTAACGTCAGGGTGGTGGTGGTTTGGAGATGTAGGTGCACCCCAGCTCTCCACGCTTTATTGACCTGCTCCATCCTTGCCAGGTCAATATAAGTGACGTATTTGGCGATTTCCGCCACCACGTCCGCCGGAAGCAACGGTGTTGGCCACCATCCCAGACCGTCGAACGGGTGCATCGCTGATGTTGATGGAACCGGAGGTTGAGCTCTATCGTGCCACGCGTCTGCCATTTGTACGGCAATCCGCCGCTTGTGCAGGACGATCGGGTGTTGCGCCGCGTCTTCCACCACCGCCTTCACCTGGTTTACGTTGGCGAAGGTCACGAAACCGCAATTACCATTTGGGGATTGCCTCACGACTGCGTGTTCTGCCCCGGATGGTGCGAAGATCCGCAACAAGTCCTTCTTCTTGGTCCCTCGCGCCAGCCGCGTCACGAACAGACGCCTACTTTCAAGGTTCCTCGGTCTGCTCGTCATTTCAACTAAACTATGGTGTTATTAGAAATACAATTATTATCAATTCAGTGTCTGGCCCGATGTATGCCGTTTTTCTTATTGTCGCAACAGGAGGATGGCTGCGCAGCTAGCTGTAAGTGTGCGCGACGTGTCTAGAGTGCGACGTGCCTTTGGTCTTACCTTCTACGCACGTATATTACTGATACAGAGGTTGCACTTTGTCAGCGTGTTTAAGAATACGCTCGCCATTCTCGTTCTCCAGCAGCACGGTATTTCCTTCTAGGATTTTGACAACTCTGTAGGGCCCTCGATATCTACTACTAAACTTTCCCTTCTTCGGTTCGATAAGCACCCGCACCATGTCGCCCTCCCTCGCATCTAGCGGCCGCGCGTGTCTATCGTAGCGTTCTTTAGATTTATGTTTTGCAGCAATTAAATTTATTCCCGCTGTCACTTGCATCTCAGACAGGCGAGGTATTAATTCCCGTAGATAAGATCCATATGTATCTGTCCTGTCGTCAATGCAGAAAGAATTCGGGTATCTTGCTAGTCTACCGAATACTAGTTCGTAAGGCGTAAAGTTAGTCGCTTCGTGCACCGACGTATTATATGAGAACATCGCGAACGGTACCAACCGATCCCAATCGTCGTATTCGCCTAAGTAATGTTTTATGTATTCGGTTAGTACTATATGGCTACGCTCTAAGGCTCCATTAGTCTGCGGGTGGTAACCGGAGGTCGTTACGTGGTCGATATCGAATAAACGTCCAATCTCGCGGATAACTTTATTTATGAAACTAGTACCTTTATCTGTTAATATTACTCGCGGAGCCCCGTACTGCAATATAAGGCTAGTCACGAGGACGTGAGCAATAGTCTCGGCCTTAATATCGGGCACGGGCACCGCGAGGCAGAACTTTGTTAGATTGTCCTGCATCGTGAATATGTGTCTATTCCCGTCGGGAGTCATGGGGAGCGGTCCTACTGTGTCGAGAGATACTTTCGCGAAAGGCTCTATCGGTGTGTCGGTAATTACCATTGGTTCACGCGTTCTTGCTCGTATTAATTTCTTTTCCTGGCATCCCGCACAAGTTCTAATGAAGTTCTGGATCTCGTTTTTCATTCCCGGCCAATAAAATCTCTCTCTTATTCTTCGGTAGGTTTTGGTAACGCCTTTATGCCCTCCCACAACACCTGGATGCAGTTCTTTAATAATCTCCGCCCGCATCGATTCCGGGGGAATTGATACCTTTCCCGTGAAAAGGGTTATGGTGATACCAGTATGTTCAAATACTTCACTAATTTCCTGTATGAACGTTTCGCGAGTCAAACTGTCTGTCATATTTCCTTCCAGCGATATACCGCAAGCGCTTGCCCCGTAATTTGATAATGTTTTACGAAGGCTCTGCAGTCCAGTCACAACGTCCGTAGTATTAGGTGTATTAAAAAAACGGTCGGTCAGTACAATACTAAAAATTCGGTGCTGTCCGTATTGTGTTACCAGTACGTTTCCTTTCTTTGGCCTTGCAAGTTTCATGTCTTCTACCGAAATCATACGCAATTCTACGAGTAGCCGCGATATCGGGTCGCTCAATTCGCAATCAGCTGATAAGAAGTGCGCTATGTTTCCGCGTCGTGCTGTCAGATTGTCGCGGGAATAACGTACAGGTTTCGGCTGAAATTCTTGCACATGAGGCTGAAGTTCCGGTGGAAAAGGGATATGGGTGCCCATCGGCACGTCTTCAGTGACAGGGATTCCGACTGTCGGTATCGAAGGAGGTCTATCATTATGTAGATGTTCCGGTAATGTTACACATGATCTCGCGGGTACAGTTAGTGGCATCGGTGTTGATAGCGCGATCGGTCTCGACGTTGGCGAAGGTGTAGGTAAATGCGAGCAATCCGCAGGTCCGGCGAGTGATGCGCTACCGCCCTCCCCAGACGCCTCTGTTTCAGAGACCAACGTTAAAGGGCCTCCTGGTGGGCGCGCCGCGTCACCTTCGGTACAGGCGGGACGGGTAGGGCCTTCCGTAGCGACATTTTCGCTGACCGCCCCGTCTGTCTTCGGATCAACTGTTATTCCCGTCTGTTCTCTGTCTCGTATGTCGTCGGATGTGTTCGGGTCAGTTTCGGTAATTACGTTTTCCGTCGGTTCTCGCGTATTTTCCGTGCTCGTTCGTTGTTCACCTCTAGTAATTGAGTCGCCAAGTTCTTCGAAAGATCTCGATAATACGTCCCAAGTGAGTAAGTTTTCAGATTGTTCGTCATCGCTAGTGCAGTGCGGTCGGGTAGGAAGTTCTGTAGCGACAAATTCGCTGTCCGACGGCCCTGCAGTCTCGCGCTCACTATCACGCGTCTCCGCGTCATGGGATCGTGTTTTAGGCGGCGATTTCGACTTGCGCGGTGGTCGTGGCTTTACACTGGGCATCACGCATCTGCTCTCTACGAATATTGGCGTGTCTGAGGAGTCGGATGACGACTCGCTATTATCGCCTACTGTCGGTACGTCGGGTTCTGGCAGGTACGGTATTCGCCTGCGCGTTCTCGTCGCTACTGCGCTTGTATCTAATGGCTCCGGTACTCGTGGGTTTTTCCGGTTTACTGGCAATACCTTTGACGAGACCCAGTTGCGTTCCTCGTTGTCGGATTCCGACGTGACGGTGTCAGTCTTTACCGGATTCCGCGATAATGCATCCGCGTTAGTGTTGAGTCGGCCCGGTTTATGTACAAATTCATATTCGTAGTCCCGTAATTTAAGTCGCCAACGCACCAAGCGTTGTCCCGGATCTTTAACTGAGTCTATCCATCTCAACGGCTCGTGATCGCTAACTAACGTAAACTTCCTCCCGTATAGATAGGGTCTAAAATGCAGGACTGCATATAACACGGCTAGGCATTCCTTTTCCGTGGTGGAATAATTTCGCTCCGGCTTGGTTAGATTGCGCGATAGGTATGCTACTGGCAAATCGTGCCCGTTCGCATTCTGGCTTAATACCGCGCCTATCGCGACGTCCGAGGCGTCCGTTGTCAAAGTGAAATGTTCGTTAAAATTAGGGTACTGTAGAATAGGGCTTCGGCACAACGCTCTCCGTAAAGTTTTAAAGCTAGTTGTATGTTCCTGTTTCCAATCGAATTTTTCGTTCTTTTTCAATAATTCTGTTAATGGTTTCGCGATCGCGGCGAAGTTTTCTATAAAACGTCGGTAATAGCCCACCAGCCCAAGGAATTCTCGTACATTTCGTTGATTCTGCGGGTACGGGAATTTCTTTACCGGGCTAATTTTCCCCGGGTCTGGACGGACTCCATCTCGACCGATTATATGTCCTAGATACGCTACCTCGGTTCTTAAGAAGTCGCACTTGTCAGGTTGCAGAGTTAGCTTTGCATCGCGTATTCTATTGAATAGTCTCTGCACCTTCCTTCCATGCTCCTTCAAGGACTTAGCGTAAACTACGATGTCGTCTAGATATACAAAAACTTCTACGCCTTGCAACCCGCGTAATACTTGATCCATTAAACGCTGGAACGTAGCTGGAGCGTTTTTAAGCCCTTCGGGCATGCGAATATACTCGTAGTGGCCATTTGGTGTAGTGAAGGCAGTTTTAGCTCGGTCTTTAGGGTCCATTTCTATTTGCTGAAAGCCGCTCGCGAGGTCAAAGATCGAAAAATACCGCGCCTCGCCCAGGTGATCCATAATATCTGTAATATTGGGCAAGGGGTACGCGTCTCCAATCGTTTTTTCATTTAATTTACGGAAATCAATGACCATTCGCCAACGCTTGTTTCCTTGAGAATCCGGCTTTTTCGGAACTATCCATAGCGGTGAATTATATGGCGAATTTGAGGGTGCGATAATGTTGCACTCTAATTTATTAGAGACTTGTCTCGCGATTTCGGCTTGATGAACAGGTGGAAATCTATACTGCCGCGTGTTAATAGGTAAATCGTCTGTGGTAGGGATTGTATGCCTAATACAGGGTGTCGACTGCAGCTTATCGCCCGGTAGATGAAACCTTTCTGGATATTCTTCTACTAAATTTATTACGTGATTCCTCTCCTCGTCGTTAAGGTGGTCTAAACGCAAACGAGAGACTATTTCACCTACTCGGTCACTAACTATCGGCGCGTGTGCCGTTTCTGACTCGGAATCGAAGTATTCCTGTTCTTCAGGGAAATTGTGATATTCAAACGGTACTATATTTTGCGGTGGTATTGATATTTCTACGTCATTTTCCAAGGTATTAATCGCAAGTACGTGGCACGCGCCTCGACAAACTGAGACAGCGGCTTCCCCGATGAATACTCCGTCCGTCGTGTTTAGTTTCGGCAAGTAACCCTCGGCCAGTTCTCTCCCTTCCTTTACATCTATTCTTATTGCTTGACGCGTTCTAGCTCGTAGGCGGTGAACGCGCGTAATGGGCAAAGGTAATTTTTCGTTATGTCGTTCGCCCTCTCCTATGAAACGCATCGGGCGTATAGGATCACTTTGTGTGACTAAAGTATTGTGCGCGAATGATATCTCTGCCTGTTCCTGCCTCAGGTATTGTTTCCCCAAAATTCCGTCGCTCCTGATGGGAAACGAGGATTGTACCACGTGGAATTTAACCGGTTGTCCGAGTAAGTGCACGATCGTGGTGCCCAACGTTTCTATTTCTTCCGTGGTAATACCCGTGACGACTATAGATTCGTGTAACGCGACAGATATATCTTCTCGCAATATTTTTAGTTTGATTACGTTGATATCAGCGCCCGTGTCAATCAAAAATGAAGCCGAATCATGGCGCAGTTCTTTAGCACACATTCGCACCTGCGGCGAATCTCGATTAGTTTCTAGGCGGCGAACTACTAGTTTCTCTCTAGAAATCTGACTGTCCTGTGACGCTCTGTGTTGTTCGGGCTCGACGACGCGTCCGATCGGCGGGCTCCGCGCGAGTTTAAATCGTCGTCGCGTCTCGTCGGTGATCCCTGTCTCGGTGACGGCGACGAATCTCGCCTATCTCTAACGTGTCTATTGTCATGTTCGGTTGTCGGGAGCATGCGATGCTCAGGCGACATGGGTCGAGTGCTCGGCGCGTACTGTTGTTCGGCTCGCGGAGGGTAACTCGGGTACGGATACGGGAACGGCGTTGGATATGGCATTGGCGGCGCGTAATAGTAAGGAGCAGGCGGATAAATTGCCTGAGGCGGCGGAGCGTAGCAGTGCCCTGATCCCGTCGGATGCGATTGCGCGCCGACCTCAAAGTTCCTATTCGTTTCAAACGAAGGCCCGGCGCGAGAATATCCACTCGGACTCAGCGATCTCGGTGGTGCACGAACTGCGACAACTCTCTCCTCGTCCGCCCGTGACGGGAGTAAACGAGAAGGGTCAACAAACGATGGTGTCCGCATGCGCCTACGCGAAACCACACGTGCTGCAAATGCGACGGCTGTTTCCAAATCTTCCGGGTCGCGCGACTCTACTGTCCTCGCTATGTCATCCGGCAGCCCGCGAAGGAACGCTCCCAATGCACTCTCCTTAACCGGTGCTAACATTCTCTCTATGTCCCCTTCGTGTGCCTCTTCTAACGCGCCCCTAGCTTCCATCAGAAGGATGTTCAGGCGGTCATAAAACGTGTGCACCGTATCGTCGCGACGCATCCGCGTGCTTTCTATCTCGCGTTGAATCTGTGGGTACGCACTGCAAGTTCCGAAACGCGTTTTGAGATGTTTAATGACCGCATCGATAGTTTTCAAATCCGATTGCCCGTACACGCTATCGCGCGCACGGCCCTGCAACCTCCCTATCACGGCCCGAGTATACGTAGCCTCCGTACGTGGGGGCATATACACAGCTCCGTCACGCACCCTCTGCACGAAATCTCGCAAGGGCACATTAGATCCGTCGTAATATGGTACTTCCGACATGGCCTGTTGGAGCGCGAGACGCTCCGCCACGGATGTCATCGACGCGCTTAGTTCAATTGTAGCGCTATTACTCGCGTCTGCGCTACTACCCGTGCCAAACTCATTAGGTTGACTCATGTTCGATTATATTACTATCGATATCGAGGGCCCCACACGCTATTCGCACGGTTAGTACCGTGTTTCCTTTGCGTCCTGTGGACGACCCCAAATATTGCCGTGAGCTCCGGCGCCAAGCGACGAGCCCCGTCGTTCAACCGCGGACTTATATATGTATGTATATATGTACTACCTACTGCGATTTTATATATATGTGATTAGCTATACACGTTTCCGCGAAGACTCGCAGATCATCGGCAAGATTATATATTGCTGCGATAAACGGTTATACGAACAAGTATAGAATTGGTGGAAGCTACAATCCTAATTAACAATTTAAAACATTCTCAATCCGATTCCAGTGTTAGAAGCGGAGCATAGAAATATAAAATGTATTATAGAAAAGAATATGGAATACAACTCGCAAAGTTCAGAAATCGAATCCCTCTTCTGACACCAATTCCGCTGTTAGAAGTGGTATAAGAAGAAATAAAAATGTAAAGTATAGGAAAGAATATAGAATATAATAAGGAATGTAATATGAGATAACCCAACTGGTGGAAGCTCAGGAAGAGAATCCCACTTCTGACACCAATTCCGCTGTTACGTCCGGGCGTCGCGATAGGTCGGTTCGAAGGATTTGTCTAGGATGGAACCGTGTGTGTGTTCGAGCGGTCGACCGTTGTCGCCCGGGAGTAACGCGTGAATACTTAACCTAAAGGATATAAATCAAAAAGATGATTCTATCAATGACCGAATAAAATGATGACGCGAAAGAACGAAATCAATCTACTCGATCTGCAGGACTTATAGGATTCTCTCTCTTATCAACCCGTACAGGTTGCTGAGTTATTACGTGTTACATTCCAGTACAGATAATGTTAATTATAGCGCATGCAAAGAAAATAAAAGAAGGATAAAGCAGATATAGTGTGAAAAAAAACAATAGTGTATATTCTGTGATGATTATTCAGGTGCTGATACAAAGACGACTTGAGTTGAAAAAGCAGATTTCTGACACCAGTTCCACGGTTAGAAGTGGGTATAAAGAAGTAATATAACTGTAAGAGATATATATATACAGAAAGAAGGTGTATCCCGCTTCTAACCCCAATTCCACGTTTTAACAATGGTTACGAGGTTTTGTTTCCATCGGAGTATTGATATAATAAGGAACGGAAAGACTAACTATTACGCAATGTTCGGTAGTACAATTCGCCGGTATGCAAGGCGCGGTATAATCGTGGGTTGAACGAAGCAGCTCGTATTGCGCGTGATATTCGTTATACGAATGATACAGAGATTCCTTATAGAATTAAACAGTTCCGATCGCCCAGCGCTCAGAGCACACGGTTACGGGATCGCCTCTACAACTATTGCCCTAGGTTTCCCGTAATACATGTACTGGGGGCAAGAGTCGGGCCAGAAATCATGACCTAGCTGGTAATTGGAATATTCTTACCGTGCTGCTGGAAACGCTCAGACAATCTTTGATATTCTCTCCCTCTCTCTCTCACGCTCACGCTCGCTCGATGATATGTCGCTCGCTGTACTTCTCTCGCTCTTACGCTCGCTCTCAGTTCGGTTGTATGTCGGTAGAAATTCGTATGGTTTATTACGACGAGTACCTTCGAATCGTAAAATGGTATTAATGTACGATCAGGCTTGAGATGGCCTAAGCTCTCGTGTTATCGGAGCTGTAGATGTTACTCGCGAAGAGACTCCTCAGACCGCTATAGATGTTTAAATCAGTCTAAATACAATACCAATTCCTCACCGAGAGAAGACTTATGTGGAAGTGTTACTTATAATAATAATAATATAATGATCTTTATAAATGAAACTTATATGCTAACGGGCTCGGCGCGATTCGCCGACCACGTGCTGGAAATAACGCGGATCGCACTATTCGCACTCTAGATTAAAATTCGAAACCAAAAAGAAATATGAGTCCTTGCTCTTTTTAATAGCTAGATTTTAACACTACGATTTAACGAGGAGTAATGAGTCTCTGATTAAACTGCAAGAATTTGCACAGATTAGCTCACAAAGAATAAACTAAGATATTCCTCGGACAGAGGACTACGCACCTCGCGACTATACAGCCAACTGCCACGACGGTCGCGTCTCGAGATGGTTCCTAGGCCGGCTCAGAGATAGTTTTTAGGCCCCTCTCACAGAATCGGGTACATAGCGGTCGACGGTATATACAAACATTCGGCTGGCTATGTAAAACGAGACGCTGGTTTTGTTCGTTAGTTTCTCTCTCTGATTAACAGATTTTATTATGAGTGCAAGTCGATCTCGGCACGTAGGAACTTAGTAACTCTTAAGCGCACGCTTCGGTGGGATTGATGATAACGAAAAATAGTCTTGTCCTGCAGCGATGCCTAACAGTGGCGCAATTAATAAATGAAAAGAAAGAGAAAAGGATAAACAATATTCTTAAGCGGAAACTCGTCGCTAACCTTAAGTCTATACACTCACACTTGCATACCGCGTACACGCATTCGTTCCTTATACTATATATATATTGTCATGAGTCGGTGTATTGGGTGGGGACGACGGTGATTCCAAGGCGAGGAATATTCTACTTGAAGTTACCGCTCGACGGTACCACGCATGCGCTAGGCATAGGCCGTAATATACAAGTATAGGCGCATACGAAGCCCGGAGTAGAAGGAAAATGACATGATTTTAACTCTAATACTCTAACGGTACGCCGGCTGCGATAGGCACAGGCCGTAATATACAAGTATAGGCGCAACCGGAGATCGGAGTAGCAAGAACAAGAAAAATACTAGGCTAATAAGTTAAAAGTTACGCTGGGACGTAACACTGTCGTGTGCCACTGTCGAATTACCGCGTGTTATGGGCAAAATCAAATGCATCGCTAACAGGCAGCACAGCAAGTACAGGCAGCACAGCAAGCACAGGCAGCACAGCAAGCACAGCAAGCACACGCAACAAGCACAGGCAACAAGCACAGGCAGCACAGCAAGCACAGGCAGCACAGTAAGCACAGGCAGCTTGCACAGGCAGCATAGCAAGCACAGCAAGCACAGGCAGCAAGCACAGGCAGCACAGAAAGCACAGGCAGCAAGCACAGGCAGCACAGCAAGCACAGGCAGCACAGCAAGCACAGGCAGCACAACAAGCACAGGCGGCACAGCAAGCACAGGCAGCAAGCACAGGCAGCACAGCAAGCACAGGCAGCAAGCACAGGCAGCACAGCAAGCGCAGGCAGCACAGAAAGCACAGGCAGCAAGCACAGGCAGCACAGCAAGCACAGGCAGCACAGCAAGCACAGGCAGCAGAGCAAGCACAGGCAGCAAGCGCTGGCAGCATAGAAAGCAGAGGCAGCAAGCACAGGCAGCAAGCACAGGCAGCACAGCAAGCACATGCAGTACAGCAAGCACAGGCAGCACAACAAGCACAGGCAGCACAACAAGCACAGGCGGCACAGCAAGCACAGCAAGCACAGGCAGCAAGCACAGGCAGCACAGGCAGCACAGCAAGCACAGGCAGCAAGCACAGGCAGCAAGCACAGGCAGCACAGCAAGCACAGGCAGCAAGCAAAGGCAGCACAGCAAGCACAGGCAGCAAGCACAGGCAGCACAGCAAGCACAGGCAGCAAGCACAGGCAGCACAGCAAGCACAGGCAGCAAGCACAGGCAGCACAGGCAGCACAGCAAGCACAGGCAGCACAGGCAGCACAGCAAGCACAGGCAGCACAGGCAGCAAGCACAGGCAGCACAGCAAGCACAGGCAGCACATCAAGTACAGCAAGCACAGGCAGCACAGCACAGGCAGCACAGGCAGCAAGCACAGGCAGCACAGCAAGCACAGGCAGCACAGCACAGGCAGCACAGCAAGCACAGGCAGCAAGCACAGGCAGCACAGCAAGCACAGGCAGCAAGCACAGGCAGCACAGCAAGCACAGGCAGCAAGCACAGGCAGCACAGGCAGCACAGCAAGCACAGGCAGCACAGGCAGCAAGCACAGGCAGCACAGCAAGCACAGGCAGCACAGCAAGCACAGGCAGCAAGCACAGACAGCATAGCAAGCACAGGCAGCAAGCACAGGCAGCAAGCACAGGCAGCACAGCAAGCACAGGCAGATAGCACAGACAGCACAGCAGGCACAGGCAGCTTGCACAGGCAGCATAGCAAGCACAGACAGCAAGCACAGGCAGCAAGCACAGGCAGCACAGGAAGCACAGGCAGCACAGCAAGCACAGGCAGCACAACAAGCACAGGCAGCACAGGCAGCAAGCACAGGCAGCGCAGCAAGCACAGGCAGCAAGCACAGGCAGCGCAGCAAGCACAGGCAGCAAGCACAGACAGCACAGCAAGCACAGGCAGCACAGCAAACACAGGCAGCAAGCACAGGCAGCACAGCAAGCACAGGCAGCAAGCACAGGCAGCAAGCACAGGCAGCACAGCAAGCACAGGCAGCAGAGCAAGCACAGGCAGCAAGCACAGGCAGCAAGCACAGGTAGCACAGCAAGCACAGGCAGCAAGCACAGGCAGCAAGCACAGGCAGCAAGCACAGGCAGCACAGGCAGCACAGCAAGCACAGGCAGCAAGCACAGGCAGCAAGCACAGGCAGCACAGCAAGCACAGGCAGCAGAGCAAGCACAGGCAGCAAGCACAGGCAGCAAGCACAGGTAGCACAGCAAGCACAGGCAGCAAGCACAGGCAGTACAGCAAGCACAGGCAGCTCAGGCAGCACAGCAAGCACAGGCAGCAAGCACAGGCAGCACAGCAAGCACAGGCAGCAAGCAGAGGCAGCACAGCAAGCACAGGCAGCAAGCACAGGCAGCACAGCAAGCACAGGCAGCAAGCACAGACAGCACAGGCAGCACAGCAAGCACAGGCAGCAAGCACAGGCAGCAAGCACAGGCAGCACAGCAAGCACAGGCAGCAAGCACAGGCAGCAAGCACAGGCAGCACAGCAAGCAGAGGCAGCACAGCAAGCACAGGCAGCAAGCACAGGCAGCACAGCAAGCACAGGCAGCAGAGCAAGCACAGGCAGCAAGCACAGGCAGCAAGCACAGGTAGCACAGCAAGCACAGGCAGCAAGCACAGGCAGAAAGCACAGGCAGCACAGCAAGCACAGGCAGTACAGCAAGCACAGGCAGCACAACAAGCACAGGCGGCACAGCAAGCACAGCAAGCACAGGCAGCAAGCACAGGCAGCACAGCAAGCACAGGCAACACAGCAAGCACAGGCAGCACAACAAGCACAGGCGGCACAGCAAGCACAGCAAGCACAGGCAGCAAGCACAGGCAGCACAGCAAGCACAGGCAGCACAGCAAGCACAGGCATGTTAGAAACCCGCAAAATAGCTCGATGAGATGTGTTCGTTTTAGCGATTCTGGGGGAAGTGCAGAGGGGTCAAGCTCCGTCCTCTTTCCAACAGGCAAAGCCTGCTCCGATCTTCGGCGAGATTCCTCCTCGCATTTGTTAACAATGCTTACTCTTACTGAGACGCAGGTCAATGCACCGGCCGCCGAGGTAAACATATGATCCGCGACTCTCGGCGCCTCCAAAAACAGGTGACACAGCAACGCACTGTCGTGTGCCACTGTCGAATTACCGCGTGTTATGGGCAAAATCAAATGCATCGCTAACAGGCAGCACAGCAAGTACAGGCAGTACAGCAAGCACAGGCCGCACAGCAAGTACAGGCAGCAAGCACAGGCAGCACAGCAAGCACAGCAAGCACACGCAACAAGCACAGGCAACAAGCACAGGCAGCACAGCAAGCACAGGCAGCACAGTAAGCACAGGCAGCTTGCACAGGCAGCATAGCAAGCACAGCAAGCACAGGCAGCAAGCACAGGCAGCACAGAAAGCACAGGCAGCAAGCACAGGCAGCACAGCAAGCACAGGCAGCACAACAAGCACAGGCAGCACAGCAAGCACAGCAAGCACACGCAACAAGCACAGGCAACAAGCACAGGCAGCACAGCAAGCACAGGCAGCACAGTAAGCACAGGCAGCTTGCACAGGCAGCATAGCAAGCACAGCAAGCACAGGCAGCAAGCACAGGCAGCACAGAAAGCACAGGCAGCAAGCACAGGCAGCACAGCAAGCACAGGCAGCACAGCAAGCACAGGCAGCACAACAAGCACAGGCGGCACAGCAAGCACAGGCAGCAAGCACAGGCAGCACAGCAAGCACAGGCAGCAAGCACAGGCAGCACAGCAAGCGCAGGCAGCACAGAAAGCACAGGCAGCAAGCACAGGCAGCACAGCAAGCACAGGCAGCACAGCAAGCACAGGCAGCAGAGCAAGCACAGGCAGCAAGCGCTGGCAGCATAGAAAGCAGAGGCAGCAAGCACAGGCAGCAAGCACAGGCAGCACAGCAAGCACATGCAGTACAGCAAGCACAGGCAGCACAACAAGCACAGGCAGCACAACAAGCACAGGCGGCACAGCAAGCACAGCAAGCACAGGCAGCAAGCACAGGCAGCACAGGCAGCACAGCAAGCACAGGCAGCAAGCACAGGCAGCAAGCACAGGCAGCACAGCAAGCACAGGCAGCAAGCAAAGGCAGCACAGCAAGCACAGGCAGCAAGCACAGGCAGCACAGCAAGCACAGGCAGCAAGCACAGGCAGCACAGCAAGCACAGGCAGCAAGCACAGGCAGCACAGGCAGCACAGCAAGCACAGGCAGCACAGGCAGCACAGCAAGCACAGGCAGCACAGGCAGCAAGCACAGGCAGCACAGCAAGCACAGGCAGCACATCAAGTACAGCAAGCACAGGCAGCACAGCACAGGCAGCACAGCAAGCACAGGCAGCACAGCACAGGCAGCACAGCAAGCACAGGCAGCAAGCACAGGCAGCACAGCAAGCACAGGCAGCAAGCACAGGCAGCACAGCAAGCACAGGCAGCAAGCACAGGCAGCACAGGCAGCACAGCAAGCACAGGCAGCACAGGCAGCAAGCACAGGCAGCACAGCAAGCACAGGCAGCACAGCAAGCACAGGCAGCAAGCACAGACAGCATAGCAAGCACAGGCAGCAAGCACAGGCAGCAAGCACAGGCAGCACAGCAAGCACAGGCAGATAGCACAGACAGCACAGCAGGCACAGGCAGCTTGCACAGGCAGCATAGCAAGCACAGACAGCAAGCACAGGCAGCAAGCAGAGACAGCACAGGAACCACAGGCAGCACAGCAAGCACAGGCAGCACAGGCAGCAAGCACAGGCAGCACAGGCAGCAAGCACAGGCAGCAAGCACAGGCAGCGCAGCAAGCACAGGCAGCAAGCACAGACAGCACAGCAAGCACAGGCAGCACAGCAAACACAGGCAGCAAGCACAGGCAGCACAGCAAGCACAGGCAGCAAGCACAGGCAGCAAGCACAGGCAGCACAGCAAGCACAGGCAGCAGAGCAAGCACAGGCAGCAAGCACAGGCAGCAAGCACAGGTAGCACAGCAAGCACAGGCAGCAAGCACAGGCAGCAAGCACAAGCAGCAAGCACAGGCAGCACAGGCAGCACAGGCAGCACAGCAAGCACAGGCAGCAAGCACAGGCAGCAAGCACAGGCAGCACAGCAAGCACAGGCAGCAGAGCAAGCACAGGCAGCAAGCACAGGCAGCAAGCACAGGTAGCACAGCAAGCACAGGCAGCAAGCACAGGCAGTACAGCAAGCACAGGCAGCTCAGGCAGCACAGCAAGCACAGGCAGCAAGCACAGGCAGCACAGCAAGCACAGGCAGCAAGCAGAGGCAGCACAGCAAGCACAGGCAGCAAGCACAGGCAGCACAGCAAGCACAGGCAGCAAGCACAGACAGCACAGGCAGCACAGCAAGCACAGGCAGCAAGCACAGGCAGCAAGCACAGGCAGCACAGCAAGCACAGGCAGCAAGCACAGGCAGCAAGCACAGGCAGCACAGCAAGCAGAGGCAGCACAGCAAGCACAGGCAGCAAGCACAGGCAGCACAGCAAGCACAGGCAGCAGAGCAAGCACAGGCAGCAAGCACAGGCAGCAAGCACAGGTAGCACAGCAAGCACAGGCAGCAAGCACAGGCAGAAAGCACATGCAGCACAGCAAGCACAGGCAGTACAGCAAGCACAGGCAGCACAACAAGCACAGGCGGCACAGCAAGCACAGCAAGCACAGGCAGCAAGCACAGGCAGCACAGCAAGCACAGGCAGCACAGCAAGCACAGGCAGCACAACAAGCACAGGCGGCACAGCAAGCACAGGCAGCAAGCACAGGCAGCACAGCAAGCACAGGCAGCAAGCACAGGCAGCACAGCAAGCACAGGCAGCAAGCACAGGCAGCACAGGCAGCACAGCAAGCACAGGCAGCACAGGCAGCACAGCAAGCACAGGCAGCACAGGCAGCAAGCACAGGCAGCACATCAAGTACAGCAAACACAGGCAGCACAGCACAGGCAGCACAGGCAGCAAGCACAGGCAGCACAGCACAGGCAGCACAGCAAGCACAGGCAGCAAGCACAGGCAGCACAGCAAGCACAGGCAGCAAGCACAGGCAGCACAGGCAGCACAGCAAGCACAGGCAGCACAGGCAGCAAGCACAGGCAGCACAGCAAGCACAGGCAGCAAGCACAGGCAGCACAGCAAGCACAGGCAGCAAGCACAGGCAGCACAGCCAGCACAGGCAGATAGCACAGACAGCACAGCAGGCACAGGCAGCTTGCACAGGCAGCACAGCAAGCACAGGCAGCAAGCACAGGCAGCACACCAAGTACAGGCAGCACAGCAAGCACAGGCAGCAAGCACAGGCAGCAAAGCAAGCACAGCCAGCAAGCACAGGCAGCAAGCACAGGCAGCACACCAAGCACAGGCAGCACAGCAAGCACAGGCAGCACAGCAAGCACAGGCAGCAAGCACAGGCAGCACAGCAAGCACAGGCATGTTAGAAACCCGCAAAATAGCTCGACGAGATGTGTTCGTTTTAGCGATTCTGGGGGAAGTGCAGAGGGGTCAAGCTCCGTCCTCTTTCCAACAGGAAAACCCTGCTCCGATCATCGGCGAGATTCACTCTCGCATTTGTTAACAATGCTTACTCTTACTGAGACGCAGGTCAATGCACCGGCCGCCGAGGTAAACATATGATCCGCGACTCTCGGCGCCTCCAAAAACAGGTGACACAGCATCGCACTGTCGTGTGCCACTGTCGAATTACCGCGTGTTATGGGCGAAATCAAATGCATCGCTAACAGGCAGCACAGCAAGCACAGGCAGCATAGCTAGCACAGGCAGCAAGCACAGGCAGCACAGCAAGCACAGGCAGCAAGCACAGGCAGCACAGCAAGCACAGGCAGCACAGCAAGCACAGGCAGCATAGCTAGCACAGGCAGCAAGCACAGGCAGCAAGCACAAGCAGCACAGCAAGCACAGGCAGCACAGCAAGCACAGGCAGCACAGAAAGCACAGGCAGCAAGCACAGGCAGCAAGCACAGGCAGCACAGGTAGCACAGCAAGCACAGGCAGCAAGCACAGGCAGCACAGCAAGCACAGGCAGCAAGGACAGGCAGCACAGCAAGCACAGGCAGCAAGCACAGGCAGCACAGGCAGCATAGCAAGCACAGGCAGCAAGGACAGGTAGCACAGCAAGCACAGGCAGCAAGCACAGGCAGCAAGCACAGGCAGCACAGCAAGCACAGCCAGCACAGCAAGCACAGCCAGCACAGCAAGCACAGGCAGCAAGCACAGGCAGTACAGGCAGCAAGCACAGGCAGTACAGGCAGCAGAGCAAGCACAGGCAGCACAGGCAGCAAGCACAGGCAGCACAGCAAGCACAGGCAGCACAGCAAGTACAGCAAGCACAGGCAGCAAGCACAGGCAGCATAGCAAGCACAGCAAGCACAGGCAGCAAGCACAGGCAGCACAGCAAGCACAGGCAGCACAGCAAGCACAGGCAGCATAGCAAGCACAGCAAGCACAGGCAGCAAGCACAGGCAGCACACCAAGCACAGGCAGCACAGCGAGCACAGGCAGCAAGCACAGGCAGCACACCAAGCACAGGCAGCACAACAAGCGCAGGCAGTAAGCACAGGCAGCACAGCAAGCACAGGCAGCAAGCACAGGCAGCACACCAAGCACAGGCAGCACAGCAAGCACAGGCAGCAAGCACAGGCAGCACAGCAAGCACAGGCAGCAAGCACAGGCAGCACAGGCAGCAAGCACAGGCAGCACAGCAAGCACAGGCAGCACAGCAAGTACAGCAAGCACAGGCAGCACAGCAAGCACAGGCAGCACAGCAAGCACAGGCAGCATAGCAAGCACAGCAAGCACAGGCAGCAAGCACAGGCAGCACACCAAGCACAGGCAGCACAGCGAGCACAGGCAGCAAGCACAGGCAGCACACCAAGCACAGGCAGCACAGCAAGCGCAGGCAGTAAGCACAGGCAGCACAGCAAGCACAGGCAGCAAGCACAGGCAGTACACCAAGCACAGGCAGCACAGCGAGCACAGGCAGCAAGCACAGGCAGCACACCAAGCACAGGCAGCACAGCAAGCACAGCAAGCACACGCAACAAGCACAGGCAACAAGCACAGGCAGCACAGCAAGCACAGGCAGCACAGTAAGCACAGGCAGCTTGCACAGGCAGCATAGCAAGCACAGCAAGCACAGGCAGCAAGCACAGGCAGCACAGAAAGCACAGGCAGCAAGCACAGGCAGCACAGCAAGCACAGGCAGCACAGCAAGCACAGGCAGCACAACAAGCACAGGCGGCACAGCAAGCACAGGCAGCAAGCACAGGCAGCACAGCAAGCACAGGCAGCAAGCACAGGCAGCACAGCAAGCGCAGGCAGCACAGAAAGCACAGGCAGCAAGCACAGGCAGCACAGCAAGCACAGGCAGCACAGCAAGCACAGGCAGCAGAGCAAGCACAGGCAGCAAGCGCTGGCAGCATAGAAAGCAGAGGCAGCAAAGGCAGCACAATAAGCACAGGCGGCACAGCAAGCACAGTAAGCACAGGCAGCAAGCACAGGCAGCACAGCAAGCACAGGCAGCAAGCACAGGCAGCACAGGCAGCAAGCACAGGCAGCAAGCACAGGCAGCTTGCACAGGCAGCATAGCAAGCACAGCAAGCACAGGCAGCACAGCAAGCACAGGCAGCACAGCAAGCACAGGCAGCAAGCAGAGGCAGCACAGCAAGCACAGGCAGCAAGCAGAGGCAGCACAGGAAGCACAGGCAGCACAGAAAGCACAGGCAGCAAGCACAGGCAGCACAGCAAGCACAGGCAGCAGAGCAAGCACAGGCAGCAAGCGCTGGCAGCATAGAAAGCAGAGGCAGCAAAGGCAGCACAATAAGCACAGGCGGCACAGCAAGCACAGTAAGCACAGGCAGCAAGCACAGGCAGCACAGCAAGCACAGGCAGCAAGCACAGCAAGCACAGGCAGCAAGCACAGCAAGCACAGGCAGCACAGGCAGCAAGCACAGGCAGCAAGCACAGGCAGCAAGCACAGGCAGCGCAGCAAGCACAGGCAGCACAGCAAGCACAGGCAGCGCAGCAAGCACAGGCAGCATAGCAACCACAGCAAGCACAGGCAGCACAGCAAGCACAGGCAGCACAGCACAGGCAGCACAGCAAGCACAGGCAGCACAGCAAGCACAGGCAGCAAGCAGAGGCAGCAAGCACACACAGCACAGCAAGCACAGGCAGCAAGCACAGGCAGCACAGCAAGCACAGGCAGCAAGCACAGGCAGCACAGCAAGCACAGGCAGCAAGCAAAGGCAGCACAGCAAGCACAGGCAGCACAGCAAGCACAGGCAGCAAGCACAGGCAGCACAGCAAGCACAGGCAGCAAGCACAGGCAGCACAGGCAGCACAGCAAGCACAGGCAGCACATGCAGCACAGCAAGCACAGGCAGCACAGGCAGCAAGCACAGGCAGCACAGCAAGCACAGGCAGCACATCAAGTACAGCAAGCACAGGCAGCACAGCACAGGCAGCACAGGCAGCAAGCACAGGCAGCACAGCAAGCACAGGCAGCACAGCACAGGCAGCACAGCAAGCACAGGCAGCAAGCACAGGCAGCACAGCAAGCACAGGCAGCAAGCACAGGCAGCACAGCAAGCACAGGCAGCAAGCATAGGCAGCACAGGCAGCACAGCAAGCACAGGCACCACAGGCAGCAAGCACAGGCAGCACAGCAAGCACAGGCAGCAAGCACAGGCAGCACAGCAAGCACAGGCAGCAAGCACCGGCAGCAAGCACAGGCAGCACAGCAAGCACAGGCAGATAGCACAGACAGCACAGCAGGCACAGGCAGCTTGCACAGGCAGCATAGCAAGCACAGCAAGCACAGACAGCAAGCACAGGCAGCAAGCACAGGCAGCACAGGAAGCACAGGCAGCACAGCAAGCACAGGCAGCACAACAAGCACAGGCGGCACAGTAAGCACAGGCAGCAAGCACAGTCAGCACATCAAGCACAGGCAGCACAGCAAGTACAGCAAGCACATGCAGCAAGCCCAGGCAGCACAGCAAGCACAGGCAGCACAGCAAGCACAGGCAACACAGTAAGCACAGGCAGCAAGCACAGGCAGCACACCAAGCACAGGCAGCAAGCACAGGCAGCACAGCAAGCACAGGCAGCTAGCACAGGCATGTTAGAAACCCGCAAAATAGCTCGACGAGATATGTTCGTTTTAGCGTTTCTGGGGGCAGTGCAGAGGGGTCAGGCTCCGTCCTCTTTCCAACAGGCAAAGGCTGCTCCGATCTTCGGCGAGATTCACTCTCGCATTTGTTTACAATGCTTACTCTTACTGAGACGCAGGTCAATGCACCGGCCGCCGAGGTAAACATATGATCCGCGACTCTCGGCGCCTCCAAAAACAGGTGACACAGCAACGCACTGTCATGTGCCACTGTCGAATTACCGCGTGTTATGGGCGAAATCAAATGCATCGCTAACAGGCAGCACAGCAAGTACAGGCAGCATAGCAAGCACAGGCAGCAAGCACAGGCAGCACAGCAAGCACAGGCAGCACAGCACAGGCAGCACAGCACAGGCAGCACAGCAAGCACAGGCAGCACAGCAAGCACAGGCAGCACAGCAAGCACAGGCAGCAAGCACAGGCAGCACAGCAAGCACAGGCAGCAAGCACCGGCAGCAAGCACAGGCAGCACAGCAAGCACAGGCAGATAGCACAGACAGCACAGCAGGCACAGGCAGCTTGCACAGGCAGCATAGCAAGCACAGCAAGCACAGACAGCAAGCACAGGCAGCAAGCACAGGCAGCACAGGAAGCACAGGCAGCACAGCAAGCACAGGCAGCACAACAAGCACAGGCGGCACAGTAAGCACAGGCAGCAAGCACAGTCAGCACATCAAGCACAGGCAGCACAGCAAGTACAGCAAGCACAGGCAGCAAGCCCAGGCAGCACAGCAAGCACAGGCAGCACAGCAAGCACAGGCAACACAGTAAGCACAGGCAGCAAGCACAGGCAGCACAGCAAGCACAGGCAGCAAGCACAGGCAGCACACCAAGCACAGGCAGCAAGCACAGGCAGCACAGCAAGCACAGGCAGCTAGCACAGGCATGTTAGAAACCCGCAAAATAGCTCGACGAGATATGTTCGTTTTAGCGTTTCTGGGGGAAGTGCAGAGGGGTCAAGCTCCGTCCTCTTTCCAACAGGCAAACCCTGCTCCGATCATCGGCGAGATTCACTCTCGCATTTGCTAACAATGCTTACTCTTACTGAGACGCAGGTCAATGCACCGGCCGCCGAGGTAAACATATGATCCGCGACTCTCGGCGCCTCCAAAAACAGGTGACACAGCAACGCACTGTCGTGTGCCACTGTCGAATTACCGCGTGTTATGGGCGAAATCAAATGCATCGCTAACAGGCAGCACAGCAAGCACAGGCAGCACAGCAAGCACAGGCAGCAAGCACAGGCAGCACAGCAAGCACAGGCAGCAAGCACAGGCAGCACAGGCAGCAAGCACAGGCAGCACAGCAAGCACAGGCAGCACAGCAAGCACAGGCAGCACAGCAAGTACAGCAAGCACAGGCAGCACAGCAAGCACAGGCAGCAAGCACAAGCAGCACAGCAAGCACAGGCAGCAAGCACAGGCAGCACACCAAGCACAGGCAGCACAGCAAGCACAGGCAGCAAGCAAAGGCAGCACACCAAGCACAGGCAGCACAGCAAGCACAGGCAGCTTGCACAGGCAGCATAGCAAGCACAGCAAGCACAGGCAGCACAGCAAGCACAGGCAGCAAGCACAGGCAGCACAGCAAGCACAGGCAGCTTGCACAGGCAGCATAGCAAGCACAGCAAGCACAGGCAGCAAGCACAGGCAGCACAGCATGCACAGGCAGCAAGCACAGGCAGCACAGCAAGCGAAGGGCAGCAAGCACAGGCAGCACAGCAAGCACAGGCAGCACAGCAAGCACAGGCAGCAAGGACAGGCAGCACAGCAAGCACAGGCAGCAAGCACAGGCATGTTAGAAACCCGCAAAATAGCTCGACGAGATGTGTTCGTTTTAGCGATTCTGGGGGAAGTGCAGAGGGGTCAAGCTCCGTCCTCTTTCCAACAGGCAAACCCTGCTCCGATCTTCGGCGAGATTCACTCTCGCATTTGTTAACAATGCTTACTCTTACTGAGACGCAGGTCAATGCACCGGCCGCCGAGGTAAACATATGATCCGCGACTCTCGGCGCCTCCAAAAACAGGTGACACAGCAACGCACTGTCGTGTGCCACTGTCGAATTACCGCGTGTTATGGGCGAAATCAAATGCATCGCTAACAGGCAGCACAGCAAGCACAGGCAGCAAGCACAGGCAGCGCAGCAAGCACAGGCAGCAAGCACAGGCAGCAAGCACAGGCAGCAAGCACAGGCAGCAAGCACACGCAGCACAGCAAGCACAGGCAGCAAGGACAGGCAGCACAGAAAGCACAGGCAGCAAGCACAGGCAGCAAGCACAGGCAGCACAGCAAGCACAGGCAGCATAGCAAGCACAGGCAGCAAGGACAGGCAGCACAGCAAGCACAGGCAGCAAGCACAGGCAGCAAGCACAGGCAGCAAGCACAGGCAGCACAGCAAGCACAGGCAGCAAGCACAGGCTGCACAGCAAGCACAGGCAGCACAGCAAGCACAGGCAGCAAGCACAGGCAGCACAGCAAGCACAGGCAGCAAGCACAGGCAGCACACCAAGCACAGGCAGCACAGCAAGTACAGGCAACACAGTAAGCACAGGCAGCAAGCACAGGCAGCACAGCAAGCACAGGCAGCAAGCACAGGCAGCACAGCAAGCACAGGCAGTAAGCACAGGCAGCACAGCGAGCACAGGCAGCACAGCAAGCACAGGCAGCTTGCACAGGCAGCATAGCAAGCACAGCAAGCACAGGCAGCAAGCACAGGCAGCACAGCAAGCACGGGCAGCAAGCACAGGCAGCACAGCAAGTACAGCAAGCCCAGGCAGCACAGCAAGCACAGGCAGCAAGCACAGGCAGCACAGCAAGCACAGGCAGCTAGCACAGGCATGTTAGAAACCCGCAAAATAGCTCGACGAGATATGTTCGTTTTAGCGTTTCTGGGGGCAGTGCAGAGGGGTCAAGCTCCGTCCTCTTTCCAACAGGCAAAGGCTGCTCCGATCTTCGGCGAGATTCACTCTCGCATTTGTTTACAATGCTTAATCTTACTGAGACGCAGGTCAATGCACCGGCCGCCGAGGTAAACATATGATCCGCGACTCTCGGCGCCTCCAAAAACAGGTGACACAGCAACGCACTGTCATGTGCCACTGTCGAATTACCGCGTGTTATGGGCGAAATCAAATGCATCGCTAACAGGCAGCACAGCAAGTACAGGCAGCATAGCAAGCACAGGCAGCAAGCACAGGCAGCACAGTAAGCACACGCAGCAAGCACAGGCAGCACAGCAAGCACAGGCAGCAAGCACAGGCAGCACAGCAAGCACAGGCAGCAAGCACAGGCAGCACATCAAGCACAGGCAGCACAGCAAGTACAGCAAGCACAGGCAGCACAGCAAGCACAGGCAACACAGTAAGCACAGGCAGCAAGTACAGGCAGCACAGCAAGCACAGGCAGCACAGCAAGCACAGGCAGCAAGCACAGGCAGCACACCAAGCACAGGCAGCAAGCACAGGCAGCACACCAAGTACAGGCAGCACAGCAAGCACAGGCAGCAAAGCAAGCACAGCCAGCAAGCACAGGCAGCAAGCACAGGCAGCACACCAAGCACAGGCAGCACAGCAAGCACAGGCAGCAAGCACAGGCAGCACAGCAAGCACAGGCAGTAAGCACAGGCAGCACAGCGAGCACAGGCAGCACAGCAAGCACAGGCAGCTTGCACAGGCAGCATAGCAAGCACAGCAAGCACAGGCAGCAAGCACAGGCAGCAAGCACCGGCAGCACAGCAAGCACAGGCAGCAAGCACAGGCAGCACAGCAAGTACAGCAAGCCCAGGCAGCACAGCAAGCACAGGCAGCAAGCACAGGCAACACAGCAAGCACAGGCAGCAAGAATAGGCAGCACAGCAAGCACAGGCAGCAAGCACAGGCATGTTAGAAACCCGCAAAATAGCTCGACGAGATGTGTTCGTTTTAGCGATTCTGGGGGAAGTGCAGAGGGGTCAAGCTCCGTCCTCTTTCCAACAGGCAAACCCTGCTCCGATCATCGGCGAGATTCACTCTCGCATTTGCTAACAATGCTTACTCTTACTGAGACGCAGGTCAATGCACCGGCCGCCGAGGTAAACATATGATCCGCGACTCTCGGCGCCTCCAAAAACAGGTGACACAGCAACGCACTGTCGTGTGCCACTGTCGAATTACCGCGTGTTATGGGCGAAATCAAATGCATCGCTAACAGGCAGCACAGCAAGCACAGGCAGCAAGCACAGGCAGCACAGCAAGCACAGGCAGCACAGCAAGCACAGGCAGCAAGCACAGGCAGCACAGCAAGCACAGGCAGCAAGCACAGGCAGCACAGGCAGCAAGCACAGGCAGCACAGCAAGCACAGGCAGCACAGCAAGTACAGCAAGCACAGGCAGCACAGCAAGCACAGGCAGCAAGCACAAGCAGCACAGCAAGCACAGGGAGCAAGCACAGGCAGCACACCAAGCACAGGCAGCACAGCAAGCACAGGCAGCAAGCAAAGGCAGCACACCAAGCACAGGCAGCACAGCAAGCACAGGCAGCAAGCACAGGCAGCACAGCAAGCACAGGCAGCTTGCACAGGCAGCATAGCAAGCACCGCAAGCACAGGCAGCACAGCAAGCACAGGCAGCACAGCAAGCACAGGCAGCTTGCACAGGCAGCATAGCAAGCACAGCAAGCACAGGCAGCAAGCACAGGCAGCACAGCAAGCACAGGCAGCAAGCACAGGCAGCACAGCAAGCACAGGCAGCAAGCACAGGCAGCACAGCAAGCACAGGCAGCACAGCAAGCACAGGCAGCAAGGACAGGCAGCACAGCAAGCACAGGCAGCAAGCACAGGCATGTTAGATACCCGCAAAATAGCTCGACGAGATGTGTTCGTTTTAGCGATTCTGGGGGAAGTGCAGAGGGGTCAAGCTCCGTCCTCTTTCCAACAGGCAAACCCTGCTCCGATCTTCGGCGAGATTCACTCTCGCATTTGTTAACAATGCTTACTCTTACTGAGACGCAGGTCAATGCACCGGCCGCCGAGGTAAACATATGATCCGCGACTCTCGGCGCCTCCAAAAACAGGTGACACAGCAACGCACTGTCGTGTGCCACTGTCGAATTACCGCGTGTTATGGGCGAAATCAAATGCATCGCTAACAGGCAGCACAGCAAGCACAGGCAGCAAGCACAGGCAGCGCAGCAAGCACAGGCAGCAAGCACAGGCAGCAAGCACAGGCAGCACAGCAAGCACAGGCAGCAAGCACAGGCAGCACAGCAAGCACAGGCAGCAAGCACACGCAGCAAGCACACGCAGCACAGCAAGCACAGGCAGCACAGCAAGTACAGCAAGCACAGGCAGCAAGCACAGGCAGCACAGCAAGCACAGGCAACAAGCACAGGCAGCACAGCAAGCACAGCAAGCACAGGCAGCACAGCAAGCACAGGCAGCACAGCAAGCACAGGCAGCAAGCACAGCAAGCACAGGCAGCACAGGCAGCAAGCACAGGCAGCACAGCAAGCACAGGCAGCAAGCACAGGCAGCTCAGGCAGCACAACAAGCACAGGCAGCAAGCACAGGAAGCACAGCAAGCACAGGCAGCAAGCAGAGGCAGCAAGCACAGGCAGCACAGCAAGCACAGGCAGCAAGCACAGGCAGCAAGCACAGGCAGCACAGCAAGCAGAGGCAGCACAGCAAGCACAGGCAGCAAGCACAGGCAGCACAGCAAGCACAGGCGGCACAGCAAGCACAGGCAGCAAGCACAGGCATTACAGCAAGCACAGGCAGCACAGCACAAGCAGCGCAGCAAGCACAGGCTGCACAGCAAGCACATGCAGCAAGCACAGGCAGCACAGCAAGCACAGGCAGCAAGCACGGGCAGCACAGCAAGCGCAGGCAGCACAGCAAGCACAGGCAGCAAGCACAGGCAGCACAGCAAGCACAGGCAGCAAGCACAGGCAGCACAGCAAGCACAGGCAGCAAGCACAGGCAACACAGCAAGCACAGGCAGCAAGCACAGGCAGCAAGCACAGGCAGCACAGCAAGCACAGGCAGCAAGCACAGGCAGCATAGCAAGCACAGCAAGTACAGGCAGCACAGCAAGCACAGGCAGCAAGCACAGGCAGCACAGCAAGCACAGGCCGCAAGCACAGGCAGCACAGCAAGCACAGGCAGCAAGCACGGGCAGCACAGCAAGCACAGGCAGCACAGCAAGGCAGCACAGCAAGCACAGGCAGCAAGCACAGGCAGCACAGCAAGCACAGGCAGCAAGCACAGGCAACACAGCAAGCACAGGCAGCAAGCACAGGCAGCACAGCAAGCACAGGCAGCAAGCACAGGCAGCATAGCAAGCACAGCAAGCACAGGCAGCACAGCAAGCACAGGCAGCAAGCACAGGCAGCACAGCGAGCACAGGCCGCAAGCACAGGCAGCACAGCAAGCACATGCAGCAAGCACAGGCAGCACACCAAGCACAGGCAGCACACCAAGCACAGGCAGCACAGCAAGCACAGGCAGCAAGCACAGGCAGCACAGCAAGCACAGGCAGCACAACAAGCACAGGCAGCAAGCACAGGCAGCAAGCACAGGCAGCACAGCAAGCACAGGCAGCAAGCACAGGCAGCACAGCAAGCACAGGCAGCACAGTAAGCAAAGGCAGCTTGCACAGGCAGCATAGCAAGCACAGCAAACACAGGCAGCAAGCACAGGCAGCACAGCAAGCGCAGGCAGCACAGCAAGCACAGGCAGCAAGCACAGCAAGCACAGGCAGCAAGCACAGGCAGCAAGCACAGGCAGCACAGCAAGCACAGGCAGCACAGCACAGGCTGCAAGCACTGGCAGCAAGCACAGGCAGCACAGCAAGCACAGGCAGCAAGCACAGGCAGCACAGCAAGCACAGGCAGCACAGCACAGGCTGCACAGCAAGGACAGGTAGCACAGCAAGCACAGGCAGCAAGCACAGGCAGCACATCAAGCACAGGCAGCACATCAAGCACAGGCAGCACAGCAAGTACAGCAAGCAGAGGCAGCAAGCACAGGCAGCACAGCAAGCACAGGCAGCAAGCACAGGCAGCACAGCAAGTACAGGCAGCAAGCACAGGCAGCACACCAAGCATAGGCAACACAGTAAGCACAGGCAGCACAGCAAGCACAGCAAGCACTGGCAGCAAGCACACTCAGCACAGCAAGCACAGGCAGCACAGCAAGCACAGGCAGCAAGCACAGGCAGCACAGCAAGCACAGGCAGCAAGCACAGGCAGCACAGCAAGCACAGGCAGCAAGCACAGGCAGCACAGCAAGCACAGGCAGCAAGCACAGGCAGCACAGCAAGCACAGGCAGCAAGCACAGGCAGCTCAGGCAGCACAGCAAGCACAGGCAGCAAGCACAGGCAGCACAGCAAGCAGAGGCAGCACAGCAAGCACAGGCAGCAAGCACAGGCAGCATAGCAAGCACAGCAAGCACAGGCAGCAAGCACAGGCAGCACAGCAAGCACAGGCAGCACAACAAGCACAGGCAGCAAGCACAGGCAGCAAGCACAGGCAGCACAGCAAGCAAAGCAGCACTGCAAGCACAGCAAGCACAGGCAGCAAGCACAGGCAGCACACCAAGCACAGGCAGCAAGCACAGGCAGCACAGCAAACACAGGCAGCTAGCACAGGCATGTTAGAAACCCGCAAAATAGCTCGACGAGATGTGTTCGTTTTAGCGATTCTGGGGGAAGTGCAGAGGGGTCAAGCTCCGTCCTCTTTCCAACAGGCAAAGCCTGCTCCGATCTTCGGCGAGATTCACTCTCGCATTTGTTTACAATGCTTACTCTTACTGAGACGCAGGTCAATGCACCGGCCGCCGAGGTAACCATATGATCCGCGACTCTCGGCGCCTCCAAAAACAGGTGACACAGCAACGCACTGTCGTGTGCCACTGTCGAATTACCGCGTGTTATGGGCGAAATCAAATGCATCGCTAACAGGCAGCACAGCAAGCACAGGCAGCAAGCACAGGCAGCGCAGCAAGCACGGGCAGCACAGCAAGCACAGGCAGCAAGCACAGACAGCACAGCAAGCACAGGCAGCAAGCACAGGCAGCACAGCAAGCACAGGCGGCACAGCAAGCACAGGCAGCAAGCACAGGCAGCACAGGCGGCAAGCACAGGCAGCAAGCACAGGCAGCAAGCAGAGGCAGCAAGCACAGGCAGCAAGCACAGACAGCACAGCAAGCACAGGCAGCAAGCACAGGCAGCACAGCAAGCACAGGCAGCAAGCACAGGCAGCACAGCAAGCACAGGCAGCACAGCAAGCACAGGCAGCACAGCAAGCACAGGCAGCACAGCAAGCACAGGCAGCAAGCACAGGCATGTTAGAAACCCGCAAAATAGCTCTACGAGATGTGTTCGTTTTAGCGATTCTGGGGGATGTGCAGAGGGGTCAAGCTCCGTCCTCTTTCCAACAGGCAAAGCCTGCTCCAATCTTCGACGAGATTCACTCTCGCATTTGTTTACAATGCTTACTCTTACTGAGACGCAGGTCAGTGCACCGGCCGCCGAGGTAAACATATGATCCGCGACTCTCGGCGCCTCCAAAAACAGGTGACACAGCAACGCACTGTCGTGTGCCACTGTCGAATTACCGCGTGTTATGGGCGAAATCAAATGCATCGCTAACAGGCAGCACAGCAAGCACAGGCAGCACAGCAAGCACAGGCAGCAATCACAGGCAGCACAGCAAGCACAGGCAGCACAGCAAGCAGAGGCAAGAAGCACAGGCAGCACAGCAAGCACAGGCAGCAGGCACAGGCAGCACAGCAAGCACAAACAGCAAACACAGGCAGCACAGCAAACACAGGCAGCACAGCTAGCACAAACAGCAAGCACAGACAGCACAGCAAGCACAGGCAGCAAGCACAGGCAGCACAGCAAGCACAGGCAGAACAGCAAGCACAGGCAGCAAGCACAGGCAGCACCGCAAGAACAGGCAGCAAGCACAGGCAGCACAGCAAGCACAGGCAGCAAGCACAGGCAGCACAGCAAGCACAGGCAGCAAGCACAGGCAGCACAGCAAACACAGGCAGCACAGCAAGCACAGGCAGCAAGCACAGGCAGCACAGCAAGCACAGGCAGCAAGCAAATGCAGCACAGCAAGCACAGGCAGCAAGCACAGGCAGCACACCAAGCACAGGCAGCACAGCAAGCACAGACAGCAAGCACAGGCAGCGCAGCAAGCACAGGCAGCAAGCACAGGCATGTTAGAAACCCGCAAAATAGCTCGACGAGATGTGTTCGTTTTAGCGATTCTGGGGGAAGTGCAGAGGGGTCAAGCTCCGTCCTCTTTCCAACAGGCAAAGCCTGCTCCGATCTTCGGCGAGATTCACTCTCGCATTTGTTTACAATGCTTACTCTTACTGAGACGCAGGTCAATGCACCGGCCGCCGAGATAAACATATGATCCGCGACTCTCGGCGCCTCCAAAACAGCTGACACAGCAACGCACTGTCGTGTGCCACTGTCGAATTACCGCGTGTTATGGGCGAAATCAAATGCATCGCTAACAGGCAGCACAGCAAGCACAGGCAGCACAGCAAGCACAGGCAGCAAGCGCAGGCAGCACAGCAGGCACAGGCAGCACAGCAAGCACAGGCAGCAAGCACAGGCAGCACAGCACAGGCAGCAAGCACAGGCAGCACAGCACAGGCAGCACAGCACAGGCAGCACAGCAAGCACAGGCAGCACAGGCAGCACAGCAAGCACAGGCAGCATGCACAGGCAGCACAGCAAGCACAGGCAGCACAGCAAGCATAGGCAGCAAGCACAGGCAGCACAGCAAGCACAGGCAGCAAGCGCAGGCAGCACAGCAGACACAGGCAGCACAGCAAGCACAGGCAGCACAGCAAGCATAGGCAGCAAGCACAGGCAGCACAGCAAGCACAGGCAGCAAGCACAGGCAGCACAGCAGACACAGGCAGCGCAGTAAGCACAGCAAGCACAGCAAGCACAGGTAGCACAGCAAGCACAGGCAGCACAGGCAGCAAGCACAGGCAGCAAGCACAGGCAGCACAGACAGCACAGGCAGCACAGCAAGCACAGGCAACACAGCAAGCACAGGCGGCACAACAAGCACAGGCAGCAAGCACAGACAGCACAGCAAGCACAGGCAGCAAGCACAGGCAGCACAGCAAGCACAGGCAGCAAGCACAGGCAGCAAGCACAGGCAGCACAGCAAGCACAGGCAGCAAGCGCAGGCAGCACAGCAGGCACAGGCAGCACAGCAAGCACAGCAAGCACAGGCAGCAAGCACAGGCAGCACAGCACAGGCAGCAAGCACAGGCAGCACAGCACAGGCAGCACAGCACAGGCAGCACAGCAAGCACAGGCAGCACAGCAAGCACAGGCAGCATGCACAGGCAGCACAGCAAGCACAGGCAGCACAGCAAGCATAGGCAGCAAGCACAAGCAGCACAGCAAGCACAGGCAGCAAGCGCAGGCAGCACAGCAGACACAGGCAGCACAGCAAGCATAGGCAGCAAGCACAGGCAGCACAGCAAGCACAGGCAGCAAGCGCAGGCAGCACAGCAAGCACAGGCAGCAAGCACAGGCAGCACAGCAAGCACAGGCAGCACAGCAAGCACAGGCAGCAAGCACAGGCATGTTAGAAACCAGCAAAATAGCTCGACGAGATGTGTTCGTTTTAGCGATTCTGGGGGAAGTGCAGAGGGGTCAAGCTCCGTCCTCTTTCCAAAAGGCAAAGCCTGCTCCGATCTTCGGCGAGATTAACTCTCGCATTTATTTACAATGCTTACTCTTACTGAGACGCAGGTCAATGCACCGGCCGCCGAGGTAAACATATGATCCGCGACTCTCGGCGCCTCCAAAAACAGGTGACACAGCAACGCACTGTCGTGTGCCACTGTCGAATTACCGCGTGTTATGGGCGAAATCAAATGCATCGCTAACTGGCAGCACAGCAAGCATAGGCAGCACAGCAAGCACAGCCAGCACAGCCAGCACAGGCAGCACAACACAGGCAGCACAGCAAGCACAGGCAGCACAGCAAGCACAGGCAGCAAGCACAGGCAGCACAGAAAGCACAGGCAGCAAGCGCAGGCAGCAAATCAGGCACAGGCAGCACAGCAAGCACAGAAAGCACAGGCAGCAAGCACAGGCAGCACAGCAAGCACAGGCAGCAAGCAGAGGCAGCATAGCAAGCTGAGGCAGCACAGAAAGCACAGGCAACACAGCAAGCACAGGCAGCACAGCAAGCACAGGCGGCACAGCAAGCACAGGCAGCACAGGCAGCACAGCAAGCACAGACAGCAAGCACAGGCAGCACAGCAAGCACAGGCAGCACAGGCAGCAAGCACAGGCATGTTAGAAACCCGCAAAATAGATCGACGAGATGTCTTCGTTTTAGCGATTCTGGGGGAAGTGCAGAGGGGTCAAGCTCCGTCCTCTTTCCAACAGGCAAAGCCTGCTCCGATCTTCGGCGAGATTCACTCTCGCATTTGTTTACAATGCTTACTCTTACTGAGACGCAGGTCAATGCACCGGCCGCCGAGGTAAACATATGATCCGCGACTCTCGGCGCCTCCAAAAACAGGTGACACAGCAACGCACTGTCGTGTGCCACTGTCGAATTACCGCGTGTTATGGGCGAAATCAAATGCATCGCTAACAGGCAGCACAGCAAGCACAGGCAGCAAGCACAGGCAGCACAGCAAGCACAGGCAGCAAGCACAGGCAGCACAGCAAGCACAGGCAGCACAGCAAGTACAGCAAGCACAGGCAGCAAGCACAGGCAGCACAGCAAGCACAGGCAGCAAGCACAGGCAGCACAGCAAGCACAGGCAGCAAGCACAGGCAACACAGTAAGCACAGGCAGCAAGCACAGGCAGCACAGCAAGCACAGGCAGCTTGCACAGGCAGCATAGCAAGCACAGGCAGCACAGCAAGCACAGGCAGCAAGCACAGGCAGCAAGCGCAGGCAGCACAGCAAGCACAGGCAGCAAGCACAGGCAGCACAACAAGCACAGGCAGCAAGCACAGGCAGCACAGGCAGCACAGCAAGTACAGCAAGCACAGGCAGCAAGCACAGGCAGCACAGCAAGCACAGGCAGCAAGCACAGGCAGCACAGCAAGCACAGGCAGCAAGCACCGGCAGCAAGCACAGGCAGCACAGCAAGCACAGGCAGATAGCACAGACAGCACAGCAGGCACAGGCAGCTTGCACAGGCAGCATAGCAAGCACAGCAAGCACAGACAGCAAGCACAGGCAGCAAGCACAGGCAGCACAGGAAGCACAGGCAGCACAGCAAGCACAGGCAGCACAACAAGCACAGGCGGCACAGTAAGCACAGGCAGCAAGCACAGTCAGCACATCAAGCACAGGCAGCACAGCAAGTACAGCAAGCACATGCAGCAAGCCCAGGCAGCACAGCAAGCACAGGCAGCACAGCAAGCACAGGCAACACAGTAAGCACAGGCAGCAAGCACAGGCAGCACACCAAGCACAGGCAGCAAGCACAGGCAGCACAGCAAGCACAGGCAGCTAGCACAGGCATGTTAGAAACCCGCAAAATAGCTCGACGAGATATGTTCGTTTTAGCGTTTCTGGGGGCAGTGCAGAGGGGTCAGGCTCCGTCCTCTTTCCAACAGGCAAAGGCTGCTCCGATCTTCAGCGAGATTCACTCTCGCATTTGTTTACAATGCTTACTCTTACTGAGACGCAGGTCAATGCACCGGCCGCCGAGGTAAACATATGATCCGCGACTCTCGGCGCCTCCAAAAACAGGTGACACAGCAACGCACTGTCATGTGCCACTGTCGAATTACCGCGTGTTATGGGCGAAATCAAATGCATCGCTAACAGGCAGCACAGCAAGTACAGGCAGCATAGCAAGCACAGGCAGCAAGCACAGGCAGCACAGCAAGCACAGGCAGCACAGCACAGGCAGCACAGCACAGGCAGCACAGCAAGCACAGGCAGCACAGCAAGCACAGGCAGCAAGCACAGGCAGCAAGCACCGGCAGCAAGCACAGGCAGCACAGCAAGCACAGGCAGATAGCACAGACAGCACAGCAGGCACAGGCAGCATAGCAAGCACAGCAAGCACAGACAGCAAGCACAGGCAGCAAGCACAGGCAGCACAGGAAGCACAGGCAGCACAGCAAGCACAGGCAGCACAACAAGCACAGGCGGCACAGTAAGCACAGGCAGCAAGCACAGTCAGCACATCAAGCACAGGCAGCACAGCAAGTACAGCAAGCACAGGCAGCAAGCCCAGGCAGCACAGCAAGCACAGGCAGCACAGCAAGCACAGGCAACACAGTAAGCACAGGCAGCAAGCACAGGCAGCACAGCAAGCACAGGCAGCAAGCACAGGCAGCACACCAAGCACAGGCAGCAAGCACAGGCAGCACAGCAAGCACAGGCAGCTAGCACAGGCATGTTAGAAACCCGCAAAATAGCTCGACGAGATATGTTCGTTTTAGCGTTTCTGGGGGAAGTGCAGAGGGGTCAAGCTCCGTCCTCTTTCCAACAGGCAAACCCTGCTCCGATCATCGGCGAGATTCACTCTCGCATTTGCTAACAATGCTTACTCTTACTGAGACGCAGGTCAATGCACCGGCCGCCGAGGTAAACATATGATCCGCGACTCTCGGCGCCTCCAAAAACAGGTGACACAGCAACGCACTGTCGTGTGCCACTGTCGAATTACCGCGTGTTATGGGCGAAATCAAATGCATCGCTAACAGGCAGCACAGCAAGCACAGGCAGCACAGCAAGCACAGGCAGCAAGCACAGGCAGCACAGCAAGCACAGGCAGCAAGCACAGGCAGCACAGGCAGCAAGCACAGGCAGCACAGCAAGCACAGGCAGCACAGCAAGCACAGGCAGCACAGCAAGTACAGCAAGCACAGGCAGCACAGCAAGCACAGGCAGCAAGCACAAGCAGCACAGCAAGCACAGGCAGCAAGCACAGGCAGCACACCAAGCACAGGCAGCACAGCAAGCACAGGCAGCAAGCAAAGGCAGCACACCAAGCACAGGCAGCACAGCAAGCACAGCAAGCACAGGCAGCACAGCAAGCACAGGCAGCTTGCACAGGCAGCATAGCAAGCACAGCAAGCACAGGCAGCACAGCAAGCACAGGCAGCAAGCACAGGCAGCACAGCAAGCACAGGCAGCTTGCACAGGCAGCATAGCAAGCACAGCAAGCACAGGCAGCAAGCACAGGCAGCACAGCATGCACAGGCAGCAAGCACAGGCAGCACAGCAAGCACAGGCAGCAAGCACAGGCAGCACAGCAAGCACAGGCAGCACAGCAAGCACAGGCAGCAAGGACAGGCAGCACAGCAAGCACAGGCAGCACAGCAAGCACAGGCAGCACAGCAAGTACAGCAAGCACAGGCAGCACAGCAAGCACAGGCAGCAAGCACAAGCAGCACAGCAAGCACAGGCAGCAAGCACAGGCAGCACACCAAGCACAGGCAGCACAGCAAGCACAGGCAGCAAGCAAAGGCAGCACACCAAGCACAGGCAGCACAGCAAGCACAGGCAGCACAGCAAGCACAGGCAGCTTGCACAGGCAGCATAGCAAGCACAGCAAGCACAGGCAGCACAGCAAGCACAGGCAGCAAGCACAGGCAGCACAGCAAGCACAGGCAGCTTGCACAGGCAGCATAGCAAGCACAGCAAGCACAGGCAGCAAGCACAGGCAGCACAGCATGCACAGGCAGCAAGCACAGGCAGCACAGCAAGCACAGGCAGCAAGCACAGGCAGCACAGCAAGCACAGGCAGCTTGCACAGGCAGCATAGCAAGCACAGCAAGCACAGGCAGCAAGCACAGGCAGCACAGCATGCACAGGCAGCAAGCACAGGCAGCACAGCAAGCACAGGCAGCAAGGACAGGCAGCACAGAAAGCACAGGCAGCAAGCACAGGCAGCAAGCACAGGCAGCACAGCAAGCACAGGCAGCATAGCAAGCACAGGCAGCAAGGACAGGCAGCACAGCAAGCACAGGCAGCAAGCACAGGCAGCAAGCACAGGCAGCAAGCACAGGCAGCACAGCAAGCACAGGCAGCAAGCACAGGCTGCACAGCAAGCACAGGCAGCACAGCAAGCACAGGCAGCAAGCACAGGCAGCACAGCAAGCACAGGCAGCAAGCACAGGCAGCACACCAAGCACAGGCAGCACAGCAAGCACAGGCAACACAGTAAGCACAGGCAGCAAGCACAGGCAGCACAGCAAGCACAGGCAGCAAGCACAGGCAGCACAGCAAGCACAGGCAGTAAGCACAGGCAGCACAGCGAGCACAGGCAGCACAGCAAGCACAGGCAGCTTGCACAGGCAGCATAGCAAGCACAGCAAGCACAGGCAGCAAGCACAGGCAGCACAGCAAGCACAGGCAGCAAGCACAGGCAGCACAGCAAGTACAGCAAGCCCAGGCAGCACAGCAAGCACAGGCAGCAAGCACAGGCAGCACAGCAAGCACAGGCAGCTAGCACAGGCATGTTAGAAACCCGCAAAATAGCTCGACGAGATATGTTCGTTTTAGCGTTTCTGGGGGCAGTGCAGAGGGGTCAAGCTCCGTCCTCTTTCCAACAGGCAAAGGCTGCTCCGATCTTCGGCGAGATTCACTCTCGCATTTGTTTACAATGCTTAATCTTACTGAGACGCAGGTCAATGCACCGGCCGCCGAGGTAAACATATGATCCGCGACTCTCGGCGCCTCCAAAAACAGGTGACACAGCAACGCACTGTCATGTGCCACTGTCGAATTACCGCGTGTTATGGGCGAAATCAAATGCATCGCTAACAGGCAGCACAGCAAGTACAGGCAGCATAGCAAGCACAGGCAGCAAGCACAGGCAGCACAGTAAGCACACGCAGCAAGCACAGGCAGCACAGCAAGCACAGGCAGCAAGCACAGGCAGCACAGCAAGCACAGGCAGCAAGCACAGGCAGCACATCAAGCACAGGCAGCACAGCAAGTACAGCAAGCACAGGCAGCACAGCAAGCACAGGCAGCACAGCAAGCACAGGCAACACAGTAAGCACAGGCAGCAAGCACAGGCAGCACAGCAAGCACAGGCAGCAAGCACAGGCAGCACACCAAGCACAGGCAGCAAGCACAGGCAGCACAGCAAGCACAGGCAGCAAGCACAGGCAGCACACCAAGTACAGGCAGCACAGCAAGCACAGGCAGCAAAGCAAGCACAGCCAGCAAGCACAGGCAGCAAGCACAGGCAGCACACCAAGCACAGGCAGCACAGCAAGCACAGGCAGCAAGCACAGGCAGCACAGCAAGCACAGGCAGTAAGCACAGGCAGCACAGCGAGCACAGGCAGCACAGCAAGCACAGGCAGCAAGCACAGGCAGCACATCAAGCACAGGCAGCACAGCAAGTACAGCAAGCGCAGGCAGCACAGCAAGCACAGGCAGCAAGCACAGGCAGCACAACAAGCACAGGCAGCAAGCACAGGCAGCACAGGCAGCACAGCAAGTACAGCAAGCACAGGCAGCAAGCACAGGCAGCACAGCAAGCACAGGCAGCAAGCACCGGCAGCAAGCACAGGCAGCACAGCAAGCACAGGCAGATAGCACAGACAGCACAGCAGGCACAGGCAGCTTGCACAGGCAGCATAGCAAGCACAGCAAGCACAGACAGCAAGCACAGGCAGCAAGCACAGGCAGCACAGGAAGCACAGGCAGCACAGCAAGCACAGGCAGCACAACAAGCACAGGCGGCACAGTAAGCACAGGCAGCAAGCACAGTCAGCACATCAAGCACAGGCAGCACAGCAAGTACAGCAAGCACATGCAGCAAGCCCAGGCAGCACAGCAAGCACAGGCAGCACAGCAAGCACAGGCAACACAGTAAGCACAGGCAGCAAGCACAGGCAGCACACCAAGCACAGGCAGCAAGCACAGGCAGCACAGCAAGCACAGGCAGCTAGCACAGGCATGTTAGAAACCCGCAAAATAGCTCGACGAGATATGTTCGTTTTAGCGTTTCTGGGGGCAGTGCAGAGGGGTCAGGCTCCGTCCTCTTTCCAACAGGCAAAGGCTGCTCCGATCTTCGGCGAGATTCACTCTCGCATTTGTTTACAATGCTTACTCTTACTGAGACGCAGGTCAATGCACCGGCCGCCGAGGTAAACATATGATCCGCGACCCTCGGCGCCTCCAAAAACAGGTGACACAGCAACGCACTGTCATGTGCCACTGTCGAATTACCGCGTGTTATGGGCGAAATCAAATGCATCGCTAACAGGCAGCACAGCAAGTACAGGCAGCATAGCAAGCACAGGCAGCAAGCACAGGCAGCACAGCAAGCACAGGCAGCACAGCACAGGCAGCACAGCAAGCACAGGCAGCACAGCAAGCACAGGCAGCAAGCACAGGCAGCAAGCACCGGCAGCAAGCACAGGCAGCACAGCAAGCACAGGCAGATAGCACAGACAGCACAGCAGGCACAGGCAGCTTGCACAGGCAGCATAGCAAGCACAGCAAGCACAGACAGCAAGCACAGGCAGCAAGCACAGGCAGCACAGGAAGCACAGGCAGCACAGCAAGCACAGGCAGCACAACAAGCACAGGCGGCACAGTAAGCACAGGCAGCAAGCACAGTCAGCACATCAAGCACAGGCAGCACAGCAAGTACAGCAAGCACAGGCAGCAAGCCCAGGCAGCACAGCAAGCACAGGCAGCACAGCAAGCACAGGCAACACAGTAAGCACAGGCAGCAAGCACAGGCAGCACAGCAAGCACAGGCAGCAAGCACAGGCAGCACACCAAGCACAGGCAGCAAGCACAGGCAGCACAGCAAGCACAGGCAGCTAGCACAGGCATGTTAGAAACCCGCAAAATAGCTCGACGAGATATGTTCGTTTTAGCGTTTCTGGGGGAAGTGCAGAGGGGTCAAGCTCCGTCCTCTTTCCAACAGGCGAACCCTGCTCCGATCATCGGCGAGATTCACTCTCGCATTTGCTAACAATGCTTACTCTTACTGAGACGCAGGTCAATGCACCGGCCGCCGAGGTAAACATATGATCCGCGACTCTCGGCGCCTCCAAAAACAGGTGACACAGCAACGCACTGTCGTGTGCCACTGTCGAATTACCGCGTGTTATGGGCGAAATCAAATGCATCGCTAACAGGCAGCACAGCAAGCACAGGCAGCACAGCAAGCACAGGCAGCAAGCACAGGCAGCACAGCAAGCACAGGCAGCAAGCACAGGCAGCACAGGCAGCAAGCACAGGCAGCACAGCAAGCACAGGCAGCACAGCAAGTACAGCAAGCACAGGCAGCACAGCAAGCACAGGCAGCAAGCACAAGCAGCACAGCAAGCACAGGCAGCAAGCACAGGCAGCACACCAAGCACAGGCAGCACAGCAAGCACAGGCAGCAAGCAAAGGCAGCACACCAAGCACAGGCAGCACAGCAAGCACAGCAAGCACAGGCAGCACAGCAAGCACAGGCAGCTTGCACAGGCAGCATAGCAAGCACAGCAAGCACAGGCAGCACAGCAAGCACAGGCAGCAAGCACAGGCAGCACAGCAAGCACAGGCAGCTTGCACAGGCAGCATAGCAAGCACAGCAAGCACAGGCAGCAAGCACAGGCAGCACAGCATGCACAGGCAGCAAGCACAGGCAGCACAGCAAGCACAGGCAGCAAGCACAGGCAGCACAGCAAGCACAGGCAGCACAGCAAGCACAGGCAGCAAGGACAGGCAGCACAGCAAGCACAGGCAGCACAGCAAGCACAGGCAGCACAGCAAGTACAGCAAGCACAGGCAGCACAGCAAGCACAGGCAGCAAGCACAAGCAGCACAGCAAGCACAGGCAGCAAGCACAGGCAGCACACCAAGCACAGGCAGCACAGCAAGCACAGGCAGCAAGCAAAGGCAGCACACCAAGCACAGGCAGCACAGCAAGCACAGCAAGCACAGGCAGCACAGCAAGCACAGGCAGCTTGCACAGGCAGCATAGCAAGCACAGCAAGCACAGGCAGCACAGCAAGCACAGGCAGCAAGCACAGGCAGCACAGCAAGCACAGGCAGCTTGCACAGGCAGCATAGCAAGCACAGCAAGCACAGGCAGCAAGCACAGGCAGCACAGCATGCACAGGCAGCAAGCACAGGCAGCACAGCAAGCACAGGCAGCAAGCACAGGCAGCACAGCAAGCACAGGCAGCTTGCACAGGCAGCATAGCAAGCACAGCAAGCACAGGCAGCAAGCACAGGCAGCACAGCATGCACAGGCAGCAAGCACAGGCAGCACAGCAAGCACAGGCAGCAAGGACAGGCAGCACAGAAAGCACAGGCAGCAAGCACAGGCAGCAAGCACAGGCAGCACAGCAAGCACAGGCAGCATAGCAAGCACAGGCAGCAAGGACAGGCAGCACAGCAAGCACAGGCAGCAAGCACAGGCAGCAAGCACAGGCAGCAAGCACAGGCAGCACAGCAAGCACAGGCAGCAAGCACAGGCTGCACAGCAAGCACAGGCAGCACAGCAAGCACAGGCAGCAAGCACAGGCAGCACAGCAAGCACAGGCAGCAAGCACAGGCAGCACACCAAGCACAGGCAGCACAGCAAGCACAGGCAACACAGTAAGCACAGGCAGCAAGCACAGGCAGCACAGCAAGCACAGGCAGCAAGCACAGGCAGCACAGCAAGCACAGGCAGTAAGCACAGGCAGCACAGCGAGCACAGGCAGCACAGCAAGCACAGGCAGCTTGCACAGGCAGCATAGCAAGCACAGCAAGCACAGGCAGCAAGCACAGGCAGCACAGCAAGCACAGGCAGCAAGCACAGGCAGCACAGCAAGTACAGCAAGCCCAGGCAGCACAGCAAGCACAGGCAGCAAGCACAGGCAGCACAGCAAGCACAGGCAGCTAGCACAGGCATGTTAGAAACCCGCAAAATAGCTCGACGAGATATGTTCGTTTTAGCGTTTCTGGGGGCAGTGCAGAGGGGTCAAGCTCCGTCCTCTTTCCAACAGGCAAAGGCTGCTCCGATCTTCGGCGAGATTCACTCTCGCATTTGTTTACAATGCTTAATCTTACTGAGACGCAGGTCAATGCACCGGCCGCCGAGGTAAACATATGATCCGCGACTCTCGGCGCCTCCAAAAACAGGTGACACAGCAACGCACTGTCATGTGCCACTGTCGAATTACCGCGTGTTATGGGCGAAATCAAATGCATCGCTAACAGGCAGCACAGCAAGTACAGGCAGCATAGCAAGCACAGGCAGCAAGCACAGGCAGCACAGTAAGCACACGCAGCAAGCACAGGCAGCACAGCAAGCACAGGCAGCAAGCACAGGCAGCACAGCAAGCACAGGCAGCAAGCACAGGCAGCACATCAAGCACAGGCAGCACAGCAAGTACAGCAAGCACAGGCAGCACAGCAAGCACAGGCAGCACAGCAAGCACAGGCAACACAGTAAGCACAGGCAGCAAGCACAGGCAGCACAGCAAGCACAGGCAGCACAGCAAGCACAGGCAGCAAGCACAGGCAGCACACCAAGCACAGGCAGCAAGCACAGGCAGCACAGCAAGCACAGGCAGCAAGCACAGGCAGCACACCAAGTACAGGCAGCACAGCAAGCACAGGCAGCAAAGCAAGCACAGCCAGCAAGCACAGGCAGCAAGCACAGGCAGCACACCAAGCACAGGCAGCACAGCAAGCACAGGCAGCAAGCACAGGCAGCACAGCAAGCACAGGCAGTAAGCACAGGCAGCACAGCGAGCACAGGCAGCACAGCAAGCACAGGCAGCTTGCACAGGCAGCATAGCAAGCACAGCAAGCACAGGCAGCAAGCACAGGCAGCAAGCACCGGCAGCACAGCAAGCACAGGCAGCAAGCACAGGCAGCACAGCAAGCACAGGCAGCAAGCACAGGCAGCACAGGCAGCAAGCACAGGCAGCACAGCAAGCACAGGCAGCACAGCAAGTACAGCAAGCACAGGCAGCACAGCAAGCACAGGCAGCAAGCACAAGCAGCACAGCAAGCACAGGCAGCAAGCACAGGCAGCACACCAAGCACAGGCAGCACAGCAAGCACAGGCAGCAAGCAAAGGCAGCACACCAAGCACAGGCAGCACAGCAAGCACAGCAAGCACAGGCAGCACAGCAAGCACAGGCAGCTTGCACAGGCAGCATAGCAAGCACAGCAAGCACAGGCAGCACAGCAAGCACAGGCAGCAAGCACAGGCAGCACAGCAAGCACAGGCAGCTTGCACAGGCAGCATAGCAAGCACAGCAAGCACAGGCAGCAAGCACAGGCAGCACAGCATGCACAGGCAGCAAGCACAGGCAGCACAGCAAGCACAGGCAGCAAGCACAGGCAGCACAGCAAGCACAGGCAGCACAGCAAGCACAGGCAGCAAGGACAGGCAGCACAGCAAGCACAGGCAGCACAGCAAGCACAGGCAGCACAGCAAGTACAGCAAGCACAGGCAGCACAGCAAGCACAGGCAGCAAGCACAAGCAGCACAGCAAGCACAGGCAGCAAGCACAGGCAGCACACCAAGCACAGGCAGCACAGCAAGCACAGGCAGCAAGCAAAGGCAGCACACCAAGCACAGGCAGCACAGCAAGCACAGCAAGCACAGGCAGCACAGCAAGCACAGGCAGCTTGCACAGGCAGCATAGCAAGCACAGCAAGCACAGGCAGCACAGCAAGCACAGGCAGCAAGCACAGGCAGCACAGCAAGCACAGGCAGCTTGCACAGGCAGCATAGCAAGCACAGCAAGCACAGGCAGCAAGCACAGGCAGCACAGCATGCACAGGCAGCAAGCACAGGCAGCACAGCAAGCACAGGCAGCAAGCACAGGCAGCACAGCAAGCACAGGCAGCTTGCACAGGCAGCATAGCAAGCACAGCAAGCACAGGCAGCAAGCACAGGCAGCACAGCATGCACAGGCAGCAAGCACAGGCAGCACACCAAGCACAGGCAGCAAGCACAGGCAGCACAGCAAGCACAGGCAGCTAGCACAGGCATGTTAGAAACCCGCAAAATAGCTCGACGAGATATGTTCGTTTTAGCGTTTCTGGGGGAAGTGCAGAGGGGTCAAGCTCCGTCCTCTTTCCAACAGGCGAACCCTGCTCCGATCATCGGCGAGATTCACTCTCGCATTTGCTAACAATGCTTACTCTTACTGAGACGCAGGTCAATGCACCGGCCGCCGAGGTAAACATATGATCCGCGACTCTCGGCGCCTCCAAAAACAGGTGACACAGCAACGCACTGTCGTGTGCCACTGTCGAATTACCGCGTGTTATGGGCGAAATCAAATGCATCGCTAACAGGCAGCACAGCAAGCACAGGCAGCAAGCACAGGCAGCACAGCAAGCACAGGCAGCACAGCAAGCACAGGCAGCAAGCACAGGCAGCACAGGCAGCAAGCACAGGCAGCACAGCAAGCACAGGCAGCACAGCAAGTACAGCAAGCACAGGCAGCACAGCAAGCACAGGCAGCAAGCACAAGCAGCACAGCAAGCACAGGCAGCAAGCACAGGCAGCACACCAAGCACAGGCAGCACAGCAAGCACAGGCAGCAAGCAAAGGCAGCACACCAAGCACAGGCAGCACAGCAAGCACAGGCAGCAAGCACAGGCAGCACAGCAAGCACAGGCAGCTTGCACAGGCAGCATAGCAAGCACCGCAAGCACAGGCAGCACAGCAAGCACAGGCAGCAAGCACAGGCAGCACAGCAAGCACAGGCAGCTTGCACAGGCAGCATAGCAAGCACAGCAAGCACAGGCAGCAAGCACAGGCAGCACAGCAAGCACAGGCAGCAAGCACAGGCAGCACAGCAAGCACAGGCAGCAAGCACAGGCAGCACAGCAAGCACAGGCAGCACAGCAAGCACCGGCAGCAAGGACAGGCAGCACAGCAAGTACAGGCAGCAAGCACAGGCATGTTAGATACCCGCAAAATAGCTCGACGAGATGTGTTCGTTTTAGCGATTCTGGGGGAAGTGCAGAGGGGTCAAGCTCCGTCCTCTTTCCAACAGGCAAACCCTGCTCCGATCTTCGGCGAGATTCACTCTCGCATTTGTTAACAATGCTTACTCTTACTGAGACGCAGGTCAATGCACCGGCCGCCGAGGTAAACATATGATCCGCGACTCTCGGCGCCTCCAAAAACAGGTGACACAGCAACGCACTGTCGTGTGCCACTGTCGAATTACCGCGTGTTATGGGCGAAATCAAATGCATCGCTAACAGGCAGCACAGCAAGCACAGGCAGCAAGCACAGGCAGCGCAGCAAGCACAGGCAGCAAGCACAGGCAGCAAGCACAGGCAGCACAGCAAGCACAGGCAGCACAGCAAGCACAGGCAGCAAGGACAGGCAGCACAGAAAGCACAGGCAGCAAGCACAGGCAGCAAGCACAGGCAGCACAGCAAGCACAGGCAGCATAGCAAGCACAGGCAGCAAGGACAGGCAGCACAGCAAGCACAGGCAGCAAGCACAGGCAGCAAGCACAGGCAGCACAGGAAGCACAGGCAGCAAGCACAGGCAGCACAGCAAGCACAGGCAGCAAGCACAGGCTGCACAGCAAGCACAGGCAGCACAGCAAGCACAGGCAGCAAGCACAGGCAGCACAGCAAGCACAGGCAGCAAGCACAGGCAGCACACCAAGCACAGGCAGCACAGGCAACACAGTAAGCACAGGCAGCAAGCACAGGCAGCACAGCAAGCACAGGCAGCAAGCACAGGCAGCACAGCAAGCACAGGCAGTAAGCACAGGCAGCACAGCGAGCACAGGCAGCAGAGCAAGCACAGGCAGTTTGCACAGGCAGCATAGCAAGCACAGCAAGCACAGGCAGCAAGCACAGGCAGCACAGCAAGCACAGGCAGCAAGCACAGGCAGCACAGCAAGTACAGCAAGCCCAGGCAGCACAGCAAGCACAGGCAGCAAGCACAGGCAGCACAGCAAGCACAGGCAGCAAGCACAGGCATGTTAGAAACCCGCAAAATAGCTCGACGAGATGTGTTCGTTTTAGCGATTCTGGGGGAAGTGCAGAGGGGTCAAGCTCCGTCCTCTTTCCAACAGGCAAACCCTGCTCCGATCATCGGCGAGATTCACTCTCGCATTTGCTAACAATGCTTACTCTTACTGAGACGCAGGTCAATGCACCGGCCGCCGAGGTAAACATATGATCCGCGACTCTCGGCGCCTCCAAAAACAGGTGACACAGCAACGCACTGTCGTGTGCCACTGTCGAATTACCGCGTGTTATGGGCGAAATCAAATGCATCGCTAACAGGCAGCACAGCAAGCACAGGCAGCAAGCACAGGCAGCACAGCAAGCACAGGCAGCAAGCAGAGGCAGCACAGCAAGCACAGGCAGCAAGCACAGGCAGCACAGCAAGCACAGGCAGCAAGCACAGGCAGCAAGCACAGGCAGCAAGCACAGGCAGCAAGCACACGCAGCACACCAAGCACAGGCAGCACAGCAAGCACAGGCAGCAAGCACAGGCAGCACAGCAAGCACAGGCAGCAAGCACAGGCAGCAAGCACACGCAGCACACCAAGCACAGGCAGCACAGCAAGCACAGGCAGCAAGCACAGGCAGCACAGCAAGCACAGGCAGCACAGCAAGCACAGGCAGCAAGCACAGGCAGCAAGCACAGGCAGCAAGCACAGGCAGCACAGCAAGCACAGGCAGCTAGCACAGGCATCTTAGAAACCCGCAAAATAGCTCGACGAGATGTGTTCGTTTTAGCGATTCTGGGGGAAGTGCAGAGGGGTCAAGCTCCGTCCTCTTTCCAACAGGCAAAGCCTGCTCTGATCTTCGGCGAGATTCACTCTCGCATTTGTTTACAATGCTTACTCTTACTCAGACGCAGGTCAATGCACCGGCTGCCGAGGTAAACATATGATCCGCGACTCTCGGCGCCTCCAAAAACAGGTGACACAGCAACGCACTGTCGTGTGCCACTGTCGAATTACCGCGTGTCATGGGCGAAATCAAATGCATCGCTAACAGGCAGCACAGCAAGCACAGGCAGCACAGCAAGCACAGGCAGCTAGCACAGGCATGTTAGAAACCCGCAAAATAGCTCGACGAGATGTGTTCGTTTTAGCGTTTCTGGGGGAAGTGCAGAGGGGTCAAGCTCCGTCCTCTTTCCAACAGGCAAAGCCTGCTCCGATCTTCGGCGAGATTCACTCTCGCATTTGTTTACAATGCTTACTCTTACTGAGACGCAGGTCAATGCACCGGCCGCCGAGGTAAACATATGATCCGCGACTCTCGGCGCCTCCAAAAACAGGTGACACAGCAACGCACTGTCGTGTGCCACTGTCGAATTACCGCGTGTTATGGGCGAAATCAAATGCATCGCTAACAGGCAGCACAGCAAGTACAGGCAGCATAGCAAGCACAGGCAGCAAGCACAGGCAGCACAGTAAGCACACGCAGCAAGCACAGGCAGCACAGCAAGCACAGGCAGCAAGCACAGGCAGCACAGCAAGCACAGGCAGCAAGCACAGGCAGCACATCAAGCACAGGCAGCACAGCAAGTACAGCAAGCACAGGCAGCACAGCAAGCACAGGCAGCACAGCAAGCACAGGCAACACAGTAAGCACAGGCAGCAAGCACAGGCAGCACAGCAAGCACAGGCAGCACAGCAAGCACAGGCAGCAAGCACAGGCAGCACACCAAGCACAGGCAGCAAGCACAGGCAGCAAGCACAGGCAGCACACCAAGTACAGGCAGCACAGCAAGCACAGGCAGCAAAGCAAGCACAGCCAGCAAGCACAGGCAGCAAGCACAGGCAGCACACCAAGCACAGGCAGCACAGCAAGCACAGGCAGCAAGCACAGGCAGCACAGCAAGCACAGGCAGTAAGCACAGGCAGCACAGCGAGCACAGGCAGCACAGCAAGCACAGGCAGCTTGCACAGGCAGCATAGCAAGCACAGCAAGCACAGGCAGCAAGCACAGGCAGCAAGCACCGGCAGCACAGCAAGCACAGGCAGCAAGCACAGGCAGCACAGCAAGTACAGCAAGCCCAGGCAGCACAGCAAGCACAGGCAGCAAGCACAGGCAACACAGCAAGCACAGGCAGCAAGAATAGGCAGCACAGCAAGCACAGGCAGCAAGCACAGGCATGTTAGAAACCCGCAAAATAGCTCGACGAGATGTGTTCGTTTTAGCGATTCTGGGGGAAGTGCAGAGGGGTCAAGCTCCGTCCTCTTTCCAACAGGCAAACCCTGCTCCGATCATCGGCGAGATTCACTCTCGCATTTGCTAACAATGCTTACTCTTACTGAGACGCAGGTCAATGCACCGGCCGCCGAGGTAAACATATGATCCGCGACTCTCGGCGCCTCCAAAAACAGGTGACACAGCAACGCACTGTCGTGTGCCACTGTCGAATTACCGCGTGTTATGGGCGAAATCAAATGCATCGCTAACAGGCAGCACAGCAAGCACAGGCAGCAAGCACAGGCAGCACAGCAAGCACAGGCAGCACAGCAAGCACAGGCAGCAAGCACAGGCAGCACAGGCAGCAAGCACAGGCAGCACAGCAAGCACAGGCAGCACAGCAAGTACAGCAAGCACAGGCAGCACAGCAAGCACAGGCAGCAAGCACAAGCAGCACAGCAAGCACAGGCAGCAAGCACAGGCAGCACACCAAGCACAGGCAGCACAGCAAGCACAGGCAGCAAGCAAAGGCAGCACACCAAGCACAGGCAGCACAGCAAGCACAGGCAGCAAGCACAGGCAGCACAGCAAGCACAGGCAGCTTGCACAGGCAGCATAGCAAGCACCGCAAGCACAGGCAGCACAGCAAGCACAGGCAGCAAGCACAGGCAGCACAGCAAGCACAGGCAGCTTGCACAGGCAGCATAGCAAGCACAGCAAGCACAGGCAGCAAGCACAGGCAGCACAGCAAGCACAGGCAGCAAGCACAGGCAGCACAGCAAGCACAGGCAGCAAGCACAGGCAGCACAGCAAGCACAGGCAGCACAGCAAGCACCGGCAGCAAGGACAGGCAGCACAGCAAGTACAGGCAGCAAGCACAGGCATGTTAGATACCCGCAAAATAGCTCGACGAGATGTGTTCGTTTTAGCGATTCTGGGGGAAGTGCAGAGGGGTCAAGCTCCGTCCTCTTTCCAACAGGCAAACCCTGCTCCGATCTTCGGCGAGATTCACTCTCGCATTTGTTAACAATGCTTACTCTTACTGAGACGCAGGTCAATGCACCGGCCGCCGAGGTAAACATATGATCCGCGACTCTCGGCGCCTCCAAAAACAGGTGACACAGCAACGCACTGTCGTGTGCCACTGTCGAATTACCGCGTGTTATGGGCGAAATCAAATGCATCGCTAACAGGCAGCACAGCAAGCACAGGCAGCAAGCACAGGCAGCGCAGCAAGCACAGGCAGCGCAGCAAGCACAGGCAGCAAGCACAGGCAGCAAGCACAGGCAGCACAGCAAGCACAGGCAGCACAGCAAGCACAGGCAGCAAGGACAGGCAGCACAGAAAGCACAGGCAGCAAGCACAGGCAGCAAGCACAGGCAGCACAGCAAGCACAGGCAGCATAGCAAGCACAGGCAGCAAGGACAGGCAGCACAGCAAGCACAGGCAGCAAGCACAGGCAGCAAGCACAGGCAGCACAGCAAGCACAGGCAGCAAGCACAGGCAGCACAGCAAGCACAGGCAGCAAGCACAGGCTGCACAGCAAGCACAGGCAGCACAGCAAGCACAGGCAGCAAGCACAGGCAGCACAGCAAGCACAGGCAGCAAGCACAGGCAGCACACCAAGCACAGGCAGCACAGGCAACACAGTAAGCACAGGCAGCAAGCACAGGCAGCACAGCAAGCACAGGCAGCAAGCACAGGCAGCACAGCAAGCACAGGCAGTAAGCACAGGCAGCACAGCGAGCACAGGCAGCAGAGCAAGCACAGGCAGCTTGCACAGGCAGCATAGCAAGCACAGCAAGCACAGGCAGCAAGCACAGGCAGCACAGCAAGCACAGGCAGCAAGCACAGGCAGCACAGCAAGTACAGCAAGCCCAGGCAGCACAGCAAGCACAGGCAGCAAGCACAGGCAGCACAGCAAGCACAGGCAGCAAGCACAGGCATGTTAGAAACCCGCAAAATAGCTCGACGAGATGTGTTCGTTTTAGCGATTCTGGGGGAAGTGCAGAGGGGTCAAGCTCCGTCCTCTTTCCAACAGGCAAACCCTGCTCCGATCATCGGCGAGATTCACTCTCGCATTTGCTAACAATGCTTACTCTTACTGAGACGCAGGTCAATGCACCGGCCGCCGAGGTAAACATATGATCCGCGACTCTCGGCGCCTCCAAAAACAGGTGACACAGCAACGCACTGTCGTGTGCCACTGTCGAATTACCGCGTGTTATGGGCGAAATCAAATGCATCGCTAACAGGCAGCACAGCAAGCACAGGCAGCAAGCACAGGCAGCACAGCAAGCACAGGCAGCACAGCAAGCACAGGCAGCAAGCACAGGCAGCACAGGCAGCAAGCACAGGCAGCACAGCAAGCACAGGCAGCACAGCAAGTACAGCAAGCACAGGCAGCACAGCAAGCACAGGCAGCAAGCACAAGCAGCACAGCAAGCACAGGCAGCAAGCACAGGCAGCACACCAAGCACAGGCAGCACAGCAAGCACAGGCAGCAAGCAAAGGCAGCACACCAAGCACAGGCAGCACAGCAAGCACAGGCAGCAAGCACAGGCAGCACAGCAAGCACAGGCAGCTTGCACAGGCAGCATAGCAAGCACCGCAAGCACAGGCAGCACAGCAAGCACAGGCAGCAAGCACAGGCAGCACAGCAAGCACAGGCAGCTTGCACAGGCAGCATAGCAAGCACAGCAAGCACAGGCAGCAAGCACAGGCAGCACAGCAAGCACAGGCAGCAAGCACAGGCAGCACAGCAAGCACAGGCAGCAAGCACAGGCAGCACAGCAAGCACAGGCAGCACAGCAAGCACCGGCAGCAAGGACAGGCAGCACAGCAAGTACAGGCAGCAAGCACAGGCATGTTAGATACCCGCAAAATAGCTCGACGAGATGTGTTCGTTTTAGCGATTCTGGGGGAAGTGCAGAGGGGTCAAGCTCCGTCCTCTTTCCAACAGGCAAACCCTGCTCCGATCTTCGGCGAGATTCACTCTCGCATTTGTTAACAATGCTTACTCTTACTGAGACGCAGGTCAATGCACCGGCCGCCGAGGTAAACATATGATCCGCGACTCTCGGCGCCTCCAAAAACAGGTGACACAGCAACGCACTGTCGTGTGCCACTGTCGAATTACCGCGTGTTATGGGCGAAATCAAATGCATCGCTAACAGGCAGCACAGCAAGCACAGGCAGCAAGCACAGGCAGCGCAGCAAGCACAGGCAGCGCAGCAAGCACAGGCAGCAAGCACAGGCAGCAAGCACAGGCAGCACAGCAAGCACAGGCAGCAAGGACAGGCAGCACAGAAAGCACAGGCAGCAAGCACAGGCAGCAAGCACAGGCAGCACAGCAAGCACAGGCAGCATAGCAAGCACAGGCAGCAAGGACAGGCAGCACAGCAAGCACAGGCAGCAAGCACAGGCAGCAAGCACAGGCAGCACAGCAAGCACAGGCAGCAAGCACAGGCAGCACAGCAAGCACAGGCAGCAAGCACAGGCTGCACAGCAAGCACAGGCAGCACAGCAAGCACAGGCAGCAAGCACAGGCAGCACAGCAAGCACAGGCAGCAAGCACAGGCAGCACACCAAGCACAGGCAGCACAGGCAACACAGTAAGCACAGGCAGCAAGCACAGGCAGCACAGCAAGCACAGGCAGCAAGCACAGGCAGCACAGCAAGCACAGGCAGTAAGCACAGGCAGCACAGCGAGCACAGGCAGCAGAGCAAGCACAGGCAGCTTGCACAGGCAGCATAGCAAGCACAGCAAGCACAGGCAGCAAGCACAGGCAGCACAGCAAGCACAGGCAGCAAGCACAGGCAGCACAGCAAGTACAGCAAGCCCAGGCAGCACAGCAAGCACAGGCAGCAAGCACAGGCAGCACAGCAAGCACAGGCAGCAAGCACAGGCATGTTAGAAACCCGCAAAATAGCTCGACGAGATGTGTTCGTTTTAGCGATTCTGGGGGAAGTGCAGAGGGGTCAAGCTCCGTCCTCTTTCCAACAGGCAAACCCTGCTCCGATCATCGGCGAGATTCACTCTCGCATTTGCTAACAATGCTTACTCTTACTGAGACGCAGGTCAATGCACCGGCCGCCGAGGTAAACATATGATCCGCGACTCTCGGCGCCTCCAAAAACAGGTGACACAGCAACGCACTGTCGTGTGCCACTGTCGAATTACCGCGTGTTATGGGCGAAATCAAATGCATCGCTAACAGGCAGCACAGCAAGCACAGGCAGCAAGCACAGGCAGCACAGCAAGCACAGGCAGCAAGCAGAGGCAGCACAGCAAGCACAGGCAGCAAGCACAGGCAGCACAGCAAGCACAGGCAGCAAGCACAGGCAGCAAGCACAGGCAGCAAGCACACGCAGCACACCAAGCACAGGCAGCACAGCAAGCACAGGCAGCAAGCACAGGCAGCACAGCAAGCACAGGCAGCAAGCACAGGCAGCAAGCACAGGCAGCAAGCACAGGCAGCAAGCACACGCAGCACACCAAGCACAGGCAGCACAGCAAGCACAGGCAGCAAGCACAGGCAGCACAGCAAGCACAGGCAGCACAGCAAGCACAGGCAGCAAGCACAGGCAGCAAGCACAGGCAGCAAGCACAGGCAGCACAGCAAGCACAGGCAGCTAGCACAGGCATCTTAGAAACCCGCAAAATAGCTCGACGAGATGTGTTCGTTTTAGCGATTCTGGGGGAAGTGCAGAGGGGTCAAGCTCCGTCCTCTTTCCAACAGGCAAAGCCTGCTCTGATCTTCGGCGAGATTCACTCTCGCATTTGTTTACAATGCTTACTCTTACTCAGACGCAGGTCAATGCACCGGCTGCCGAGGTAAACATATGATCCGCGACTCTCGGCGCCTCCAAAAACAGGTGACACAGCAACGCACTGTCGTGTGCCACTGTCGAATTACCGCGTGTCATGGGCGAAATCAAATGCATCGCTAACAGGCAGCACAGCAAGCACAGGCAGCACAGCAAGCACAGGCAGCTAGCACAGGCATGTTAGAAACCCGCAAAATAGCTCGACGAGATGTGTTCGTTTTAGCGTTTCTGGGGGAAGTGCAGAGGGGTCAAGCTCCGTCCTCTTTCCAACAGGCAAAGCCTGCTCCGATCTTCGGCGAGATTCACTCTCGCATTTGTTTACAATGCTTACTCTTACTGAGACGCAGGTCAATGCACCGGCCGCCGAGGTAAACATATGATCCGCGACTCTCGGCGCCTCCAAAAACAGGTGACACAGCAACGCACTGTCGTGTGCCACTGTCGAATTACCGCGTGTTATGGGCGAAATCAAATGCATCGCTAACAGGCAGCACAGCAAGCACAGGCAGCACGCACAGGCAGCACAGCAAGCACAGGCAGCACAGCAAGCACAGGCAGCAACCACAGGCAGCAAGCACAGGCAGTTCAGGCAGCACAGCAAGCACAGGCAGCAAGAACAGGCAGCACAGCAAGCACAGGCAGCACAGCAAGTACAGCAAGCACAGGCAGCAAGCACAGGCAGCACAGCAAGCACAGGCAACAAGCACAGGCAGCACAGCAAGCACAGCAAGCACAGGCAGCAAGCACAGGCAGCACACCAAGCACAGGCAGCATAGCAAGCACAGCAAGCACAGGCAGCAAGCACAGGCAGCACAGCAAGCACAGGCAGCTTGCACAGGCAGCATAGCAAGCACAGGCAGCAAGCACAGGCAGCACACCAAGCACAGGCAGCAAGCACAGGCTGCACAGCAAGCACAGGCAGCACAGCAAGCACAGGCAGCAAGCACAGGCAGCACAGCAAGCACAGGCAGCAAGCACAGGCAGCACACCAAGCACAGGCAGCACAGCAAGCACAGGCAACACAGTAAGCACAGGCAGCAAGCACAGGCAGCACAGCAAGCACAGGCAGCAAGCACAGGCAGCACAGCAAGCACAGGCAGTAAGCACAGGCAGCACAGCGAGCACAGGCAGCACAGCAAGCACAGGCAGCTTGCACAGGCAGCATAGCAAGCACAGCAAGCACAGGCAGCAAGCACAGGCAGCACAGCAAGCACAGGCAGCAAGCACAGGCAGCACAGCAAGTACAGCAAGCCCAGGCAGCACAGCAAGCACAGGCAGCAAGCACAGGCAGCAAGCACAGGCAGCAAGCACAGGCATGTTAGAAACCCGCAAAATAGCTCGACGAGATGTGTTCGTTTTAGCGATTCTGGGGGAAGTGCAGAGGGGTCAAGCTCCGTCCTCTTTCCAACAGGCAAACCCTGCTCCGATCATCGGCGAGATTCACTCTCGCATTTGCTAACAATGCTTACTCTTACTGAGACGCAGGTCAATGCACCGGCCGCCGAGGTAAACATATGATCCGCGACTCTCGGCGCCTCCAAAAACAGGTGACACAGCAACGCACTGTCGTGTGCCACTGTCGAATTACCGCGTGTTATGGGCGAAATCAAATGCATCGCTAACAGGCAGCACAGCAAGCACAGGCAGCAAGCACAGGCAGCACAGCAAGCACAGGCAGCACAGCAAGCACAGGCAGCAAGCACAGGCAGCACAGCAAGCACAGGCAGCAAGCACAGGCAGCACAGCAAGCACAGGCAGCAAGCACACGCAGCAAGCACACGCAGCACAGCAAGCACAGGCAGCACAGCAAGTACAGCAAGCACAGGCAGCAAGCACAGGCAGCACAGCAAGCACAGGCAACAAGCACAGGCAGCACAGCAAGCACAGCAAGCACAGGCAGCAAGCACAGGCAGCACAGCAAGCACAGGCAGCACAGCAAGCACAGGCAGCTTGCACAGGCAGCATAGCAAGCACAGCAAGCACAGGCAGCAAGCACAGGCAGCACACCAAGCACAGGCAGCACAGCAAGCACAGGCAGCAAGCACAGGCGGCACACCAAGCACAGGCAGCACAGCAAGCACAGGCAGTAAGCACAGGCAGCACAGCAAGCACAGGCAGCTAGCACAGGCAGCACAGCAAGCACAGGCAGCTTGCACAGGCAGCATAGCAAGCACAGAAAGCACAGGCAGCACAGCAAGCACAGGCAGCAAGCACAGGCAGCAAGCACAGGCAGCACAGCAAGCACAGGCTGCACAGCAAGCACAGGCATCACAGCAAGCACAGGCAGCAAGCACAGGCAGCACATCAAGCACAGGCAGCACAGCAAGCACAGGCAGCAAGCACAGGCAGCACTCGAAGCACAGGCAGCACAGGCAACACAGTAAGCACAGGCAGCAAGCACAGGCAGCACAGCAAGCACAGGTAGCACAGCAAGCACAGCAAGCACAGGCAGCAAGCACAGGCAGCACAGCAAGCACAGGCAGCAAGCACAGGCAGCACAGCAAGCACAGGCAGCAAGCACAGGCAGCACAGCAAGCACAGCAAGCACAGACAGCAAGCACAGGCAGCACAGCAAGCACAGGCAGCACAGCAAGCACAGGCAGCAAGCACAGGCAGCACAGCAAGCACAGGCAGCAAGCACAGGCAGCACTCAAAGCCCAGGCAGCACAGCAAGCACAGGCAGCACATCAAGCACAGGCAGCAAGCACAGGCAGCACAGCAAGCACAGGCAGCAGAGCAAGCACAGGCAGCAAGCGCTGGCAGCATAGAAAGCAGAGGCAGCAAAGGCAGCACAATAAGCACAGGCGGCACAGCAAGCACAGGCAGCAAGCACAGGCAGCACAGCAAGCACAGGCAGCAAGCACAGCAAGCACAGGCAGCACAGGCAGCAAGCACAGGCAGCGCAGCAAGCACAGGCAGCAAGCACAGGCAGCGCAGCAAGCACAGGCAGCACAGAAAGCACAGGCAGCACAGGCAGCAAGCACAGGCAGCAAGCACAGGCAACGCAGCAAGCACAGGCAGCAAGCACAGACAGCACAGCAATCACAGGCAGCACAGCAAACACAGGCAGCAAGCACAGGCAGCACAGCAAGCACAGGCAGCAAGCACAGGCAGCTCAGGCAGCACAACAAGCACAGGCAGCAAGCACAGGAAGCACAGCAAGCACAGGCAGCAAGCAGAGGCAGCAAGCACAGGCAGCACAGCAAGCACAGGCAGCAAGCACAGGCAGCAAGCACAGGCAGCACAGCAAGCAGAGGCAGCACAGCAAGCACAGGCAGCAAGCACAGGCAGCACAGCAAGCACAGGCGGCACAGCAAGCACAGGCAGCAAGCACAGGCATTACAGCAAGCACAGGCAGCACAGCACAAGCAGCGCAGCAAGCACAGGCTGCACAGCAAGCACATGCAGCAAGCACAGGCAGCACAGCAAGCACAGGCAGCAAGCACGGGCAGCACAGCAAGCGCAGGCAGCACAGCAAGCACAGGCAGCAAGCACAGGCAGCACAGCAAGCACAGGCAGCAAGCACAGGCAGCACAGCAAGCACAGGCAGCAAGCACAGGCAACACAGCAAGCACAGGCAGCAAGCACAGGCAGCACAGCAAGCACAGGCAGCAAGCACAGGCAGCATAGCAAGCACAGCAAGCACAGGCAGCACAGCAAGCACAGGCAGCAAGCACAGGCAGCACAGCAAGCACAGGCCGCAAGCACAGGCAGCACAGCAAGCACAGGCAGCAAGCACGGGCAGCACAGCAAGCACAGGCAGCACAGCAAGCACAGGCAGCAAGCACAGGCAGCACAGCAAGCACAGGCAGCAAGCACGGGCAGCACAGCAAGCACAGGCAGCAAGCACAGGCAACACAGCAAGCACAGGCAGCAAGCACAGGCAGCACAGCAAGCACAGGCAGCAAGCACAGGCAGCATAGCAAGCACAGCAAGCACAGGCAGCACAGCAAGCACAGGCAGCAAGCACAGGCAGCACAGCGAGCACAGGCCGCAAGCACAGGCAGCACAGCAAGCACATGCAGCAAGCACAGGCAGCACACCAAGCACAGGCAGCACACCAAGCACAGGCAGCACAGCAAGCACAGGCAGCAAGCACAGGCAGCACAGCAAGCACAGGCAGCACAACAAGCACAGGCAGCAAGCACAGGCAGCAAGCACAGGCAGCACAGCAAGCACAGGCAGCAAGCACAGGCAGCACAGCAAGCACAGGCAGCACAGTAAGCAAAGGCAGCTTGCACAGGCAGCATAGCAAGCACAGCAAACACAGGCAGCAAGCACAGGCAGCACAGCAAGCGCAGGCAGCACAGAAAGCACAGGCAGCAAGCACAGGCAGCACAGCAAGCACAGGCAGCAAGCACAGGCAGCAGAGCAAGCACAGGCAGCAAGCGCTGGCAGCATAGAAAGCAGAGGCAGCAAAGGCAGCACAATAAGCACAGACGGCACAGCAAGCACAGGCAGCAAGCACAGGCAGCACAGCAAGCACAGGCAGCAAGCACAGCAAGCACAGGCAGCACAGGCAGCAAGCACAGGCAGCGCAGCAAGCACAGGCAGCAAGCACAGGCAGCGCAGCAAGCACAGGCAGCACAGCAAGCACAGGCAGCTTGCACAGGCAGCATAGCAAGCACAGCAAGCACAGGCAGCACAGCAAGCACCGGCAGCACAGCAAGGACAGGCAGCAAGCACAGGCAGCACAGGCAGCAAGCACAGGCAGGACATCAAGCACAGGCAGCACAGCAAGCACAGGCAGCACAGGCAGCAAGCACAGCCAGCACAGCAAGCACAGGCAGCACAGGCAGCAAGCACAGCCAGCACAGCAAGCACAGGCAGCACAGGCAGCAAGCACAGCCAGCACAGCAAGCACAGGCAGCACAGGCAGCAAGCACAGCCAGCACAGCAAGCACAGGCAGCACAGGCAGCAAGCACAGACAGCACAGCAAGCACAGGCAGCAAGCACAGGCAGCAAGCACAGGCAGCACAGACAGCACAGCAAGGACAGGCAGCAAGCACAGGCAGCACAGGCAGCAAGCACAGGCAGGACATCAAGCACAGGCAGCACAGCAAGCACAGGCAGCAAGCACAGGCAGCAAGCACAGGCAGCACAGGCAGCACAGCACAGGCTGCAAGCACTGGCAGCAAGCACAGGCAGCACAGCAAGCACAGGCAGCAAGCACAGGCAGCACAGCAAGCACAGGCAGCACAGCACAGGCTGCACAGCAAGGACAGGTAGCACAGCAAGCACAGGCAGCAAGCACAGGCAGCACATCAAGCACAGGCAGCACAGCAAGTACAGCAAGCAGAGGCAGCAAGCACAGGCAGCACAGCAAGCACAGGCAGCAAGCACAGGCAGCACAGCAAGTACAGGCAGCAAGCACAGGCAGCACACCAAGCATAGGCAACACAGTAAGCACAGGCAGCACAGCAAGCACAGCAAGCACTGGCAGCAAGCACACTCAGCACAGCAAGCACAGGCAGCACAGCAAGCACAGGCAGCAAGCACAGGCAGCACAGCAAGCACAGGCAGCAAGCACAGGCAGCACAGCAAGCACAGGCAGCAAGCACAGGCAGCACAGCAAGCACAGGCAGCAAGCACAGGCAGCACAGCAAGCACAGGCAGCAAGCACAGGCAGCTCAGGCAGCACAGCAAGCACAGGCAGCAAGCACAGGCAGCACAGCAAGCAGAGGCAGCACAGCAAGCACAGGCAGCAAGCACAGGCAGCATAGCAAGCACAGCAAGCACAGGCAGCACAGCAAGCACAGGCAGCAAGCACAGGCAGCACAGCAAGCACAGGCAGCACAACAAGCACAGGCAGCAAGCACAGGCAGCAAGCACAGGCAGCACAGCAAGCAAAGCAGCACTGCAAGCACAGCAAGCACAGGCAGCAAGCACAGGCAGCACACCAAGCACAGGCAGCAAGCACAGGCAGCACAGCAAACACAGGCAGCTAGCACAGGCATGTTAGAAACCCGCAAAATAGCTCGACGAGATGTGTTCGTTTTAGCGATTCTGGGGGAAGTGCAGAGGGGTCAAGCTCCGTCCTCTTTCCAACAGGCAAAGCCTGCTCCGATCTTCGGCGAGATTCACTCTCGCATTTGTTTACAATGCTTACTCTTACTGAGACGCAGGTCAATGCACCGGCCGCCGAGGTAACCATATGATCCGCGACTCTCGGCGCCTCCAAAAACAGGTGACACAGCAACGCACTGTCGTGTGCCACTGTCGAATTACCGCGTGTTATGGGCGAAATCAAATGCATCGCTAACAGGCAGCACAGCAAGCACAGGCAGCAAGCACAGGCAGCGCAGCAAGCACGGGCAGCACAGCAAGCACAGGCAGCAAGCACAGACAGCACAGCAAGCACAGGCAGCAAGCACAGGCAGCACAGCAAGCACAGGCGGCACAGCAAGCACAGGCAGCAAGCACAGGCAGCACAGGCGGCAAGCACAGGCAGCAAGCACAGGCAGCAAGCAGAGGCAGCAAGCACAGGCAGCAAGCACAGACAGCACAGCAAGCACAGGCAGCAAGCACAGGCAGCACAGCAAGCACAGGCAGCAAGCACAGGCAGCACAGCAAGCACAGGCAGCAAGCACAGGCTGCATAGCAAGCACAGGCAGCACAGCAAGCACAGGCAGCAAGCACAGGCAGCACATCAAGCACAGGCAGCACAGCAAGCACGGGCAGCAAGCACAGGCAGCACAGCAAGAACAGGCAGCAAGCACAGGCAGCACAGCAAGCACAGGCAGCAAGCACAGGCAGCACAGCAAGCACAGGCAGCAAGCACAGGCAGCACAGCAAACACAGGCAGCACAGCAAGCACAGGCAGCAAGCACAGGCAGCACAGCAAGCACAGGCAGCAAGCAAATGCAGCACAGCAAGCACAGGCAGCAAGCACAGGCAGCACACCAAGCACAGGCAGCACAGCAAGCACAGACAGCAAGCACAGGCAGCGCAGCAAGCACAGGCAGCAAGCACAGGCATGTTAGAAACCCGCAAAATAGCTCGACGAGATGTGTTCGTTTTAGCGATTCTGGGGGAAGTGCAGAGGTGTCAAGCTCCGTCCTCTTTCCAACAGGCAAAGCCTGCTCCGATCTTCGGCGAGATTCACTCTCGCATTTGTTTACAATGCTTACTCTTACTGAGACGCAGGTCAATGCAACGGCCGCCGAGATAAACATATGATCCGCGACTCTCGGCGCCTCCAAAACAGCTGACACAGCAACGCACTGTCGTGTGCCACTGTCGAATTACCGCGTGTTATGGGCGAAATCAAATGCATCGCTAACAGGCAGCACAGCAAGCACAGGCAGCACAGCAAGCACAGGCAGCAAGCGCAGGCAGCACAGCGGGCACAGGCAGCACAGCAAGCACAGGCAGCAAGCACAGGCAGCACAGCACAGGCAGCAAGCACAGGCAGCACAGCACAGGCAGCACAGCACAGGCAGCACAGCAAGCACAGGCAGCATGCACAGGCAGCACAGCAAGCACAGGCAGCACAGCAAGCATAGGCAGCAAGCACAGGCAGCACAGCAAGCACAGGCAGCAAGCGCAGGCAGCACAGCAGACACAGGCAGCACAGCAAGCACAGGCAGCACAGCAAGCATAGGCAGCAAGCACAGGCAGCACAGCAAGCACAGGCAGCAAGCACAGGCAGCACAGCAGACACAGGCAGCGCAGTAAGCACAGCAAGCACAGCAAGCACAGGTAGCACAGCAAGCACAGGCAGCACAGGCAGCAAGCACAGGCAGCAAGCACAGGCAGCACAGACAGCACAGGCAGCACAGCAAGCACAGGCAACACAGCAAGCACAGGCGGCACAACAAGCACAGGCAGCACAACAAGCACAGGCAGCAAGCACAGACAGCACAGCAAGCACAGGCAGCAAGCACAGGCAGCACAGCAAGCACAGGCAGCAAGCACAGGCAGCACAGCAAGCACAGGCAGCACAGCAAGCATAGGCAGCAAGCACAGGCAGCACAGCAAGCACAGGCAGCAAGCGCAGGCAGCACAGCAGACACAGGCAGCACAGCAAGCACAGGCAGCACAGCAAGCATAGGCAGCAAGCACAGGCAGCACAGCAAGCACAGGCAGCAAGCACAGGCAGCACAGCAGACACAGGCAGCGCAGTAAGCACAGCAAGCACAGCAAGCACAGGTAGCACAGCAAGCACAGGCAGCACAGGCAGCAAGCACAGGCAGCAAGCACAGGCAGCACAGACAGCACAGGCAGCACAGCAAGCACAGGCAACACAGCAAGCACAGGCGGCACAACAAGCACAGGCAGCACAACAAGCACAGGCAGCAAGCACAGACAGCACAGCAAGCACAGGCAGCAAGCACAGGCAGCACAGCAAGCACAGGCAGCAAGCACAGGCAGCAAGCACAGGCAGCACAGCAAGCACAGGCAGCAAGCGCAGGCAGCACAGCAGGCACAGGCAGCACAGCAAGCACAGCAAGCACAGGCAGCAAGCACAGGCAGCACAGCACAGGCAGCAAGCACAGGCAGCACAGCACAGGCAGCACAGCACAGGCAGCACAGCAAGCACAGGCAGCACAGCAAGCACAGGTAGCATGCACAGGCAGCACAGCAAGCACAGGCAGCACAGCAAGCATAGGCAGCAAGCACAGGCAGCACAGCAAGCACAGGCAGCAAGCGCAGGCAGCACAGCAGACACAGGCAGCACAGCAAGCATAGGCAGCAAGCACAGGCAGCACAGCAAGCACAGGCAGCAAGCGCAGGCAGCACAGCAAGCACAGGCAGCAAGCACAGGCAGCACAGCAAGCACAGGCAGCACAGCAAGCACAGGCAGCAAGCACAGGCATGTTAGAAACCAGCAAAATAGCTCGACGAGATGTGTTCGTTTTAGCGATTCTGGGGGAAGTGCAGAGGGGTCAAGCTCCGTCCTCTTTCCAAAAGGCAAAGCCTGCTCCGATCTTCGGCGAGATTAACTCTCGCATTTATTTACAATGCTTACTCTTACTGAGACGCAGGTCAATGCACCGGCCGCCGAGGTAAACATATGATCCGCGACTCTCGGCGCCTCCAAAAACAGGTGACACAGCAACGCACTGTCGTGTGCCACTGTCGAATTACCGCGTGTCATGGGCGAAATCAAATGCATCGCTAACAGGCAGTGTTGGGGATAGTCGCTGCTCCGTTAGGAGATTTGCCCCCCAGTTATTTTATTTTGTTCCAGCCGCCCTTGCTTACCGTCCGCCTCATTTCTCCGAATTTATGTTCGTGTCATTTCACAGAAATCTCTTAACTGGGTCAACACGAGAGTGTTGGTGCGTGCGTGTAACCCACGTGACGCCTTCTCTTGCTTTTGATTGGCGCGGGCAATCTTGCAATTTCTGGGTAGGTAGCGTCTGACCGGAAGGGTGCTCTCTTCGCTCCGAGACTCCGCGCAGGTACGACCTAGAGCTGTGCGCTTTTTCGATTTCTCCGCCACATTAAGCGAGTGCGAATTTTTGTAGTAAGATTGAGGTTGTTTCTTCGGAACGCCTCATCTCGCAAGTTACACGCGCTCCTTTTGTTCTCCTTCCTCGTGGCCTTCCTTCCCGATCCGCGGCGGCGAATCCCATCGTGCGCAGATACGCGGTTCTTCTTTCATTGCACCTACTCTGCTCCTTCTCCGGGTTGTTATCGAGATCGTTAGGATCTTCGTTGCCCTACCGTCCAACCTTGCTTCCTTTCCTACGCGTGTCTTTAGTTTAATGCGTCGAGTTTTGTGTTTTTGTACAAGCAGTGCTGGCATTCAAATAAAACAAACGGTTTTGTGCAATACAGTCCGAGCTGTTCCCAGTGAACTTTTGCGACCTAATCGCCAAAGTATCCCACTCCTATACAGGCAGCACAGCAAGCACAGGCAGCAAGGACAGGCAGCACAGCAAGCACAGGCAGCAAGCACAGGCAGCACAGCAAGCACAGGCAGCAAGCACAGGCAGCACAGCAAGCACAGGCAGCAAGCACAGGCAGCACAGCAAGCACAGGCAGCAAGCACAGGCAGCACAGTAAGTACAGCAAGCACAGGCAGCAAGCACAGGCAGCACAGCAAGCACAGGCAGCAAGCACAGGCAGCACAGCAAGCACAGGCAGCAATCACAGGCAACACAGTAAGCACAGGCAGCAAGCACAGGCAGCACAGCAAGCACAGGCAGCAAGCACAGGCAGCACAGCAAGCACTGGCAGCACAGCAAGCACAGGCAGCAAGCACAGGCAGCACAGCAAGCACAGGCAGCAAGCACAGGCAGCACAGCAAGCACAGGCAGCAAGCACAGACAGCACAGCAAGCACAGGCAGCACAGGCAGCAAGCGCAGGCAGCACAGCTGGCACAGGCAGCACATCAAGCACAGCAAGCAGAGGCAGCAACCACAGGCAGCACAGCAACCACAGGCAGCACAGCACAGGCAGCACAGCACAGGCAGCACAGCAAGCACAGGCAGCAAGCACAGGCAGCGCAGGCAGCATAGCAAGCACAGGCAGCACAGGCAGCACAGCAAGCACAGGCAGCAAGCACAGGCAGCACAGCAAGCACAGGCAGCAAGCACAGGCAGCTCAGGCAGCACAGGCAGCAAGCACAGGCAGCACAGCAAGCACGGGCAGCAAGCACAGGCAGCACAGCAAGCACAGGCAGCAAGCACAGGCAGCACAGCAAGCACAGGCAGCACAGGCAGCACAGCAAGCACAGGCAGCAAGCACAGGCAGCACAGCAAGCACAGGCAGCAAGCACAGGCAGCACAGCAAGCACAGGCAGCAAGCACAGACAGCACAGCAAGCACAGGCAGCACAGGCAGCAAGCGCAGGCAGCACAGCAGGCACAGGCAGCACATCAAGCACAGCAAGCACAGGCAGCACAGCAAGCACAGGCAGCACAGCACAGGCAGCACAGCACAGGCAGCACAGCACAGGCAGCACAGGCAGCAAGCACAGGCAGCGCAGGCAGCATAGCAAGCACAGGCAGCACAGGCAGCAAGCACAGGCAGCAACGCAAACACAGGCAGCACAGCAAGCACAGGCAGCAAGCACCGGCAGCACAGCAAGCACAGGCAGCAAGCACAGGCAGCACAGCAAGCACAGGCAGCAGAGCAAGCACAGGCAGCAAGTACAGGCAGCAGAGCAAGCACAGGCAGCAAGCACAGGCAGCACAGCAAGCACAGGCAGCAAGCACAGGCAGCACAGCAAGCACAGGCAGCACAGCAAGCACAGGCAGCAAGCACAGGCAGCAAGCACAGGCAGCACAGCAAGCACAGGCAGCAAGCACAGGCAGCTCAGGCAGCACAGGCAGCAAGCACAGGCAGCACAGCAAGCACAGGCAGCAAGCACAGGCAGCACACCAAGCACAGGCGGCACAGCAAGCACAGGCAGCAAGCACAGGCAGCACAGCAAGCACAGGCAGCACAGGCAGCAAGCACAGGCAGCACACCAAGCACAGGCAGCAAGCACAGGCAGCACACCAAGCACAGGCAGCACAGCAAGCACAGGCAGCAAGCACAGGCAGCACAGCAAGCACAGGCAGCAAGCACAGGCAGCACAGGCAGCAAGCACTGGCAGCACAGCAAGCACAGGCAGCAAGCACAGGCAGCACAGCAAGCACAGGCAGCAAGCACAGGCAGCACAGCCAGCACAGGCAGCAAGCACAGGCAGCACAACAAGCACTGGCAGCACAGCAAGCACAGGCAGCAAGCACAAGCAGCACAGCAAGCACAGGCAGCACAGCAAGCACAGGCAGCAAGCACAGGCAGCACAGCAAGCACAGGCAGCACAGCAAGCACAGGCAGCAAGCACATGCAGCACAGCAAGCACAGGCAGCACAGCAAGCACAGGCAGCAAGCACAGGCAGCACAGCAAGCACAGGCAGCAAGCACAGGCAGCACAGGCAGCAAGCACAGGCAGCACACCAAGCACAGGCAGCAAGCACAGGCAGCACACCAAGCACAGGCAGCACAGCAAGCACAGGCAGCAAGCTCAGGCAGCACAGCAAGCACAGGCAGCTAGCACAGGCAGCACAGCCAGCACAGGCAGCAAGCACAGGCAGCACAAGAAGCACTGGCAGCACAGCAAGCACAGGCAGCAAGCATAGGCAGCACAGCAAGCACAGGCAGCAAGCACAGACAGCACAGCAAGCACAGGCAGCAAGCACAGGAAGCACAGCAAGCACAGGCAGCAAGCACAGGCAGCACACCAAGCACAGGCAGCAGAGCAAGCACAGGCAGCAAGCACAGGCAGCACAGCAAGCACAGGCAGCAAGCACAGGCAGCAAGCACAGGCAGCACAGCAAGCACAGCACAGCAAGCACAGGCAGCACAGCAAGCACTGGCAGCAAGCACAGGCAGCACAGCAAGCACAGGCAGCAAGCACAGGCAGCACAGCCAGCACAGGCAGCAAGCACAGGCAGCAAGCACAGGCAGCACAGCAAGCACGGGCAGCAAGCACAGGCAGCACAGCAAGCACGGGCAGCAAGCACAGGCAGCACAGCAAGCACAGGCAGCAAGCACAGGCAGCACAGGCAGCAAGCGCAGGCAGCACAGCAAGCACAGGCAGCACAGGCAGCAAGCACAGGCAGCACAGCAAGCACAGGCAGCAAGCACAGGCAGCAAGCACAGGCAGCACAGCAAGCACAGGCAGCAAGCACAGGCAGCACAGCAAGCACAGGCAGCACAGGCAGCAAGCGCAGGCAGCACAGCAGGCACAGGCAGCACATCAAGCACAGCAAGCACAGGCAGCAAGCACAGGCAGCACAGCAAGCACAGGCAGCACAGCACAGGCAGCACAGCAAGCACAGGCAGCACAGCAAGCACAGGCAGCAAGCACAGGCAGCACAGCAAGCACAGGCAGCACAGGCAGCACAACAAGCACAGGCGGCACAGCAAGCACAGGCAGCAAGCACAGGCAGCACAGCAAGCACAGGCAGCACAGCAAGCACAGGCAGCACAGCAAGCACAGGCAGCAAGCACAGGCTGCACAGCAAGCACAGGCAGCACATCAAGCACAGGCAGCACAGCAAGTACAGCAAGCACAGGCAGCTAGCACAGGCAGCACAGCAAGCACAGGCAGCACAGCAACCACATGCAGCACAGGAAGCACAGCAAGCACAGGCAGCAAGCGCAGGCAGCACAGGCAGCACAGCAAGCACAGGCAGCACAGCAAGCACAGGCAGCTTGCGCAGGCAGCATAGCAAGCACAGCAAGCACAGGCAGCACAGCAAGCACAGGCAGCAAGCACAGGCAGCACAGCAAGCACAGGCAGCACAGCAAGCACAGCAAGCACAGGCAGCAAGCACAGGCAGCACAGCAAGCACAGCAAGCACAGGCAGCAAGCACAGGCAGCACACCAAGCACAGGCAACACAGCAAGCACAGGCAACACAGTAAGCACAGGCAGCAAGCACAGGCAGCACAGCAAGCACAGGCAGCACAGCAAGCACAGGCAGCAAGCACAGGCAGCACAGCAAGCACAGGCAGCAAACACAGGCAGCACAGCAAGCACAGGCAGCAAGCACAGGCAGCAAGCACAGGCAGCAAGCACAGGCAGCAAGCACAGGCAGCACAGCAAGCACAGGCAGCAAGCACAGGCAGCACAGCAAGCACAGGCAGCACAGGCAGCAAGCGCAGGCAGCACAGCAGGCACAGGCAGCACATCAAGCACAGCAAGCACAGGCAGCAAGCACAGGCAGCACAGCAAGCACAGGCAGCACAGCACAGGCAGCACAGCAAGCACAGGCAGCAAGCACAGGCAGCACAGCAAGCATAGGCAGCACAGAAAGCACAGGCAGCACAGCACAGGCAGCTCAGGCAGCACAGCAAGCACAGGCAGCAAGCACAGGCAGCACATCAAGCACAGGCAGCACAGCAAGTACAGCAAGCACAGGCAGCAAGCCCAGGCAGCACAGCAAGCACAGGCAGCACAGCAAGCACAGGCAGCACAACACAGACAGCACAGCAAGCACAGGCAGCACAGCAAGCACAGGCAGCACAGCAAGCACAGGCAGCAAGCACAGGCAGCACAGCAAGCATAGGCAGCACAGCAAGCACAGGCAGCACAGCACAGGCAGCTCAGGCAGCACAGCAAGCACAGGCAGCACAGGCAGCAAGCACAGGCAGCACAGGCGGCACTGCAAGCACAGGCAGCAAGCACAGGCAGCACAGCAAGCACAGGCAGCAAGCACAGGCAGCACAGCAAGCATAGGCAGCACAGAAAGCACAGGCAGCACAGCACAGGCAGCTCAGGCAGCACAGCAAGCACAGGCAGCAAGCACAGGCAGCACACCAAGCACAGGCAGCACAGCAAGCACAGGCAGCAAGCACAGGCAGCACAGCAAGCACAGGCAGCAAGCACAGGCAGCACAGCAAGCACAGGCAGCACAGCAAGCACAGGCAGCAAGCACAGGCAGCACAGCAAGCACAGGCATGTTAGAAACCCGCAAAATAGCTCGACGAAATGTGTTCGTCTTAGCGATTCTGGGGGAAGTGCAGAGGGGTCAAGCTCCGTCCTCTTTCCAACAGGCAAACCCTGCTCCGATCATCGGCGAGATTCACTCTCGCATTTGTTAACAATGCTTACTCTTATTGAGACGCAGGTCAATGCACCGGCCGCCGAGGTAAACATATGATCCGCGACTCTCGGCGCCTCCAAAAACAGGTGACACAGCAACGCACTGACGTGTGCCACTGTCGAATTACCGCGTGTTATGGGCGAAATCAAATGCATCGCTAACAGGCAGCACAGCAAGCACAGGCAGCACGCACAGGCAGCACAGCAAGCACAGGCAGCAAGCACAGGCAGCACAGCAAGCACAGGCAGCAAGCACTGGCAGCAAGCACAGGCAGCACAGCAAGCACAGGCAGCAAGCACAGGCAGCAAGCACAGGCAGCTCAGGCAGCACAGCAAGCACAGGCAGCACAGGCAGCAAGCACAGGGGGCACAGCAAGCACAGGCAGCATAGCAAGCATAGCAAGCACAGGCAGCAAGCACAGGCAGCACAGCAAGCACAGCAAGCACAGGCAGCACAGCAAGCACAGGCAGCTTGCACAAGCAGCATAGCAAGCACAGGCAGCAAGCACAGGCAGCACACCAAGCACAGGCAGCACAGCAAGCACAGGCAGCAAGCACAGGCGGCACACCAAGCACAGGCAGCACAGCAAGCACAGGCAGTAAGCACAGGCAGCACAGCAAGCACAGGCAGCAAGCACAGGCAGCACAGCAAGCACAGGCAGCTTGCACAGGCAGCATAGCAAGCACAGCAAGCACAGGCAGCAAGCACAGGCAGCTTGCACAGGCAGCATAGCAAGCACAGCAAGCACAGGCAGCAAGCACAGGCAGCACAGCAAGCACAGGCAGCAAGCACAGGCAGCACAGCAAGCACAGGCAGCTTGCACAGGCAGCATAGCAAGCACAGCAAGCACAGGCAGCAAGCACAGGCAGCAAGCACAGGCAGCACAGCAAGCACAGGCAGCAAGCACAGGCAGCACAGCAAGCACAGGCAGCAAGCACAGGCAGCACAGCAAGCACAGGCAGCTTGCACAGGCAGCATAGCAAGCACAGCAAGCACAGGCAGCAAGCACAGGCAGCACAGCAAGCACAGGCAGCACATCAAGCACAGGCAGCACAGCAAGCACAGGCAGCAAGCACAGGCAGCACTCAAAGCCCAGGCAGCACAGCAAGCACAGGCAGCACAGCAAGCACAGGCAACACAGTAAGCACAGGCAGCAAGCACAGGCAGCAATCACAGGCATGTTAGAAACCCGCAAAATAGCTCGACGAGATGTGTTCGTTTTAGCGATTCTGGGGGAAGTGCAGAGGGGTCAACCTGCGTCCTCTTTCCAATAGGCAAAGCCTGCTCCGATCTTCGGCGAGATTCACTCTCGCATTTGTTTACAATGCTTACTCTTACTGAGACGCAGGTCAATGCACCGGCCGCCGAGGTATTCATATGATCCGCGACTCTCGGCGCCTCCAAAAACAGGTGACACAGCAACGCATTGTCGTGTGCCACTGTCGAATTACCGCGTGTCATGGGCGAAATCAAATGCATCGCTAACAGGCATCACAGCAAGCACAGGCAGCACAGCAAGCACAGGCAGCAAGCACAGGCAGCACAGCAAGCACAGGCAGCAAGCACAGGCAGCTTGCACAGGCAGCAAGCACAGGCAGCAAGCACAGGCAGCTAGCACAGGCATGTTAGAAACCCGCAAAATAGCTCGACGAGATGTTTTCGTTTTAGCGTTTCTGGGGGAAGTGCAGAGGGGTCAAGCTCCGTCCTCTTTCCAACAGGCAAAGCCTGCTTCGATCTTCGGCGAGATTCACTCTCGCATTTGTTTACAATGCTTACTCTTACTGAGACGCAGGTCAATGCACCGGCCGCCGAGGTAAACATATGATCCGCGACTCTCGGCGCATCCAAAAACAGGTGACACAGCAACGCACTGTCATGTGCCACTGTCGAATTACCGCGTGTTATGGGCGAAATCAAATGCATCGCTAACAGGCAGCACAGCTAATACAGGCAGCATAGCAAGCACAGGCAGCAAGCACAGGCAGCACAGCAAGCACAGGCAGCACAGCAAGCACAGGCAGCAAGCACAGGTAGCACAGCAAGCACAGGCAGCAAGCACAGGCAGCAAGTACAGGCAGCACAGCAAGCACAGGCAGCAAGCACAGGCAGCACAGCAAGCACAGGCAGCAAGCACAGGCAGCACAGCAAGCACAGGCAGCAAGCACAGGCAGCACAGCAAGCACAGGCAGCAAGCACAGGCAGCACAGCAAGCACAGGCAGCTTGCACAGGCAGCACAGCAAGCACAGGCAGCTTGCACAGGCAGCATAGCAAGCACAGCAAGCACAGTCAGCAAGCACAGGCAGCACAGCAAGCACAGGCAGCAAGCACAGGCAGCACAGGCAGCACAGCAAGCACAGGCAGCACAGGCAGCAAGCACAGGCAGCACAGCAAGCACAGGCAGCAAGCACAGGCTGCACAGCAAGGACAGGCAGCACAGCAAGCACAGGCAGCAAGCACAGGCAGCACATCAAGCACAGGCAGCACAGCAAGCACAGGCAACACAATAAGCACAGGCAGCAAGCACAGGCAGCACAGCAAGCACAGGCAGCACAGCAAGCACAGGCAGCAAGCACAGGCAGCACAGCAAGCACAGGCAGCAAGCACAGGCAGCACAGCAAGCACAGGCAGCACAGGCAGCAAGCGCAGGCAGCACAGCAGGCACAGGCAGCACATCAAGCACAGCAAGCACAGGCAGCAAGCACAGGCAGCACAGCAAGCACAGGCAGCACAGCACAGGCAGCACAGCAAGCACAGGCAGCAAGCACAGGCAGCACAGCAAGCATAGGCAGCACAGAAAGCACAGGCAGCACAGCACAGGCAGCTCAGGCAGCACAGCAAGCACAGGCAGCAAGCACAGGCAGCACATCAAGCACAGGCAGCACAGCAAGTACAGCAAGCACAGGCAGCAAGCCCAGGCAGCACAGCAAGCACAGGCAGCACAGCAAGCACAGGCAGCACAACACAGACAGCACAGCAAGCACAGGCAGCACAGCAAGCACAGGCAGCACAGCAAGCACAGGCAGCAAGCACAGGCAGCACAGCAAGCATAGGCAGCACAGCAAGCACAGGCAGCACAGCACAGGCAGCTCAGGCAGCACAGCAAGCACAGGCAGCACAGGCAGCAAGCACAGGCAGCACAGGCGGCACTGCAAGCACAGGCAGCAAGCACAGGCAGCACAGCAAGCACAGGCAGCAAGCACAGGCAGCACAGCAAGCATAGGCAGCACAGAAAGCACAGGCAGCACAGCACAGGCAGCTCAGGCAGCACAGCAAGCACAGGCAGCAAGCACAGGCAGCACACCAAGCACAGGCAGCACAGCAAGCACAGGCAGCAAGCACAGGCAGCACAGCAAGCACAGGCAGCAAGAACAGGCAGCACAGCAAGCACAGGCAGCACAGCAAGCACAGGCAGCAAGCACAGGCAGCACAGCAAGCACAGGCATGTTAGAAACCCGCAAAATAGCTCGACGAAATGTGTTCGTCTTAGCGATTCTGGGGGAAGTGCAGAGGGGTCAAGCTCCGTCCTCTTTCCAACAGGCAAACCCTGCTCCGATCATCGGCGAGATTCACTCTCGCATTTGTTAACAATGCTTACTCTTATTGAGACGCAGGTCAATGCACCGGCCGCCGAGGTAAACATATGATCCGCGACTCTCGGCGCCTCCAAAAACAGGTGACACAGCAACGCACTGACGTGTGCCACTGTCGAATTACCGCGTGTTATGGGCGAAATCAAATGCATCGCTAACAGGCAGCACAGCAAGCACAGGCAGCACGCACAGGCAGCACAGCAAGCACAGGCAGCAAGCACAGGCAGCACAGCAAGCACAGGCAGCAAGCACTGGCAGCAAGCACAGGCAGCACAGCAAGCACAGGCAGCAAGCACAGGCAGCAAGCACAGGCAGCTCAGGCAGCACAGCAAGCACAGGCAGCACAGGCAGCAAGCACAGGGGGCACAGCAAGCACAGGCAGCATAGCAAGCATAGCAAGCACAGGCAGCAAGCACAGGCAGCACAGCAAGCACAGCAAGCACAGGCAGCACAGCAAGCACAGGCAGCTTGCACAAGCAGCATAGCAAGCACAGGCAGCAAGCACAGGCAGCACACCAAGCACAGGCAGCACAGCAAGCACAGGCAGCAAGCACAGGCGGCACACCAAGCACAGGCAGCACAGCAAGCACAGGCAGTAAGCACAGGCAGCACAGCAAGCACAGGCAGCAAGCACAGGCAGCACAGCAAGCACAGGCAGCTTGCACAGGCAGCATAGCAAGCACAGCAAGCACAGGCAGCAAGCACAGGCAGCTTGCACAGGCAGCATAGCAAGCACAGCAAGCACAGGCAGCAAGCACAGGCAGCACAGCAAGCACAGGCAGCAAGCACAGGCAGCACAGCAAGCACAGGCAGCTTGCACAGGCAGCATAGCAAGCACAGCAAGCACAGGCAGCAAGCACAGGCAGCAAGCACAGGCAGCACAGCAAGCACAGGCAGCAAGCACAGGCAGCACAGCAAGCACAGGCAGCAAGCACAGGCAGCACAGCAAGCACAGGCAGCTTGCACAGGCAGCATAGCAAGCACAGCAAGCACAGGCAGCAAGCACAGGCAGCACAGCAAGCACAGGCAGCACATCAAGCACAGGCAGCACAGCAAGCACAGGCAGCAAGCACAGGCAGCACTCAAAGCCCAGGCAGCACAGCAAGCACAGGCAGCACAGCAAGCACAGGCAACACAGTAAGCACAGGCAGCAAGCACAGGCAGCAATCACAGGCATGTTAGAAACCCGCAAAATAGCTCGACGAGATGTGTTCGTTTTAGCGATTCTGGGGGAAGTGCAGAGGGGTCAACCTGCGTCCTCTTTCCAATAGGCAAAGCCTGCTCCGATCTTCGGCGAGATTCACTCTCGCATTTGTTTACAATGCTTACTCTTACAGAGACGCAGGTCAATGCACCGGCCGCCGAGGTATTCATATGATCCGCGACTCTCGGCGCCTCCAAAAACAGGTGACACAGCAACGCATTGTCGTGTGCCACTGTCGAATTACCGCGTGTCATGGGCGAAATCAAATGCATCGCTAACAGGCATCACAGCAAGCACAGGCAGCACAGCAAGCACAGGCAGCAAGCACAGGCAGCACAGCAAGCACAGGCAGCAAGCACAGGCAGCTTGCACAGGCAGCAAGCACAGGCAGCAAGCACAGGCAGCTAGCACAGGCATGTTAGAAACCCGCAAAATAGCTCGACGAGATGTTTTCGTTTTAGCGTTTCTGGGGGAAGTGCAGAGGGGTCAAGCTCCGTCCTCTTTCCAACAGGCAAAGCCTGCTTCGATCTTCGGCGAGATTCACTCTCGCATTTGTTTACAATGCTTACTCTTACTGAGACGCAGGTCAATGCACCGGCCGCCGAGGTAAACATATGATCCGCGACTCTCGGCGCATCCAAAAACAGGTGACACAGCAACGCACTGTCATGTGCCACTGTCGAATTACCGCGTGTTATGGGCGAAATCAAATGCATCGCTAACAGGCAGCACAGCTAATACAGGCAGCATAGCAAGCACAGGCAGCAAGCACAGGCAGCACAGCAAGCACAGGCAGCACAGCAAGCACAGGCAGCAAGCACAGGTAGCACAGCAAGCACAGGCAGCAAGCACAGGCAGCAAGTACAGGCAGCACAGCAAGCACAGGCAGCAAGCACAGGCAGCACAGCAAGCACAGGCAGCAAGCACAGGCAGCACAGCAAGCACAGGCAGCAAGCACAGGCAGCACAGCAAGCACAGGCAGCAAGCACAGGCAGCACAGCAAGCACAGGCAGCTTGCACAGGCAGCACAGCAAGCACAGGCAGCTTGCACAGGCAGCATAGCAAGCACAGCAAGCACAGTCAGCAAGCACAGGCAGCACAGCAAGCACAGGCAGCAAGCACAGGCAGCACAGGCAGCACAGCAAGCACAGGCAGCACAGGCAGCAAGCACAGGCAGCACAGCAAGCACAGGCAGCAAGCACAGGCTGCACAGCAAGGACAGGCAGCACAGCAAGCACAGGCAGCAAGCACAGGCAGCACATCAAGCACAGGCAGCACAGCAAGCACAGGCAACACAATAAGCACAGGCAGCAAGCACAGGCAGCACAGCAAGCACAGGCAGCACAGCAAGCACAGGCAGCAAGCACAGGCATGTTAGAAACCCGCAAAATAGCTCGACGAGATGTGTTCGTTTTAGCGATTCTGGGGGAAGTGCAGAGGTGTCAAGCTCCGTCCTCTTTCCAACAGGCAAAGCCTGCTCCGATCTTCGGCGAGATTCACTCTCGCATTTGTTTACAATGCTTACTCTTACTGAGACGCAGGTCAATGCACCGGCCGCCGAGGTAAACTTATGATCCGCGACTCTCGGCGCCTCCAAAAACAGGTGTCACAGCAACGCACTGTCGTGTGCCACTGTCGAATTACCGCGTGTTATGGGCGAAATCAAATGCATCGCTAACAGGCAGCACAGCAAGCACAGGCAGCAAGCACAGGCAGCACAGCAAGAACAGGCAGCAAGCACAGGCAGCACAGCAAGCACAGGCAGCAAGCACAGGCAGCACAGCAAGCACAGGCAGCAAGCACAGGCAGCACAGCAAGCACAGGCAGCACAGCAAGCACAGGCAGCAAGCACAGGCAGCACAGCAAGCACAGGCATGTTAGAAACCCGCAAAATAGCTCGACGAGATGTGTTCGTTTTAGCGATTCTGGGGGAATTGCAGAGGGGTCAAGCTCCGTCCTCTTTCCAACAGGCAAACCCTGCTCCGATCTTCGGCGAGATTCACTCTCGCATTTGTTAACAATGCTTACTCTTACTGAGACGCAGGTCAATGCACCGGCCGCCGAGGTAAACATATGATCCACGACTCTCGGCGCCTCCAAAAACAGGTGACACAGCAACGCACTGTCGTGTGCCACTGTCGAATTACCGCGTGTTATGGGCGAAATCAAATGCATCGCTAACAGGCAGCACAGCAAGCACAGGCAGCAAGCACAGGCAGCACAGCAAGCACAGGCAGCAAGCACAGGCAGCAAGCACACGCAGCACACCAAGCACAGGCAGCACAGCAAGCACAGGCAGCAAGCACAGGCAGCACAGCAAGCACAGGCAGCAAGCACAGGCAGCAAGCACAGGCAGCAAGCACAGGCAGCAAGCACTGGCAGCACAGCAAGCACAGGCAGCTAGCAAAGGCATGTTAGGAACCCGCAAAATAGCTCGACGAGATGTGTTCGTTTTAGCGTTTCTGGGGGAAGTGCAGAGGGGTCAAGCTCCGTCCTCTTTCCAACAGGCAAAGCCTGCTCCGATCTTCGGCGAGATTCACTCTCGCATTTGTTTACAATGCTTACTCTTACTGAGACGCAGGTCAATGCACCGGCCGCCGAGGTAAACATATGATCCGCGACTCTCGGCGCCTCCAAAAACAGGTGACACAGCAACGCACTGTCATGTGCCACTGTCGAATTACCGCGTGTTATGGGCGAAATCAAATGCATCGCTAACAGGCAGCACAGCAAGTACAGGCGGCATAGCAAGCAGAGGCAGCAAGCACAGGCAGCACAGCAAGCACAGGCAGCAAGCACAGGCAGCACAGCAAGCACAGGCAGCAAGCACAGGCAGCAAGCACAGGCAGCACAGCAAGCACAGGCAGCTTGCACAGGCAGCATAGCAAGCACAGCAAGCACAGACAGCAAGCACAGGCAGCAAGCACAGGCAGCACAGCAAGCACAGGCAGCAAGCACAGGCAGCACAGCAAGCACAGGCAGCACAGCAAGCACAGGCAGCAAGCACATGCAGCACAGCAAGCACAGGCAACAAGCACAGGCAGCGCACCAAGCACAGGCAGCACAGCAAGCACAAGCAGCAAGCACAGGCAGCACAGCAAGCACAGGCAGCACAGCAAGCACAGGCAGCAAGCACAGGCAGCAGAGCAAGCACAGGCAGCAAGCACAGGCTGCACAGCAAGCACAGGCAGCAAGCACAGGCAGCACAGCAAGCACACCAAGCACAGGCAGCACAGCAAGCACAGGCAGCAAGCACAGGCAGCACAGCAAGCACAGGCAGCAAGCACGGGCAGCACAGCAAGCACAGGCAGCACAACAAGCACAAGCAACAAGCACAGGCAGCAAGCAAGCACAAGCAACAAGCACAGGCAGCAAGCAAGCACAGGCAGCTAGCACAGGGATGTTAGAAACCCGCAAAATAGCTCGACGAGATGTGTTCGTTTTAGCGATTCTGGGGGAAGTGCAGAGGGGTCAAGCTCCGTTCTCTTTCCAACAGGCAAAGCCTGCTCCGATCTTCGGCGAGATTCACTCTCGCATTTGTTTACAATGCTTACTCTTACTGAGACACAGGTCAATGCACCGGCCGCCGAGGTAAACATATGATCCGCGACTCTCGGCGCCTCCAAAAACAGGTGACACAGCAACTCACTGTCGTGTTCCACTGTCGAATTACCGCGTGTTATGGGCGAAATCAAATGCATCGCTAACAGGCAGCACAGCAAGCACAGGCAGCAAGCACAGGCAGCAAGCACAGGCAGCACAGCAAGCACAGGCAGCAAGCACACGCAGCACACGCAGCACAGCAAGCACAGGCAGCACAGCAAGCACAGGCAGCACAGCAAGCACAGGCAGCAAGCACAGGGAGCACAGCAAGCACAGGCAGCAAGCACAGGCAGCTCAGGCAGCACAGCAAGCACAGGCAGCAAGCACAGGCAGCACAGCAAGCACAGGCAGCAAGGGCAGGCAGCACAGCAAGCACAGGCAGCAAGCACAGGCAGCAAGCACAGGCAGCACAGCAAGCACAGGCAGCAAGCACAGGCAGCAAGCACAGGCAGCACAGCAAGCACAGGCAGCATAGCAGGCACAGGCAGCAAGCACAGGCAGCACAGCAAGCACAGGCAGCAAGCACAGGGAGCACAGCAAGCACAGGCAGCTTGCACAGGCAGCAAGCACAGGCAGCACAGCAAGCACAGGCAGCAAGCACAGGCAGCGCAGCAAGCACCGGCAGCACAGCAAGCACAGGCAGCAAGCACAGGGAGCACAGCAAGCACAGGCAGCAAGCACAGGCAGCTCAGGCAGCACAGCAAGCACAGGCAGCAAGCACAGGCAGCACAGCAAGCACAGGCAGCAAGGGCAGGCAGCACAGCAAGCACAGGCAGCAAGCACAGGCAGCACAGCAAGCACAGGCAGCAAGCACAGGCAGCACAGCAAGTACAGCAAGCACAGGCAGCAAGCACAGGCAGCACAGCAAGCACAGGCAGCAAGCACAGTCAGCACAGCAAGCACAGGCAGCAAGCACAGGCAGCACAGCAAGCACAGGCAGCACAGCAAGCACAGGCAGCAAGCACAGGCAGCACAGCAAGCACTGGCAGCAAGCACAGGGAGCACAGCAAGCACAGGCAGCACAGCAAGCACAGGCAGCTTGCACAGGCAGCAAGCACAGGCAGCACAGCAAGCACAGGCAGCAAGCACAGGCAGCGCAGCAAGCACGGGCAGCACAGCAAGCACAGGCAGCAAGCACAGACAGCACAGCAAGCACAGGCAGCTAGCACAGGCAGCTCAGGCAGCGCAGCAAGCACGGGCAGCACAGCAAGCACAGGCAGCAAGCACAGACAGCACAGCAAGCACAGGCAGCTAGCACAGGCAGCTCAGGCAGCACAGCAAGCACAGGCAGCAAGCACAGGCAGCACAGCAAGCACAGGCAGCAAGCACAGGCAGCACAGCAAGCACAGGTAGCAAGCACAGGCAGCACAGCAAGCACAGGCAGCAAGCACGGGCAGCACAGCAAGCACAGGCAGCACAGCAAGCACAGGCAGCAAGCACAGGCAGCACAGCAAGCACAGGCAGCAAGCACAGGCAGCACACCAAGCACAGGCAGCACAGCAAGCACAGGCAGCACAGCAAGAACAGGCAGCAAGCACAGGCAGCGCAGCAAGCACAGGCAGCACAGCAAGCACAGGCAGCAAGCACAGGCAGCAAGCACAGGAAGCACACCAAGCACAGGCAGCACAGCAAGCACAGGCAGCAAGCACAGGCAGCACAACAAGCACAGGCAGCAAGCACAGGTAGCACAGCAAGCTCAGGCAGCACAGCAAGCACAGGCAGCAAGCACAGGCAGCAAGCACAGGCAGCACACCAAGCACAGGCAGCACAGCAAGCACAGGCAGCAAGCACAGGCAGCACAACAAGCACAGGCAGCAAGCACAGGTAGCACAGCAAGCTCAGGCAGCACAGCAAGCACAGGCAGCAAGCACAGGCAGCACAGCAAGCACAGGCAGCAAGCACAGGCATGTTAGAAACCCGCAAAATAGCTCGACGAGATGTGTTCGTTTTAGCGATTCTGGGGGAAGTGCAGAGGGGTCAAGCTCCGTCCTCTTTCCAACAGGCAAAGCCTGCTCCGATCTTCGGCCAGATTCACTCTCGCATTTGTTTACAATGCTTACTCTTACTGAGTCGCAGGTCAATGCACCGGCCGCCGAGGTAAACATATGATCCGCGACTCTCGGCGCCTCCAAAAACAGGTGACACAGCAACGCCCTGTCGTGTGCCACTGTCGAATTACCGCGTGTTATGGGCGAAATCAAATGCATCGCTAACACGGCCAAACTGACCTGCTTCGCGTTCTCGAGAAGCATCATTACCCTTTGAGCAAAACTCTTATTCTCTCATGCATAACAGCTTTCAATACAACAGTATTTTCCAATGTAATACAGCTAGCAGCCACCACATAGTGTTACATCGCAGCAATCACTCATTGCAAACTTGCCAACAGACACAAAGCGTCACTTCGGCCCCGTGGTCTCAAACACAAGGCTAAACCACGTCACACAACAATATGCGACAGTGCCTTCAAGCACCTTACCCAAAAACCCAGACAACACTCACAAGTGTGTCGGCAGATGGAACGTGCACGCGCACTTCCATCACACAGCGTCTTCCAAAGATCGTAACGTCTACAGCCACGCGCAGCAACCTGCATCGTGCTATCGTTACTCTCAAACGCAACCAACTTCCATCTTCCAACATACGTTTTCAATCATGCAGCCTCATTCATGGATAGTAAAGTTTTTATATGTGAGAACAAAGAAAAAGGCAATGACAAAAACGTACTTTTTATAGTCATTTAATTTTTTTTTTTTTTTATTTATTTATTTTCTATTTTCCATGCAAGAGGAACAAAACAACTCAGCTACAAAAGATCTCACATAGTATTAATAAAATATAAGCAAACATAACAAACATAGACAAACATATACAAACATAAGCAAACATAAACATACAACGCTAACATGGCTCATCCGTGTTCTCTCGCTCACTATCAGTGGCATCGTTATCAGCCGTCCATTCGCCCTTCCAAGGACGCAATAGGTCCTTAGGCACAATTTGTGGCCTACCACTTTTGCCCAATATCTCATAACGATCATTTGCCAGGGTTTTCAAAATTACAAATTGACCCTCAAACTTACGGTCTGTTTTCGCCCTTCTTGTATCGGCGGGTTTTACAAAAACAGAGTCGCCGTCTTTATATACAATATTTGTTCTGCGCGTTTTATCGAAACGTTGCTTCTGCTTTTCAGCATTTTTACAAAGCCGTTCAAACGCTATCGCCCTATCTTGATTTAGATTGATATGTTCACCGCCGTATAGTTAGCAGACAACTATCACCGATTTCGCTTTTTTTGGTCTCAATCGTTTACGAATAGTTTACGCAAGTTTACGCAATCGATTTCAGAGTTTACGAAATCGAAGTTTGCCCGTAATTAACAATTTTTAGGTAGGTGTATAGTTAGCAGACGACTATCACTGATTTCGCTTATTTTGGTCTCAATCGTTTACGAATAGTTTACGCAAGTTTGCGCAATCGATTTCAGAGTTTACGAAATCGTAGTTTGCCCGTAATTAACATTTTTAATATCTAGTAATTATCGTCTGCTACCGCGCAGCGCCACAGTGGCCGGGGAGCGAAGCTGTCCAGATGTAGAACGTGGCGAAATAATTTCGACGTATGTCGTGTGTAACGGTCTCAATCGTTTACGAATTGTTTTCGCAAGATGCTGTATCGATTTGAGAGTTTACGAAATCGTAGTTTGGCCGTAATTAACAATTTCGAGGATCGGGTAATGTAGGTCTTGCAAGCGCCTCCAGTGGCCGAAAGCAGAAGCTGACCAGATGCAGAACCTGGCGAAATAATTTTGACGTATCTCGTGTGTAACGGTCTCAATCGTTTACGAATAGTTTTCGCAAGCTGCTGTATCGATTTCGGAGTTTACGAAATCGTATTTTGGCCGTAATTAACAATTTCGAGAATCGGGTAATGTAGGTCCTGCAATCGCCTCCAGTGGCCGAAAGCAGAAGCTGACCAGATGCAAACTCTGGCGAAATAATTTTGACGTATCTCGTGTGTAACGGTCTCAATCGTTTACGAATAGTTTTCGCAAGCTGCTGTATCGATTTCGGAGTTTATGAAATCGTATTTTGCTCGTTATTAACAATTTCAGGAACGGCTAACGTGCAGCTCGCAAGCGCCGCCGTTGGCCGAGGCGAGAATCACTCTTTGGACATAGAGTAACGAAATAATTTTGACGTATCTCATCTCTAACGGTCTCAATCGTTTACGAATAGTTTACGCAAGCCACTGTAACGATTTCAGAGTTTACGAAGTCGTAGTTTGCCTGTAATTAACAATTTCATAATCGGCTATCGTGCAGCGTTGATTTGCTCGCAAGCGCCGCCGATGGCGAAAGGAGATGCAGAAAGTGGCGAAATAACTTTGACGTATTTCGTGTATAACGGTCTCAATCGTTTACGAATAGTTTTCGCAAGCTACTGTATCGATTTCGGAGTTTACGAAATCGTATTTTGCTCGTTATTAACAATTTCAGGATCGGCTAACGTGCAGCTCGCAAGCGCCGCCGTTGGCCGAGGCGAGAATCGCTCTTCGGACATAGAGTAACGAAATAATTTTGACGTATCTCATCTCTAACGGTCTCAATCGTTTACGAATAGTTTACTCAAGCCACTGTAACGATTTCAGAGTTTACGAAGTCGTAATTTGCCCGTAATTAATAATTTCAGAATCGGCTATCGTTCAGCGTTGATTGGCTCGCAAGCGCCGCCGTTGGCCGAGGCGAGAATCGCTCTTCGGACATAGAGTAACGAAATAATTTTGACATATCTCATCTCTAACGGTCTCAATCGTATACGAATAGTTTTCGCAAGCAGCTGTATCGATTTCGCAGTTTACGAAATCGTAGTTTGGCCGTAATTAACAATTTCGGTTTCGGCTATCGTGCAGCTCGCAAACGCCGCCATTGGCCAAAGGGAGAAGCTGCATGATAGCCGATTCTGAGGCCCGTATTCAAATACTGCGCTTCGACCTTGGCTTGAGTCGGGATTACGTAAACCTGGCTCAGATGCGTAATCCGGGTTCAGATTTTTCGTGTATTCACAAACGCGGTTTAGACGTCGCGTGGAAGGGAGATCCTGGCAGTCATTGGATAATGGGCGTGGCCAAGGCGTGCCATGCGGCCAGTGCCAGCATATCGAGCTCTAAACACCATGCGTGTTGCAGTGTACGTGCTCGCCTGTGTGCGATGCTAAGGTCCTGATTAGGCGTAAGCTGCGCGCATCGCACACCGACACGCACATACCTGCGACACGAATGGTGTTCAGAGTCGATATGCTGACACTGCATGCGGCTTGCTTCGCTTGCGGGAAACTTCGGAATTATCCGATTTAGGACCACGAATGAGAGAAGAGTGTTGTATTATCGTCAGACATGAGCCACAGGAACTTACTTATATAATATTCCGCATGCTGCGTGACAGTCTTGTATCAACACCATCGGCCAAATCACCCATGGGCCGCATGGAGCGCTGAGGTGTAATGCCACCAAAAAGGCGGAACATTCGAGATAGTTTTCACGGCCACCCAATTCCAATTTTAACAAGATGTGCGTTGAAATCGATGCCTTGCCGATTGATTAATTATACCAATTATGGCGAACAATCCGTCTCGGAACTGCAAGTTTCAAATTCTCCTCCTCAATATTTACTTCGTGCTGGTTGTCCATGGCTGAACATTACCTGAACACTACTGAACAGTCGTGTGGACGCTTTTGGTTGTTTTTACAGATTTTGCATTACAACTAATGAAAAGCAGCATTTATTCACTCGCTCATGTACCGTTCTTCTTGTCTGAATCTCGGCTACCCAGGCAGCAAGGAATATTGTTGGAAGGTTGTATAAATATTACTTTACAATGCGAAACCTTGCAGGTGACTTCGACGGATTATTGCAAGAATGTTGCAGCGATATTACTATGTCCGCCTCTTCGTAACTTGTGGGAATATTGCATGAATATGACACGGAATATTGCCTCAAAGTTCCAAGAATATTTATTCAATATTACACTCTCCATATGATTCTGTTTATCATTGTAAATAATTCAAGCCAATTTATGTTATAGAATATATTATTTTGATTAATCCTCAATTATCAAGTTCTACTATAAATGTAATAATAAATAATAAATAACCTTAACTTATAAGTCTGTATTGTAATTACTATTATATTTTTGAGACTGCGACGTAACTATTGATCGAAAGGTCATTTTTGTAGTATGTTTTACACGAAAGATGTTATTAAAAAATAATTACCGATTTTTGTAAAAATGCAGAAGTTTTAAGTTTTCTTTCATAAATTTGCAAATCCTTTACACTTTGTACTACTGGAACACCCTGAATGAGCTCATCATCGCGAACAATCTGTCTATTTCGAAACTGCAGTTCTCTATTCTTCTCCTCAATTTACTTCTTGCTGATTGTCCATGGGTGAACATTACCTTAACCAAACTTAACACTGCTGAACTGCTAAACAGTCGTGTAAACGTTTGGTTATATTTTTACAGATTTGGCGCGAAAAACGGCCGTAATCCCGGCTCAAGAGGCCTTTCCAAGGCGTCTCAGGCCAGGGTTACATTTCTCGACCCCCACTCCGACCGACCTCTACACTTTTATGCGAGAAGCCTGTGTACCCGTGTAACAACACGGTGGGCGGGGCTTAATCGGAGTGGGGGCACGCAAATGTAATCCTGGTTTGAGAATCTGATCCAAGCCAGGTTTCTGAACCCGGATTACGCGTCTGAGCCAGGTTTACGTAATCCCGACTCAAGCCGAGGCCTAAGCGCAGTATTTGAATACGAGCCTATGACTTCTGCCGTTCGTATACGCAGAGGGCGCTCCAACTTGCCTCGTTTTCTGCTCCGTCGGTATTTCTAGACGTGTGACACGAAGGTCCATAAGATGCGGTGTCTATTCTATACCTCGTCTGTGTCAGAACTCAGAACGGTTGAGAATGGTCGAGACAAACTGACGTTGTATAGGATAAAGTTGGATAGAGATTAACCCGGTTCACAGGAGGCTGGCGACGCAACTTTGTCGCGCCGACCAATTGCCGCCACGTGTTGCGGACATGGACATAGGAATAAGGGGACGGAGCACTGATCTCTATACAATGGATGCGAGATCAGGATCTGGGGAATGAAGCCAATATGAACGGTGGAGTCGCAAGCGGTCTTGCAGGGTACTACGTATAGTGAAGGGCCTATTATTCGGCAAAGTGGGTACCTTATAGGGTGCCGCGCTCTGAAAATTGTTCTGCTGTTACGTCCTCGTTTTTGGCACCCTGCGTTCACCGGGTATACCGGGGACGATCGAGGACGGACGGAAGGAGTGATCGCACCGAAAGGGTTTTGGTCCGTCAGTGGAGCGGCTCACTGACGTATCGCGGAATGTAAGAAGGAGGTGCCCGGATGGCTACAGCTTTGGATGCGTGAGATTGTGTGTGGTTGTGGATTGGTGTGGACGCACAGGAAGGGCACAGTCGTGTGAAGTAATGTTCAGATAGTGGACTGGATGCTTTATCTCGAAGTGCACTTGGTTGGTTTACAATGGTTCGCTTAATGAGTAACACTACTTGCTGCGCGAAGATTGAACAACTTAGAATGATCGCAGTCGAACGCTGGTTTATGAGTTGCCGAATTTAGATTGATCGTGGCCGAACTTGGTTGACTCAAGAGCCCTCGCTCTGCGGTTGTAAGCCTATTTAAATGGTAGATCTTGCTGACGGTCGCAAGGCGCTTCGCGGAATTGGCATTGGCCTTCGCGGATCTAGACGGCCGCGGATCGCTGATCGTTTGTTAGGTGGTTGACCTGCGGGCTGATTCGGCATCAGCATTCCGTGAAGGAATTTCGGTGGCTCTTATTCTGCTTATTCGCGACCTACTAACGACGGAAGGCTACGCGGAGCGATGAACCTTATTATGCTTAGGCGCGACTTATTGATGATGGGCAAATACATGGTGCAATGAGCCCGTTGCGAGAGTATGGCTACTGGGTAGGCGGGTGGAGGACGTAGGACGTAACACTGCAACATTTTTTTTTCTTCGGTGCGCCCCCGTTTCCTTAAGAAAAATTGCTATCTGTGGGGTTGAAACGTTTAATGCCGGCCCTTCACTCTGCTAAAGGTAAACATACCGACACCACAAACACTTCTTGGGAGACATCGAATCATATACTTTAACATAAATATATTCATCCGTAAGTATGTGTTGTATTAGAAAGCATCCAAAATATTGTTCAAACGTGAAACGAAACGATCCTAATCCAAACAGCGATTGGCGAAGACCGGTGAGATTGGTTAATATTACAAAATTAAAATGCAGAAATGTGTCAAATCTTGGAGAGTTAAAATTTTACAATGTGAGAAATGTTGAAAATTATGTAAGCTTTGCATATTTCTGGCCAAGGTTTCTTCAACGCACTGATTTGCTTTCAGACACTGTGCAATGTGAAAAAATGGAATGAATCACATAGGAAAAATTGGTTAAATTTTCAAACATACCATCTCAATACTGCATCCTATATCAATTTACGTGAGTACCACCACAATAGGATACATCCGCTAGATCTACAACTAAAATGTAATAGACATTTACATTAGTTCACTTTTGTATGTTATAGACTCCTGATGAGGAAACTAATTGTTTTGAAACATGTAAGGGTTGAAATAAATTGATTCATTCCATTCTCAACCCAGAAGAGGGCAATCCTACATTATACATTATGTATACGATTCTTTTCCTGATTCTGCTGTTCAACTTGGTGTTGGAAACAAATGTAAAATGTTGTTGCTGCTATGGTGGGTTGGTCCCTGTTCAGGGCATTGGATTTGGTATGAAGTTTCAATGTAATAAATGCCTTCATTGTACAGGTTCATTGCCTATATTATATTATCAAGAATGACCTGAGCACTAAATTGTTCTGGCCCCATATTGGTGACTGGAAGTAACATGGACTGCAAAAGTCATGTGCATTATGAGACAATTGATCTGAGGTACGTGTACATTTATATTTTAAGCTATTGACTGTCAATATAAATTTCATCAGTTCTTCACATTATTAAAACAATTTTGTATGAACCCACTTAGCATGATGACATCTTCGGAAAATCGTAAGGACAATCAATACCGACATAACGAATATCCGGGGGAAATACACATATGCTATTCCGACATGTGGCCTGGATATCGTGAGGAAGAGGAATTCAGAGGTGAATACTACTTCGCCATACATACAGGCGAGATCACGTTAGGCAGCTTTTGAATGTCTGTCAGTTTATATGGATAGGATACGTTTTATTGATTTGACGTCGCGAATAAATACCATTGTTTGTAAACCAAAATGTACTTCACATATGTCACTGATATTTGATGTATATTTAGGTGAATTATAATAGGATTAATAAATTGATTGCAGTGTTATTATGAATTTACTTTAACGTAACCCTTCAAATATAATAAAAATATCGTATTACATATACTATTACTTATATATATATATACACACTATATTATGTTACACTATTACTTTAATTTCATATAAATAATTCATTTTAAACCTGCGTTATTGTGTATAATGGCACGTAAATATAATAAAAATTACCGTATTATATATACTATTACTTGTATATATATACACACTATTTTATGTTACACTATTACTTCAATTTCATATAAATAATTTATTTTAAACGTGCGTTATTGTGTATAATGTGCACGTCGCGAGTCCAATGATTTGGAAACCAACGTATATATATTCCTAGTAACTTTTGTAGTTCCGTGCAAGACCGCTTGCGACTCCACCATTCAATTGGCTACATTGAACTATAGAATACCTGGAATGTGCACGGGTGCAGGAACAGCCGCGCCTCGCTGTTAGAGAGAGAAGAAAGATATTTTGGTATTCTGTCTGACTCTTACCACTGGACCTTTGGGACATACAGTCGATTTGCGCCGTTCGACGTAAGTTCCACAGAGATTTGACTAGATATGACCGGTTCGAAAAGAGTTGCTCTTTTCTATTTAGATATTTCAGTAGGTGATGTCAGTATGTCACAGAAATTAATGTATATGATCACAAAATAAAGTAAAAAATATTATGAAACACATTCAAATTACACATGATTTTTTGTTTTAGAAGTAGTGAAGGTTAATTGTTAATACATATCGAAATTGCTTTCCTTTGGGAATTGTTCATGGTGGATGTAAAAATATAATACTTGCTCATTTTTTGTTTTTTCCAAATAGACATAGACCATAAATAAAATAAATATTACAATAATTTTGATTGATATTATTAATTTTGTTTGAGAAAGTATCCTATTTAACAGACTTCAAAAATGCACTGAACAATATAAAATAATGTTCGATTTTTGAAGTCGGTGTTACTTTTTTTTAATTTTTCTATGTGTTTGAAAGTAGTGTTTCCTCGTTCAGGTTCACGCATTAACATTTATTTAGGAATAAAATAATATATATACTGGTAATTATCAAGTTTCACATGCTATTGCCACAGTCAGAAATTGTAATAGATGCCTGATTGATTATACACATTTGGAATTATCTCTCTGTATACAAATTGCAAATTATGAAACATATATAGTCTATATTTCTTGTATGGGAACAGTTTTTCTTCAAACACATTCTGTTTTTATTACGACTTACCATAAACCCTTTTGTCATAGAAGCAATAAAAGGGTAGTACAGCAAAGATAGTTCAGTTCCGTATATTTTAACGGCGTACACAACATTATTGAAAGGGTAGTACAGGTAACAAAGGACAGAATAGTATTAAATGCCGAACCAAGTCTTCCATCGTTTTTAATCTATTGTTGCGTCGCTGCAACCGCTTCTGTAGCACTCTTACTTTTTTACGCAAAGTTACCATTTTATCCTGTCTGCTTAAAATCTGGGATGATGTTTGTGTGCCAATGTCCTGTGATCTTCTGTTGATTGCAGGTCCTGACTGTAAAGATAAATTCTACCTTGAATATGACACACTTGATACTATTAACATTTTACAAAATATGAATGAAAGATCATGAAACAAAACATAATAACATACATGTAACTTTTCAGCATGCAACACATCATCATTAGAAGAGCAGTTCTGGTGAAGTGTGACATTTGTATCACAGCTGGTATTTGCAGCTTCTATTATCTATAATATAATATAAATTTATAACAGTTTCTCAATTTACACTTATAAACACACATGCCTTATATTACTGGCGCGGTCATATTTAGTATGTCATACAACCTACCATTTCGTTATCGGTATCCTCAATATTTGTTGAATATTTGCTGGGTCCTGCATGCAAATTTTGTATGATCCCTGTACTCGTTGAAGGTTGAACCTAAATCAATCATGGTGCCTTGTGATTAAAGTAATAATACAATTGTACTTACATCGTTAACATATTTGAAACACTTTAACTCTCGGACACCCGACTGAAAAAAGGAGACACGCAATCCCACGTCATTCTGACCCATCCTGCAGGACGGCAACCCGACATTTTATTTGTATAAATTTATGTGAGACGAGAACCGCAAAGTAAATTCAACGCGTTATAAAATACTAACGACCATGTCGCAGAAAATTTTATAAATTTTGCTCGAAAGAAGTTGTGAACAATTTATAAACAAATTATCAACATTCGTAAAATATATTGCAACGTCGCTATAATGCACGGAAGCAAAAATTTTAATTTTGTAAAAAATTGTATAAACAATTTATAAACAAATTGTCAACGTTTAAAATATATTGCAACGTCGCGAAAATGTACGTAGGCGAACATTTTTATTTTGCTCAAAAAATGGGTTGACGATCTTCAGGCTTCGGGTCAAATTGACCCATAGTGGGTATCCGAGGCGATAAGTTTCACTAGAATGTTTAAGTAATATGCACGATATAGATATTTACATACCACATTTGTTGAACTACCTGCTATTGAATAATCCACATCGTAGTCAAACAATGTGGGTATTGCTCTCTGCTTTAGGCGGTTCTGTCCAGATGGTGTTACCTGAAATGAATCATATATAAAATGTTTACTGCAAATGGTGGTGTACTTCGTAATTTTTTTTACGAATGTCGGCGGTATTGCCGTTACAAATTCTGCAAATGATGCCGGATCCTTGGGAAAGCTGTAAATAAAGACAATTTGGATATAATTAATTGGGAATAAAAAATGCTTTTCCTCATCAGTGTCAGCATATGGAGCTCTGAACACCATTTGTGTCGCAGTGTACGTGCGCGTCTGTCAGTCTGTGTGCGATGCGCACAGCTTAGGTCCAATCAGGGCCGACACGAATGGTGTTCAGAACTCCATATGCTGACACTATTCCTCATATATGCTACGCAGTTTTACTTTTATTCCTAATTACCTGTGAAAAGTAATATCCCCATTCTTCGTCCACACGCTTTTGCAATTTTTAATACAACACGACATAACCTAGTTTCTGCCGCTTGGATAAAGTGCCTTGATTCAACTGGTTTGCACGTTTAAACATGTTTGTAATCCACCGATTTACGCGGTTTAATTTCTTGACTGGTCTCTTGTCTGCTACACCGATATTTTTGAAACGGATCGTACAGTTAACAAAAGACAGGTATCCCTGGAATCATACTCTCTCTCCCTCTGTCCCGCTTTTCGGCGACTTTACATATGGATGTTTGTAACGCTAGACCTACCCCCACCCCTTAGGTCTGAGGGTTAGGGTCCGCGCCCGTAGTACTTAAGAAAGGCCCTTTTCACCCAAAAGTCAGTTAGCCAGAAACCACCGAGTCTGGAGTTACCAAGTGCGTTTAACAAAGTGTAAAATTATCCACGAATAAGCAACAATAAAAACCTGTTTTTCTTAAAACAACTAAACGTAGAGTTATTTATACTCAAGGAAGACCTTTACCACCGACGGTCCCGTAACAATGTTCTGATTGCAGGTGTATATAGTTCAATGGTTCGGACCACTTGGAGATAGTAGACACGGTTTTCGAGCCTCGCGACCCGCCTTTGTAGTTCGCCGAACGAAGAAAAGGACAGCGAACAAAAGAGAGTAAAAAAACACAGTCGAGGCAACTGAGCCGTTTAAAACTCAGCGTACCAAATGCTATATTAAAGACGATTCTTATCGCTTTTTATTATTAAATTTTCCTGTATGAAAAATTGTATAACGTAATCATGAAATTATTGGGATAAAAATGAGATCAAACATGGTGTAATTGAGATCACATTTACTGATCGTAGTATACTCTCTCACATTGTCAGTGAGCTGAAAACCGTAGCATGACAATGTGACAGAGAAGGACATGGTTTTCGCGCCTCGCGTCCTTCTTCCTCACGTTGTCGTACTACGGATCTCAGCTCACTGGCAATGTAAAAGAGTATGCGAGTAAGAGTAGAGCCTAGTAGCGATAAGGACTAAGCCCTATATTTTAAATGTATTAATGTTATATCTCCACGACCGGGATAGAATATTATAAATAAGTGTGACGCGGAACATGTGAAACTGAGATTTTAGATATGTATTTTAAATTGTGACGGGTCCTATCGTCCAGAATTTATATTATTAGGAAGATAAGCAGACAAGCCCGGTAAATAAATTAGGAAATGTTCGTAGATTTATTTATTTTATTTGTTGTTTTTTATTATTTTTAACTCGTCCTCGTCATCGATTTATGTCTTTTTATTCGATTCTTTTTTATTTATTATTGGTACAAATTGAATAATGTATATATGCAGCGTATATGAAAATAGAACGCCACAGTAATTGTTGCGTATTCACAGTCGCCTCGGGCGAGCGGCCAATGGGCGCACGCGACGCGCTCGCCCGAGATCAATCGTTGCGGTCGATACTCAGGCGATACTCTCTGTAAACCCGCCTGCTAATTAGCAGCGCCGCGTCGCGTTTTTCTCGGGCAATATCTCTCGCGCGCGCCGGCTCGTCCTCGCGACGGCCATTACCGTTTTCCGTATAGAAGCGACACGTGCGTTCTTCTCGTGGTGAAACATCAGGTGCGATTTTTGTGCGTTATCCTCGGTTTTGTGCGTATCATACGAACTGTGTTATCTCAGGGATTATTGGAAAGACACTTTGGTGCCCCTCAAATACTGTACGTAGTGATTAAGTGCCTAGTTTTAAATAGAGAATAGTGTGGAACTCCTCACCCACGTGTTCGTGAATTCGTGCCGGCCACGCGCTGCGTAACGTAGCGAAAGTACTCCTCATTCCTCGTGCGATCCTCAACCGCGCATAAAATAGACTTCCCACGCGACAACCCAGATCCCTCAGGAACCCCTCATACGTTTCAGTAATAAATAAGTAAATATGGTCCGATTAATATCATGTTTGATTTCATTTTACGCGGAAAAATCTCATCAATATATTAATCACTATTTTAGATAAAACAAAAAGCAAAATGTGAAAAATTATGTGATTGTATTATAAAAAACCAAACCGCGAACTCTCGACAAAGGAGCCGCGTCGCTTCACGCCTCATAAACATCACACGCTTGACTGACTCCGCTCGAGGTAACATAGGCGTAGGAATGACGCATACATGGGCGCAGACGCAGCCCATTGACAATGTGACTGGAGCTGCAGTAGTGACAATGTGACAGAATTTACTGTAGCTTTGCTATTTTGGCCATTCCATCCATAAATCTCCTGTAATAATCAACAAGGCCTTAGAATTGTTTTAAACTTTTCTTGTTTTTAGTTATTGGGATATTCTTGACAGCCTTGACTTTGCCTGGATCAGGTTTTACACCCTTCAATGTTATAAGATGCCCCAAATATGTTATTTCACGACGAAGGAATTGGCACTTTCCAGGTTATAAGGTGAGTCCAGCGTTTTGTCAACGTGCTAAAATATGTTTTAATCTCTGGGAATGTTCTGCCAATGAGCTTGCATAAATAACAATATCATCCATATAAATAAACATTTCAATTCCCTGTAACCCAGATAATAATAAGTCCATGCACTGTTGAAATGTTGTAGTGTCCATTGATAGTTGAGAACGCTGTCGTTGACTTGGATTCGGGGTCCATGGGTGTTTGATGGAACCCTGAAGCCAAATCAAGAATACTAAAATGCTTGGCACCACCAAGATCATCTAAAATGTCCACTTGTTTGGAATAGGATATGAGTCGCTGATGGTTTTCTCGTTCAACTTCCGATAATCAATAACCATCCGTCATTGAGGCTTTCCAGTAGCATCAGGTTTTTTTGGAACAATCCATAAGGGAGAATTGAATGCAGATGAGGATGGTTGAATAATATCATTCTCAAGCAAAGAATCTACTTGTTCTTTTATCTCCTGCTTATGTATACATGGAAAGCGATATTGTTTTGCACTTCTTGGGACTTCATCAGTGGTAATTATTGAATGTTTTGCGAGCTTTGTTGCCTGTAACTTGTCATTTGGAAGATGAAATTGATATGAAAATTCATATATATTAGTTTGAGAAGGCTTGTTACCTCCAAATTATTAAGACGTAAATGTAATGATTCAACAATTTTAGAAAAACTCTGCGCATCTGCTTTGGCCTGAGCATTATTAAAATTTCCAACTTGCTGATCATGGTGCTGGAGGCATAACCTCAAACTCTTCTAGTTCTACCGGAGGTAAGAAAACTTAATTTGATCTGAAGTGGTATTTATTCGATATTCCTGCATTGTTAATTTGTGTTAGATTCATCTAAAGCGTGAAGCGTACGTTACCAAGCTGTAAATTCCGCCTGTAAACTTTAAGAACTACATTGCAGTACCATTGTAGATATTAGTTATAGTTCAGGTTAAGCGTACTTACCGTGCTGCAGAATTTCCTTTTCAGAAACTCATCTGCAACAAATTGGAATTTCACTTTCACACCACAAATATGAATGGATGTTTCCCCATTTGTGCAGACTATCTCAGGACCAATACCGGTAAGCTTATAACAAACATCTGTATTCATATTCACATTGTTAATTAATTCCCCCCTTTTTATTATATTGAGAGCCTGTGTCCATTAGAAATTTCGAAATTCCTCCTCTAAATAATTTGTCATGAAGGGTTATTGTGGGTATATGGCTGATGTTCACATTTATTTTAAATCAGTTGCTGGGTTCCGGCGTGCAATGAATTTTCTGCTCCCTGGTCCGCCATTTGGTGGAGCAGTGTGGCAGTTTATTTTATCGGACTTTTGGAAAGAATTGCACACTCCAGGTTCCTGCGCTCTTTGTACAGGCCAATAATTTCCTTTCGGCCTTCTAAAGCACTCGTTCCCCGTGTGATTCGGGTCTCCGCAAATATTGCAACGGGTACAATTGAAATTCTGTGAGTGAGGCTGACTCATTCAATTCTGAGAACAATTTCTTCGTATATGGCATAATTTTCCACATTGATAGCATTTACGATAATCTGTAATTGTTTGATAGATTTTTGTGTTTTGAAGAGTATAACGTGTGAGTCCACAGATTTTAAGTAATTTCCTGTTCGCAAAATAGTGCTTCGTCCATGATCTGTAACAAATTTTGACTTTGATCTATCAGCATATTACTTAAAAGATTATTTTGAAGACCTAAACGAAAATTCCGAACGGCTGTCTTATTCAAGAGCATTGTTATTCCCTGGCATTGTTCCTTCGAAAATTTTCCTTTTGCGACTTCTCTTCCCTGATTAAGAATATCTTCAATTCTCAACCGATAATCCTTTAAATTTTCATTTCAACCCTGCTTAATTTCTTTCATTTTATCTTGTATTTGGTCTAAATTAAAAGATAGCAAATAAATAGATCTTAATAAGTCTAAAAGTTCTTCTAGATTCCTGGGCTGTTGACGGTTTGCTATTAGCCGCTCAGCTCGACCCCCAATCCGATTTTTAATTAAAAGGAAAAGGTTTTTTCGTTCCCTGGGATTTATGACCGAATTCGCCAACTCACTCTGACTAATAAATTTTTGTAATGAACATGAATTTCCATCGAATTTGGGTATTGATTCCGCTGCGAATTTAAAAGACATAAAACTCCGATTGTTTTTAGCGGGGTCAATAAAAGTACTGGCACTATCAATTTCCCCGACAGATCCTTCATTTAGCAGATTTTCCACAACAGAATTTCCTCCTGCTGGCACCATACTTACTATTTCAAATCCCCTTGTTTTAGGCAAAGGTTGTACCGGACAATTTTCAACGGCCACATCCTCGACCTCTAACCCATTTGAAATTTCCGATCCTGATATATAATTTACCAACCTACCTAGCTCGCTTTGCATTTCTCTTTCTCCGACTCATTTTGAATAAATGACTGAACGTTCTTATCCTATTAATTTAACAATACTTTATGCCTATATCTTCAGGTAGCGATGGACCTCCAGGCAGCTCCCAGCTCCTTCTTCCGGACGAAATCGTTTGTACGGTATCTTCCGAATTATTAGGAGGAAATGATGATTTCTCGGTGCATGTGGATTCCAAGATAGCTTGCACGGCCGTCGGAAGCACTCGTCTCCGGCATTCACCCGTCGCTCCCAGGGAAAACTGTGCAGAAACCCGGGAGAGAGAGATTGCACCTTTCTGTTTCCGTCCTCGCCTGTTCCTCCAAGTATCCTTTTCGTTCTTTAGGCACCAGTCCGAAAGGGCGTGGGTTCGAATCAATTAAAATGACACAAAAACGTGTAATTTACAAAAATCCCTATAAAAGAGAGACCCGCGTGCTTCTCGAACAATTCTAAGTCAGTATATATGTATGTATACATGTTGATATAGTCGAGGATATGTTGAATTCTTGTAGAGTTTTACTTCCGTGGATATAGTTACTTTAAGGTTCTATGCAACTAGATTCTGTGGACTTCGGATTGCTGATTTTGGTGCTATTTGCAATCCTATCGTCGGCTGGATTATAAAGAAGATTACACAAGCAATAACATCTTTTCATCCACAACATATCCACTGTCCTAATTGGAACCGGAGTCTACTGGTCACAAAAGAAAGCTGTATGCAGGCCTAAGCAAACGCAGAGTGGAAGTGGTAGGGAACAGCTGGAGCTAAATCTTGGTTTCAAGAGAATCAATCTGTGTGCCGCAGGAGACAAGCGACTGGTTTTCTGATGTCAAGTTTCAAGGATTTCCTTGATATCCATTCAAAACAGCCCTTTTCAGGGCCTCAAAGTGATTCCAAATGTTGACAACTCTCGTTCAATAAAATATTCCTGATTATTTCTATGGCTTGTATGGAAGCCATATGGAAGTATGTTGTTGTCAGCGTTAGATGGCTACAAGCGGAATGACATACTTGGTTTCAATATACAAGAGGGACCCAGAAATATGAGAAAATGGGCAAATAATGTATAAATATGCAGGTATTTATGAAAGTTGTGAAAGTTCAAAAACTAACCAATTTCAGGTTTCAAATTTCATTAAATGTTTGTAGGTATGTTATAATTCTAAAAAATAGAATCTTCGACGTAATAACCAACCAATCATTCTATTTATTATTAACGATTACTTAACTTACAAAATCGATTCTACGGCGCGTAGCAACCAACCAACATAACAATTATTATCCACGACTTTTCGACGAATCTATTGTTTACCTTATAAAATCGATACTTGAAGACAATCGAACATCCCCATACAACATTTGATTCAATCTGAGATCTCAAATTGTTTGGATTTTAGCCCGACACAACTTTCATATATCCTGCACATTTCTACGTCATTTGCCCATTTTGTCATTTCGCACGGTCTCCCTTCTACATGGAAACCTAGACGGTCATTCCGATTGTAGTCATCTAACTCTGGAAATAACGTACTGTTATGCCTTCCTATCACATTTTCCAATCCAATCGTCACATTAGTCGGACTTCCACAAATTCCTTCCTGAACAAACCTACCGATAAACCTTTCCGTTGCCAAATGTTCCGCCAAAGTAAGCAAACCCTCAACAGGAACATAAACCCATAAAAATTCCCTTCAATTGTTGAGCTTGACATAATGATAAAATTTCACTTTGATTACGTATCAACACCTGAGCAAACTCCAAAAATACTTCCTTTCTAAAACATTCTGTCCTTTTTCAAATTCCACCTCCAAGCTCCTTTTAGAAACATATAAAGGTACCCAGGACCGCAAAAGACCATCTCCAGTCCTGGCATAGACACCGTCACTCTGTCAGTTAGTCCTAAAATAAAACTCTTGAACTGAAAGACTTTCGAACTCGATTTCGTTACCACCTATTACATTTCGCGTATCTTAAAGTAAACTAGTCGATGCCAATAGGCCGGCACAACAGTACTTTCATACAAGCCATTGAAATAATTATACGTGTGTACATAGGAAATTTTATTGAACGAGAGTTGTCAACGTTTGGATTCACGTTGTAGCCCTGAAAAGGACTGATTTAAATGGATATCCAAGAAATCCTCGACATTTAACGTGAAACAATTAATCTTTTGTGTCACGATCCACTCGGATTCATTCTTTTAAAAGAAACAATTGGCTCCTGCTGTTCCCCAACGCAACCATCTTGCATTCGCTTAGTCCGGGATACAGCATTCTTTTGTGTCCTGTAAATTCAGATTTCCATTGGGGCAATGGATATATTGAGGACGTAAATACGTTATTACTTTGTAAAATATTAATGTATTCTCTGATAGCAGTCTTCTCTGTAATCTTATTATTAATATCTTTATGTTACTATTTTCCAAATTTGTAGTGCGGAATCGGATTTGCTTCAAACATCTCTATCCTCGTCCAGGACTTCATTATGATCAGAAGGTGTCCTGGCATCAACCGGCAGTGAATGGTCGTTTCTATAATCCATAACAGGATATATATTTTGAGACATAATTCTATTATAAGTCAAATAAAAAAAATAAAGTTGAAATTATACATTTCATTTCATATGTTATTGCATACACACCCTTTAAGTCTATTCTTATTAGTTGCTTACACATGATGTATTCAGAGCAATTTGTCACCCTAAATTTGGCCCCTGCCATTCACCACCGCATTAATCTTGAATGTCCTTAGAACTATACTGCGTTCTTTTGCGTCCTGTAGACTCAAAGACGTTATTGCTTCTGTAACCATCTCTATAATCCAGTCTCCAAGTTCACTTGCATAAAACCTTAAAGTAACTATTAGCTAATGCAGTGTTGATACAGTATGATATCTGAAATAAAAAGATTTATATTCATTAATGACGAGCCTCTTTACTTATAAAAATAACATAGCCATTTCATAAAATAACCGGAAAACAAACTAATTCGATCCATACATACCTTTCAATCGTGCTCCTTAGTTTCTTTTGAATGAGTTAGAACCATGTCAAAGATGATTATCGAAGAAATTGTGCCTTGTTCCGAACGACGGACGATTTAGGCCACCTTGGATCAGGTTATGCTCCCACGTGTCACATGTATTTTCAAACTTTACAAGTCGATTTCACGAGTGATTCTCTATATGAATGGTTCAGACTGGCGCGGGAACGATTCTGCAGATATTCCACGCGCCCCGCACTGTAACTCTGCACTATTTATGTTACATTTAACGTCCATGAACGTCACGCCGTTGACACGTAGCCCGCAATGTAAATACGCACTGTCCATCCACTATTTTATTGGCACTTTACTATGCAACTCGCCCGTGTGGAATTGATCCGGGTTGCAGCCGGCCCGTATGCAATCGTCGTGTGCAATGAGTCTTGCGCAAACAGTCCGTGTGCAATCGCAACGTGAGCAATCGGCCTTGTGCGCAAAAGGGACGTGCGCAATAGTGCTTGTGTGCAAACGGAACGTGTGCAATCGGGACGTGTGCAATTGGAACGTGTACAATCGGCACCTGCGCAATCGGTCTTGTGCGCAATTGGGCTACA